>JAFBJQ010001134.1:157816-490511 GCA_016785345.1 Trinectes maculatus
ATGTGTGTATATATATATATATATATTTCTGTGAAGTCGGCATTACAGAGATACAATAATCCAATCACTGTACACTGCACTGAGGTCTTCCTTGACATGGAGTGGTCACGGAAGAGCCGCGAGACTTCCGTGTTCGTTTGTTTTGCCCTATCTCAACTCCGCCCCCTGAGCACGGCCCGGCGTGTATCAGTATTGCGCTCTGCGCTTGTGTAGCGCCATGTTGTAATGACGTAATCATTGACTAAACTACAGAAAGTGTAGTTCAAGTGTGAAGTGTTGTGTAAGCTGCTGCGTCTGGTAGCGTTCCCCTTGGTATAAACATATCCTTTATTGTATCATAAAACAGCTTCAGCCATTGTTGGGCTTCTACAGCTTGCAAAAGGAAGTCTGTAAAAGTACTCTCCTATTGGTCTAGACAGCTGTTCTTCAAGGGCGACAGTGACGACAGCGCCTTATACTTGGAAGGCACTTCCGCCACAGGACGGTAGAGGGGAGTAGAGGAGAGGTGATAGAGCCGTGTCGAGCCTTTTAGCCGCAGCGTTCGGATAAAAAGTGACAAGATAACAATTCACAAAGCGTCACAGACTGTCTGGTTACAGTGCCAATGCAGTGATGCTAACTAGTACATGTGGGACAGGGGCTGCAGCTCTTGTTTTCGTGCAGGAAAAGTTGTCGGATTCTAAATGTTATGGCGGCATGAAGCTCGTTAGCTGGTAAAAATTCATAGATTAGCCACATCACTGGATAAAAAGTAGCGGCTTCTGTGCCGGAATTGACAGTATACATGTGTTCATATCTCACTGTCCACAGGAGATCCAACAACACAAATTATTGTCTTTTCATATTTTCTCTCGACTATAACCATACTCATTCTCTCTACAGAAGTGAGCCATGTCCTCAGGTTGCCAGCTGACTTATCTACGCAAGTTTGCTTTTGGCTGCACAGCGATGGTGTGTTTAGTTGTCATTTTCTTCACATACTACAAGAGTGATATCAAGTTCCCCACATTTGGTATGTACTTGGAAGGAGGCAATCATTCTTGTGTGTGTCCTGTGAAAGCACAGACCCGGGTTCCAAGCCCAAACTGTTCTTTGGAGCAGCACCTCAACCCACATCCCAATGACACTCAGAAGATCCCAGCTGCAACAGCCGATACTGAACCTGACACTATTTTGTTAATATGGATGTGGCCATTTGGCTATAAGTATGAGCTCAGCTGTGATATACACAACGTCGCAAGATGCCACTTGACAGATGACAAGGCTCTGTACCATAAAGCACATGGAGTTCTCTTCCACCACAAAGGCATCCCTGGAGATCTGGCAGTTTTGCCAAAAGAACCTCGTCCCTGGTTTCAGAAATGGGTGTGGTTCAATATGGAGTCACCTGCAAATTCAGGTCAAATCTCTGGACTTAACAACTTATTCAACTTGACCTGCAACTATCGCACCGATTCAAACATTCCAGTGCCTTATGGGCAGTTGGAGCTGAAAACAACTGAGGGGAGTTTCCAAACGCCAAAAAAGGACAAGACTGTCTGCTGGATTGTGAGCAACTGGAGCGAAGGGTTTCAAAGAGTTCAGTACTTTCATAAACTGAAAAAACACATAGAGATAAAAACTTATGGGGGGGCTTTCGGCCAGTATCTGAGTGAGGAAGACTATGGAGCAATCGTTTCTAGTTGTAAATTCTACCTTTCCTTTGAAAACTCTGTTTCCAACGACTATATTACAGAGAAGTTATTTAATCCTTTGAAGTTAGGAACGGTTCCAATAGTTCTAGGCCCTTCAAGACAAAATTATGAGAGCCACATTCCAGCTGATTCTTTCATTCATGTCAATGACTTTTCCTCTCCAGATAAGCTGGCAGAGAGGCTACTTTACCTGCACCAAAATAATACTGAATATATGACTTACTTTAACTGGAGGAAGAGGTTCAGTGTTACATTGTCAGATTTTGGCAGAGAACATGCCTGTAAAACCTGTAGTTACTTACAAAAAAACAGACAGTACCAAGTTTTTCATAATCTTAATAAATGGTACTGGGGTTAAGTACTCAAGATGAGCATCTGTCAAATTACAAATCGGTCTGGCACAATTTGAAAGACATCATCATCACCGTTGTCATGACATCATGGCTGTTATGTGAAGAAGTCATTAATAAATTCCAAACAGGATCCAGTATTACATTTAATTACGTCAATGCCAGTGAGTCTATTGTGAAATCTAATCCAAGCTGTCTGGTTTTGCCAATAAATGTTTCACTGTGTACAAAAGGTGTTTGCTTTCTTTGCTCAACAAATAATTAACAACAATGCCTTAGCCTTGTCAGTCAGTCATTTTCTACTTTCTGCTTTTTCCCATGACCCTGAAAACGATCACAGAGGAAGCTGGAGCCAATCCCAGCTGACACCGGGCGAAAGGACAAACTACCATTCACGCTAAACATTCACACCTTAGGCAAATAGACTTTACACAAAAAAAAAACAGGCAGCAGCCACACAATAATGCTGCATACACATCATTTACTTTTAATGCAATGTATCGGTACCTTTTTGCAGATTAGGATAGCAAAGATATAAAGAGTAATACTTATTATCTGTGTATGACGTGTAACGATACGACAGTGAGTAAATGTACATAAGGTGTTGTGTTCCAAAGTCCAGAGCATGTTAGTCGAGAACGTTCATACTTGACTTCACAGCAGAGCTGACTGTCGGGGGACATTTAGACCTTATCCTTTTCTTCCTCTGTCTGCTTTCCCTCCTTCCATCTACATCATATCATTATATCTGTGTCTTATTAATGCACCGTACTAATTCACACTCTTCTCCGGAGTCTTTGTGCTCCACTGTTTCAGAACCACATGCAGCCACTTCCATGGACCATCAACTGTAGTGGCAGCTGATCGAGGAGCATGCTGCAGAGCTGCAGGACTCGGATTCAGCACCGCACTCAGTGCACCATTACAAACAAAATCAATTCATTTCAATGTATTTGAAAGGGGAAATAGCTTAGAAATACTTTTTTTTTTAAATCTAAAGATGTAAGATTAAATGATTTATGATCATTTTCACCACATTTTCAACCTCTTTTGAGTTTCAGATCGAATAATACAATTTGGTCAATTTAACTTTCTATTACTTGATTTTATTTGGTACTGTTTTTGATAGACAAGAGTACAGACAGTATCTCTGTCTTTAATTTACCTCACTGTAAGACCATTTGGAATGCTGCTTTATTTGTTTTGAAGTGATGACAGGTTTGCCATCATTCTAACTGGGTACATTTTTCATTTCCAAATTGTATTTGTTAACCACAATGCAAAATTTTGCACTTTTTCTCATTGCCACTTTTGCACAATTTTATTTTTTTACATTGTGACAAAATAAAGTATTTGCATTACAGCTTTCAGTGTTAAATGTTTTTTTTTGCCCATCTCCAGTCAAGTTTGAGAAGCAGTTTATATTCTAATGTCTAAAAGAGTTATAATTTGTATACCGTATTATAATTTTGATTTGAAACTAACCAAAGGTTTTTAGTTGTAAGACTTGTTTGATTACAGTTTTCTGAACTTAAAGACTAAAGTTGTTATACAGTAAATGATTTATCACAATAAAACTAAATTTGCTTTGTCAAAGATAATCAAATCATTGAAGTCATTTTTACCCAATATTGATTAATAATATGGACCTGAATGCACTAAGTTAACCACAACTATAAAATCTAAAGTTTATGTAACTAAGGGAAAAAAAATTAATAACGACTAAGTAAAGGATGTAATTGCAACTTTTTGGTCCCGACAGCAACACGAGACACGAGACCAGAGGAGACAGATAATGCTGTTGGCGAAAGGACCCTAAAACAGGGAGCAAAGCGCAGCGGAAAGGCGGTTTTGATTTAAAAGCTGCGAGTGCATCGTTACACAGACTAATGAATCTGTCTCAGTGTAGCTCGAACCAACCGACGGCCCGATTGAAAAGTTATTAATCGGTTTAATGTTGCTGATGCAGCTGCTGAAAGCTCTGTCCGAGCCGATAAGTTCCAATTCTATCCATTGTTTGTGCTTCAGTTTGTGTTGCCATTTGCAAAACAAAAAAAAAACTAAGTGCGATACAAAGAATGTGCTGATCAGAGGGCTGAGAATGTTGTTGAGATAAATGATTGACTGTGCCAAAAACGGAAGCGTTCAGATAAATATTCATGTCAATGATAAATCGTCTAATCGGGGTCTGATGATCTTCTCCCGACGTAGAGTCCTGCACAGTATTTGTGCTTCGATATCAATCGGACATGTCCTGTCTGCCACGCCTTCCTGTCGACACACAGGCTCTGATAAAGAGGACGAACTCAGGGTTAGTTGGAGAAAACCTGCCAGCGAGCAGGTAAGTGTCACAAAGTATGTTGCCATGGTAACTCACAGTCGAGTTGAACCGGTTTTGTCAACTAACTCTGAGTCAGCTAACTCCGAGTCTTCACTCAGGGCCCTGGGCCCTGCTTTCTCTGAGTCAGAAAGCAGGGCCCTGGGGAACAAGGCCGTGGGCCCTGCTTTCTGACTTTTCACTCAGCCTGCTTTCTGAAACAGGGCCCTGTTCTGCCTGCGCCAACGTGTTGTGGTTTTGTTGTCGTTTTGTTGCTTCCTGTTATCTACAGTGCGCGAGTGGCAAGAGGTGGAGCTGTGTTCCTCTTATATGGCAGCTGATGAGACGCACCTGAGTCAGAGCGTGTCTCTCCAGCGCTTGATTATTCCACGCCAAACGGTACTCATGTCAAGGTACTCACGTATCTTTTTTTGGTCGTTGATCGCCTTTTTTTTTTTCCGCAGTTCACGGATTGTGTTTCCGTCTCTGCACCCTCCTTGGGATCTGCACCTTAACCCAATCCTTTTGTTTAAATCTAAAGATGTAAGATTAAATGATCATTTACTCCACATTTCTACCTCTTTTGAGTTTCAGATCTTTGGTCAATTTAAGTTTCTATTACTTTATTGTATTTGGTACTGTTTTTGAGTACAAGAGTACAGATAGTATCTCTAATTTCCCTGGAGACATAATTCACTTTGCCAAAGTTCAACTTAAACCAATGTCACAAAGCTCTATGCTTTTTTATTCATTGTGGTACAATTTAAGTTAAGACCTAAACTCACGTTTAATTAGTAACACATAAACACTTTCAGGGATTTTTTAAATTTAAAAGTGGTCAGTAAAATCTTAAAATTATTTCAAAAACAGACAGAAACTGTTAGAAACTAACAGAAGTTATAGTGGTAGCAAGGATTGTGGTTACATTCTGTCCTCAATTTAACCACATCTTGTTGTCACTGGTTCCACCTGTGCGTTCATCATCCTCAGCCTTGTTCTCAAACATTAAGCAGTGTATGGTTTCAGAGAGAGATGATGATAAGCGATTTCAGAGGGAGTGCCCAGGAACCTGCCAAACCTGCCAACCAAAGTAAAAAAACAAAGTATATGATATTTAGTTTCCTGATGCAACAGGAGGTTGCCCCACATTATCCTATCCAGATCTCCAGAACGGAGGAATAAAAATCTTTTTCTTGTGAATGCAGAAATTCTTGGAGCCAAATCAGGAGAAAGATTTTGCATTCGTTTTTGTTTTAGCAGTGTTTCTCTATTTCAAGGTGAGCTTGTTGCACCATCTTTTTAATTACTAAAGATCTAAAGATGTAAGATTAAATGATTTATGATCATTTTCACCACATTTTCTACCTCTTTTGAGTTTCAGATCTAATAATACAATTTGTCCAATTTAAGTTTCTATTGCTTTATTTTATTTGGTACTGTTTTTGATAGACAAAAGTACAGATAGTATCTCTGTCTTTAATTTACCTGGAGACATAATTCACTTTGCTAAAGTTCAATATAAAGAACCAGTATGATAATTATCTATCAATAAACCAATGTCACAAAGCTCTCTGCTTTTTTTATTAGTATTATTATTATTGTGGTAGAATTTGAGTTAAGATAACTCACATTTAATTACTAACACATAAACACTTTCAGGGATTTTTTTTTTAAAACACAGTACACAGTACAGATCTTCATTTGGCACTTACCCACTATTACTCTCTCAAACTTCACTTGGCCTCTAAAAGGTAAAGAAAAAAATTTATTCTGTTAATTTTCCACCACAGTTTTCAGGAAGAGTATCAAACGTTTTGAATCACATTTAGCATTTTTTGTAGAGAATTGTAATCAGATCAACAACTGTAAAAAAAAATAGTCTCAACAATGCAGTAATTACACCTCAGTAAAATGTTACAGGAAGTAAAACACGGAACTCTTACTCAAGGTTGATTTTTGTTTGTTGTATCTGTAATACATGTGTTCATATCTCACTGTCCACAGGAGATCCAACAACACAAATTATTGTCTTTTCATATTTTCCCTCGACTATAACCATACTCATTCTCTCTACAGAAGTGAGCCATGTCCTCATGTTGCCAGCTGACTTATCTACGCAAGTTTGCTTTTGGCTGCACAGCAATGTTGTGTTTAGTTGTCATTTTCTTCACATACTACAAGAGTGATGATATCAAGTTCCCCACATTTGGTATGTACTTGGAAGGAGGCAATCATTCTTGTGTGTGTCCTGTGAAAGCACAGACCCAGGGCTCAAGCCCAAACTGTTCTTTGGAGCAGCACCTCAACCCACATCCCAATGATACTGAACCTGACACTATTTTGTTAATATGGATGTGGCCATTTGGCTATAAGTATGAGCTCAGCTGTGATATACACAACGTCGCAAGATGCCACTTGACAGATGACAAGGCTCTGTACCATAAAGCACATGGAGTTCTCTTCCACCACAGAGACATTCCTGGAAATCTGGCAGTTTTGCCAAAAGAACCTCGCCCCTGGTTTCAGAAATGGGTGTGGTTCAATATGGAGTCACCTGCAAATTCAGGTCAAATCTCTGGACTTAACAGCTTATTCAACTTGACCTGCAACTATCGCACCGATTCAAACATTCCAGTGCCTTATGGGCAGTTGGAGCTGAAAACAACTGAGGGGAGTTTCCAAATCCCAGAAAAGAACAAGACTGTCTGCTGGATTGTGAGCAACTGGAACGAACGGTTTCAAAGAGTTCAGTACTTTCATGAACTGAAAAAACACATAGAGATAAAAACTTATGGGAGGGCTTTCGGCCAGTATCTGACTAAAGAAGACTATGGAGCAATCGTTTCTAGTTGTAAATTCTACCTTTCCTTTGAAAACTCTGTTTACAACGACTATATGACAGAGAAGTTATATAATCCTTTGAGGTTAGGAACGGTACCAGTAGTTCTAGGCCCTTCAAGAGAAAATTATGAGAACCACATTCCAGCTGATTCTTTCATTCATGTCAATGACTTTTCCTCTCCAGATAAGCTGGCAGAGAGGCTACTTTACCTGCACCAAAATAATACTGAATATATGACTTACTTTAACTGGAGGAAGAGGTTCAGTGTTAGAATGTCAGGTTTTGGCAGAGAACATGCCTGTAAAACCTGTAGTTACTTACAAAAAAACAGACAGTACCAAGTTTTTCATAATCTTAATAAATGGTACTGGGGTTAAGTACTCAAGATGAGCATCTGTCAAACCTTAGCCTGTTTAGTACATCGCCTTGCCCTGTTACTCTGGTAGCAAGTCAGCTAATTTGCATACATTGTTGGCACACTCTACTTGTTTCTTGTAATGCAGAAGTTGACTTTCTGCATTGTTGTCTTTATGAAAGAGAGGGTTTATTCTGGAAATGCAGTACACTCCTCCAGCATGTCAAACTTCACTTGGGCCCCTGTGAGAAAGAGAACCTTAAATTCAGTTGATTTTCCATAACATTTTGAATTTTGTCTACTTTTATGGAAATGTTTTTGAAACGACTTGTCATTTTTGCTGGGATTTATAAACAATAAACGCATTTGTAAAAACATTTGTTTTTAGCACTGCAATAACAGGTTGTTACAACACAAACAACTGCAATTTGCCTCACAGGGCTTTAACAAAGAGTACAGGGTGTGACATCCTCTGACCTACATCCTCAGCATGGGTGAGGAAAAACTGCCAAAAAAGCCTTTTAACAGGTAGAAAAAACACAGAAACCTCCAGGAGAGACTCGGGTGAGGGATCCCACTCCCAGGGATGGACAGAAGTGCAATGGATGCCACGTGTACACAACACATCAACAAAATGAGAGAGAGAGAGAAAGAGAGAGAGAGAGATAGGTAATTATACAAGTAGATATAATATAATATAATATAATATAATATAATATAATATAATATAATATAATATAATATAATATAATATAATATAATATAATATAATATAATACAGGGGGTCCTCGAGTTACGTCGGTCGCGAATTACGTCGTTTTGGCGGTTACGACACATCTCCTGTGAACTTCCTTGTTTCGGCTTAAGCGGTTTGCCCCATAAATACGTACAGACTTCCCACGGAACGAGTTGGTGCCGGCTCTCTCTGTCTCTCAGCGCGCCTGCCGGCTTTTTTTTTTTTTCTCCAGCACCTCCACAGCTGTGTTTACTTGAAATGGCCGGCCAGTTTTGTCCACATTTGTACACAATAATTTTGGCTCATCCAGGTTTTAACTTGGAGTCTAAGTAGTTGATTAGCTTCCTGTGGTTTAATTGAACTATACAACTGAGTGTCATCTGCATAAAAATGGAAGTTTAATGAGTGTTTTCTTATAATGTTTCCTAATGGCAGCATGTATAACATAAATATCATTGGGCCAAGCACGGAGCCTTGAGGAACTCTATAGCTGACCTGTGTGTATTGTGACAACTTAGACAATGAAGTTTTCTACAATGTTATTGTTCCAAATGTGACATATTAATGTTATGTGATTTTATTTTTTCTGGCAGAGTATAACACAAAATAATGACTCATAGTCGAGCTGAACCGGCTTTCTGAAACCGAAAACCCAGAGTTTCCTCTAACTCTGAGTCAACTAACTCCGAGTTTTCACTAAAGCTGCTTCCCATGCTGTGTAATTGTAGATAATGTCGTTGTTACAGTTATAGTTATTGTAGTTGTGGTTATTGTTGTTGTTATTGTTGTTGTTGTCGTCCTTTTGTCTTCCACCCCCAGCCCCCTCTCCATCTATCCCTCTCTCTCCTCTCTTTCTCCCTTCCTGTCCCCCTCTGTCTTCCTGTCCCCCCTCTGTCTTCCATCTGTCAGTCCCATAGCCCTGCCAATAAAGGTCAAAACTAATTGCAACAGGAAGAGTTTATCATACTCCTCCCTTGCAGGGTAAATGTGTTAAAGCACAACAAGGCAACCAGAGCTCTCATTAATGCATCCCTAAGCTGCCGAACAGGACAGAAGGTAGGAAGGTACCATTTCAACCCTTAACGACCCGAGTAAACCCTCAACACTTTAACGGTACACTGCCTTTCATGAACTGAATATATTTATTTAGGTTCGCACATTATATATATATATATATATATATATTTCAAACAGCAATAAACGCTGTGTTACTCGCCGTTGTTTTGTGTTTCGTGGTGCGACACCCCCCTCTCTGTGTGAAATGGTTTCGCCTGCATGTCCTTGGAGTCAACATAGGACTTTAAAACAGAAACAACAGTTCAGGGGACGGCGAATGTTTATTCCTGTTATAGCTGAACTGGTTCTGGGGTCAGTCTCCTTCCGTGGAGACTTGAGTCAGGTAAATTATGCACGTTTTCTCCCCTCTATTGACAAACATGAACAACAACTCGACTTCCTCCGCTGACAGTGTCTACGTCAACCTCTCTCTTTGTTGTGAAGCGTAAACTCGGCTCCTGTCGTCGATTTCCGATAACGTCAGTAATCGTGATTGTAGTGTGGAATGAACCATGTTCGTGCGTAACGTTTGTGTTTGTGTTGCTACTTGTCTTAAGCTGTGCTTGGAGATTTTATTTTCCCCCTCACCAACTCGGATATCATCCGGAAGCTTTTCCGTGTCACCATTGTTGTCAAATTTCCGGAAACTGTCCCGAAAAACATTTGTCCTCGGTCTGTCAGGACACATGTGAATGTTGAGCCAGCGCAGTGAAAACAGCAGCCGTGAGTGTAACTACTGAGATCTGTTGCAGTAAAAACGCAACGCATGTTGTGTGCATTTTTCGACGTGACGTGGTCATTTAAATAAAACGCACGTATTTTACACGCGTTTGTAGGTTTTGTTTTGATCTGCAACTCGGATCACGTGTACCCACCTCTTAAGCGTGTGTGTGTATTTGTTTTAATACACGTGCACTGCCATGTAACCAAAGATTTTCCATGTTGGGATGAAGGGCAGGGATCTGCAGCCAATAACGAGAGTCCCCCTGTTGCTAGCCCCTCCTCCCATGATCCACTGCTTTGTTTACATTTTGCTGCAGTCAGTCTGATTTCCCAAATGCTATCTTTGTAAGCATAGAAGCAGTTTTCTGTATAGTTCCTCATGTTTTTGATCCCTCATGTCTTAATTTTCTTTTGCCTGGCACTCTGATTACTTATGGAGGATTCCCGTAATGGAGAAGGGAGTGACAGCGTTGACCCAATCTGTAGTCAAATTTCTGGACTGCATATATATATTCTGGACACATCACTCGAGAGGGTCTCTTAAAATTGTCCTGCTGTCTTTCTGTGACCTAGCTGTCAAGTCTAGAAAATTATGCAATGAATTAGCTTTGGACACTGTAGGGAAGTCAAAGTCATATTCTACCCACACCCAACCTCTTCACCTCTTGGGCTATCTTTAAACCAAAAGAGCAGCAAGGGAGTGTGCTCTCACTTTTGGCAGCCGATAACTGAGACCAGACACAGGAGCAGGAACACCCAAGGATCACTCTGTCAGCACTTTATGCCTTAGATAATATTAGAAAGGCAGGGGGCTGCTTTACAGTAGATGTCACAGCCTAGTGGGGTGATTTGTTCATGTGTTTATAATGATAAGATGTTCATGACTTCCATCATCATTTCTAAATTGAACTCAGAAACAGCACATTTTTTATTCCAATGTTTTTTTGTTATCGTGGACAACAGGTGACACAGGCGTTGGTGAAACCTGATCTCTTTAATGGTCGAGAAGCCCTTTGTTGTCCCAAGTTGCCCTGGAGACACAATAGAACTGCATGGACACAGAGTCCTTTTTACCTGAAGGAATAAAGCTTTTGTTGAAGCCTAACAGTGGGAAACAGCTGTGGTTGTGTCCTGACTTTGGTGTTATCACCAACCAGTGTGGCAGTAAACACACACTCATGTTTTTCCAGCAAATGACATCATGTACCGTAAATGAATTTAAAAATATATTGATGATGACACAAAACTGTTAGGACCTATTCCTATTTCCATAGTGACTTACTTGCATGGCAGCTGACTGGTGTTTTGCTCTTCAGTTTGTTACTTGGCAACAGAAACTTCTGCCAAACTGAAAAATGATTTTGCCGTCATTCACAGACAGTCACACTGTCTTTGTCCTAAGGTCATGATGACTTATTTTCTCCTATCTTATTTGTTTGTCTCATATCTAAGCTTTTTTTTTAGTTGAGTTAGTCACAGTTGTCACAGGTCACCAACTGTAACAATGGGCCTCATTTATGTGTTTTATTTTTAAAAACAACAACAAAGCAACAAAAACAACAAAGAAAATTATTAGTTGAAAGAAATCACTAGATGTGTTTTTAAGAAAATACAAATGTGACATTCTGAAGAGCAACATAGGAGCCATATTGAAGCTGCTAGTAGCTGTCAGTAGTTTTCCTTTGAAAGTGACAATTGTTCCTTTAATGTGGCGTTAATGTTGATATATGACATAGCGCACTTTCCTTTGAGGCAACAGTAAGTAGCTTTTTATTGACAATATAACCAACATGCATTTTTTGAAAATCAACTTCTCATATGTAGCTGTAACCCAAGATGCCTCGGAACAATGAGCGACCCAACTCCACATCTAGCGGTGAGGACCACGGCAGTGATGTGGAGTCAGCGTCAGAGTGCTGCGACAGCATGACGTCAAACAGTGACCTGGACTGCTCCCGTGAAAGCTTCACTAGCGACTGCTCCAGCAAGCACTGCACACCCTCCTGTGAGTTTGTCCCTGTATCACCCTTTCCCAGTATCTGTTGTCTGAGTATACTCAGTGTTCTCAGAGGGTGTTCAGGGTACTATACTGACTATGTTATAATTACACAATAGTTTGTTTGTTCCCCGCAGCGAGCCCACCCAAATCTTTAACCTTAGACGAAGTCATGGAGTCTGCCAGAGACCTCTCCAATCTGTGCTTTGCCCATGAGATCAGTGTGAACCACAGTTTCCACCTTGAGCCAGCTAGCATACCGCAGGACAGGTAAACCAGCTCCATAACATCAACAAAGGACTCCTGACAGTGACATTGATATATGATTTTTTTTTTTGAACGGACATAAGAAAGAAAAAATCCAGCAACAACATTTCTTTTGACCAAATCGCAAGTGAATCAGTCAAAGTTTTTTTTTTTCCAGTTTATGGAAGTTGGTTAGAGATAATGTCCACAAAGCTTTCTGGGACATCCTGGAATCAGAGCTGAACGACGACCCTCCTGAGTATGGCCAAGCCATCACCTTATTGAAGGAAATCAGAGAGGTTAGTTCAACCATTCCCACAGCCCACACATCCTTTACTTGAATTGTAGAGATGACATGATTGCGTTGACAAACATTTCTTTATTTTTAATTAACCGTCCTTACATTTAACATTCCTTTAGTGACAAATCTATCTCTCTTTATCTCCATCCCCTCTTTAGTGACACACAACTGCACTTCTTAACCACAGAAAATCACTGATTAGTTCACTGAAAAATAATGCTACAAAATTGTCTTTTGACAGGTCTTACTGTCTTTCCTTAATCCTGGTGCCAATCGAATGAGGACCCAGATATTGGAGGTGTTGGACATGGATCTGATTCGTCAGCAGGCTGACAACGATGCTGTAGACATCCAGGGACTTGCTTCTTACATAATAACCACCATGGGCAAGATGTGTGCACCAGTCAGAGATGAGGACATTAAGAAGCTGCGGGAAAGAACAGATAACATTGTGACACTGTTCAGGTAAGCAAGTAATTGAGATTTAACTCAGTTAAAAAAAATTTCAATGCTAAAACCAAACATCTTTTTACCAGAGACTGTACTGTCAAATCACAGCAGCTGGGTTGTTTTTCACATTAGGGAAATTTTTCGTGTGCTGGACTTGATGAAGGCGGATATGTTAAACTTAACAATTGCTAATCTGCGGCCCTTGCTGCAGAGGCATAATTTTGAATACGAGAGGGCAACGTTCCAGCGCATCCTGGAAAAAACACCCAGTAAGTAGATAAGAAAACATTTTTACTATACCTTACATAAAAAAGGGTTTTAAGTATTATATGATTTCCATGATTAGTCTTGTAGATTCCAAACAGACTGACAGAATCTGACAATATTTTAAAGACATGTTACACAAGACGGTAGTCAAATAGCACTTCTATATTTTGTTAAAGAATAATTAGGACTATGACCATAATGATATACTGAGTCAATATTCTTCAGATGCTTTGAATCACACCACCTCATGGATTAAGTCAGTGCAGGAAGACCTGCTGTCTGTCACCATCCCCAAAGAACAGAGTCAGGGGAAAGGACAGCATGATGTGCCTGGGCCTTTCCAGATCCTCAACACTGCCTTCCTCCGTATCCTCTCTTGGGACTCCAGTAAGAGCCCACTGCCTGAGGTAAGATGGTGATGAGATTGGGTTTTTGTGAGTGAAAGATTTCATTCTATTTCTGTATCCATTGGTTGTTTGTGAAACATATGTATACGATGAAATGCTTTTTATGAAAAAAGTTTTTGGTTTATCCCAGTTTTGATACTCCATTTATGGTGCCCCTTTTAGACATGGATTACAGAGGAGACACGTCTGCAAGAGATTCAGTGGAAGCTGCAGCAGTGTCAGGTGGTGAATGAAGTGCTGCTTATTGTTCACAACACCATTGGTGGTCCTATCGAGGGTTTGCCTTCCCTGTCTGATCGCCTGAAGAAGATGACCTCTGTGCTGTTGGACGGGATGCACACCCCGTCAGTTCACGTTTGTCAATCTTAAATCCACTATCTGTATATGTCAGATATATAACTGATAATCAAGGGTTATCGACTGTCTACTTCACATCAAATAGAGCTGAAACCTTTGATTTTCTTTAGGGACTTTAACCTAAAAGATGCACTGAGTGGCGTCAGTGCTCAGATCTGCTGTGAGCTCAACAAGTCTTTAACAGAGAGGAACTACCCTGCCCTGACCCCAGCACTGCAGACCACCCTCATGGGTCAAATCTCTAGCATCATCCAGAAGGACAATCCCATTCGAACTCTAGTTGGTAAGGTGGAGTGAACAGGAGTGCTTGTCTGGGAAAGATTCTTTTCCACATTGCCACATTTGTATTTAATATATGTATATATGATCTGTGCAGCAAGGATTTCATAACCTTGTGTAATTCTTTTAATTTATCTGCAGAGGACCGTGTGCAGCAGTACTTAATGTCCCTCATCTGTGATCCGAAACCTCAGGCCAAACTTGAACAGGTACCACCTGGCCTCACTGCTGTCAAGCCTGAACTAATGTTGATTGGAGCAAGGTTTGTCAGCCTGGTCAACCAGAACAAGACTGTGTATGGACCCTTCTATGCAGATATCATCAGGAAGTTGATGTTCAGCGGTAATTTACCGGCAGGAAATCTTCCACAGAAGACCTCGCAGGAATCTGTCACTTCCAATTAAAACCAAACTTTGCTAATAGCTATAGTTGAAGCTAAGGTGGTACCACAATAGCCTAGCAGTACTACTGCTTTGCTCAGCCAGTGTTCTCCAATGGTTGGAGTTACTTTTATTTTATAATGCATGTAGTTTGTATGACTACATTTAGCAGTTAAGGCACTGCAGTTTTGGCATCATGTGGTCTACATCAAATGCCACCAGGGAGGTACTGGCCATCGGGCAGTCAGGGCATTTTCCCGGTGGGCTGACAGTCTCAACACTTTTTTAAAATTTATATATTGGTCTGACCGGCCTACAAAACCAGCAGATCAAGGGCTCGATTGACACTGGGCTGGCCCAATCACATTGTTAAACACCATTCCCTTTCGCTTTGGTCCTGTCTGCGTATTGCATTCGAAAAAAAAAAGTCCAAAATGCCCAGACCGAATTTTTGTCCAGTCGGCCCCTCAATGTGACCTACATCCTTTGTGAATAAATGTTATTGTATATGCTCTCCTGCGGACAGCTTCAAACCAGAAAGTGATTCATTTCTGTCACGAATAGTGACCCAATATTTGTCCATAGTCAAATTGCTGCTTTATTTCAGAGGGTGTTCATATAGGAGAACAAGGGCATACATACGTAAAATAAGCTTTATGAAGCGAAGAGGAAACAAATTGAAGCCTGTATATTTATAAAATGAGCATCAGCCTGTGATGTCTATTGAGTATCTGAGAAACGTAGCAGAGAAACCTAAAAGTTGTTTGCCAGTCGCCAGTATCAAAGGAAGAACTACAGCCACTTTTGGATAGTCCATTCAGTCATTCATTCATATGCGAACCACAGCACAACCTTTGTGCTATACCATTAGATATAAAAATGAGCTAGCTTTCTATGAAATTATTCTTTTTTTTATTAACCAGAGAACTAGACTTCCTTTTTTTATTTCTGTTCTTTCAATTAATGATGTACTGCAGAAACAAATAGTTAAGCAAACTGATTTTCAAAGTCTAAACTGAAATTGTTTGCATGAGTAGATTTGTGTTGGTATTACTTCATTTTAGCTTACACTTGAGTAACGTATTGGAGCATTTGTCTAAGTTTTAATGTTATATTCATTCATGTATGTTGTAATAGTGGGACTCTTGATACATTGTTATAGTTGCTATGAACTGTAGTTGTTACAGTTTGCTGTGTTGGCTAAAACCCCAAAAAAATGTGCACATCTCAAGGTGAATTTGTATCCAAAGTTTCCAGTAAACCTAAATATGCACAAAAGAAAGTGATGGACATTAACAAAGTTGACACAAAATGTGGGAAGATGTTGTCATTTTTGCTAATATAATATAATAAAATAATAAAAAAAATACACATTGAAGTATGTCATTATTTATTTGACAGACTTGAAGTAGGCAATTATGCACACATATAGATACACACATAGTCATATAATAATTATGGCATAATTTGTCCAAAATAAAAATATTCATGAAGAAATGCATGGCTTGAATAGTGGGTTATGTATAGTACAGTGGACATAAAAACTGAAATATGTAGCAAATTAATTTCTGTCGCTGTCACCAGGCAGTACTGGTATCTTTAAGGACAGTATGGAAATCTTACTATTACTACTTGCGATCGCAGACACTTGATGTTTACATTTTTAAAATACCAATATATAGAGAGGTGTGACATTTAACATAATAAAATTATCTAGGATTTAAAAAATGAACACAGAGTTGCATAAATGTAACATAGGCGTTCAAGTTTAACCAATCCTGACATGGAGCTCGTCGCATTCAAATGCGTGGAATCGCATTTTTACGAACATAATAGTAGCCTGTGAATGCACCATCAGTTTGCCCAGTTACACGCTTCTGAAAATAAATGAGCTCATAAGTCACATGGTTTAAATGTCGCCACCGGATTGGTTGCCACGCGCCGGGGAAGTTGTTTATGTCGTGAACCAGGAAGCCTTAGCATTCACAATTGGGCGTGTAGTAACACGTAAACAAAGAGAAATTATTATCTGTTTTACCATTTGGACACTTGAAAACAGAAATTTGCCTTGGGACGGTATACAATTCAACAAATAACGTACGATTGGAGACAAGAAGATATTCGTAAGTATCTACCTGCGGTTTCTTTCTTTGTTACATTGTAGTAGGAGTGAATGACTGAACTTGTCGAGGCATGTATTGGCATGGGCCAAGTGTTTCAGCTAAACGTTAGAGAGAAAAATGAGAAAAATAAACCAAAGGTTGCCATAACGCATTTAACCAGAATTAAGCGTGGCCCTTGTCTTTCTGGTATAAATACCATTTGTCATTCGGTGACGTAGAACTGTCAAATACCAGCATTCATCATTTTGTCGACGTGAGATGCCGTGACAAAGCAAATCCATAATCCACGTAAATACAACCAATAATAGATGGTAAGATTAAGCCACCTAAACTTTGATACCTTCGAGCTACTTGTTGAGTGGACATCTTAATCTCTGTCAGTTGTTACTTCCGTTTTGTAGTTTGACCTCAGGTAGACCTCTATGAACATCTGATAAGAACGTTTTGCAGCTTCATGGCCATCATTTCCTTTTAAAAAAATAATTATTACTTTGTTACATCAATATATAGACTGAAATGTCCACATATGTTATTTTAAAAGTTAAAAAGTATCTCAACTATCAATAATTCCAATAATTACACTTCATCATGTATTATTGGAAATACCCTACACTTTCCTAGTTTGAGTCCATTGCAACATCTCATTATAATTTTTTTAACAATTAATTGTTATTGCCAAAACACTGTAGTAACATTTTCAGCTAATTCACTTATGTCTTTGCATTTTCTTCCAAATTAGTAAAGTATCAGTGGCCTATTTGCAGCATTTTGTCATAAATGTTGCAAATAGACAATGAGGTTATGGGACGGAAATGTACAATACGTACATTCATGTTCCAAAATCATGTGGAAAGTATTCCCAAAAAATGTGAAATACCTAATAGAAGCAAGATCACATTCATGTATATGAAATTAAATCTTCAACAATTGGCTATAGGAATTATGTTTCGTGTCAATATATTTTGAAGTCATGTTTCGTATTTCACAGCCACCTCACATGTCTTATCAATTCGTAATTTGAAAAACTTCTATTGTTCATTTCTATTTGTAGTGCAATAGCATCCTGCATGGTTGGCATGCCGTGCAAAGATGGCATTAGAGGAAGGAGCACGGAGCTGTCTGCTGCGCTTCCGCAACAGACTGGAACAAGACATCAAACCCTCATACTTGATGGACCACATGATCAGTGATGGTGTGTTGAGTGTGGAAGAGGAGGAGAGCATCAGGACCAAGGTAAGCTTCAGCTGAAGTGAAAATTTGAGGTTAACTTTTAGACAAAAATGTCCTCAATTTTCTTCGTACTTCCTGCTCTCAGATTATTTTTAAATCCCATTTTATTGGCATTTCACTAGTGTATTGCGATGACATAATGAAGCCATGTCATGAAACATTTCACCAGCTTAAATGAGAAGTGACAAGTAGCAGCAGATAAAATCTATATTACACTGTCCTTGCCTCATCTCCACTTTCTCTAACAGCCCACCAGAAAGGATCAAGCTCTAGCTCTGCTTGAGTTGCTACTGAGGAAAGACAACCAAACTTACATCTCCTTCTACAATGCTCTGGTCAAGGAGGCATATGATGATTTGGCCAATCTGCTTTATGATGACCTACCACAGATCTCACCAAATGCATATAAGAGCTCTGATGCCTGCACATCTTATGGTGAGGAAGGGGAAAGTCGTGGGTGGGTGTCACAAAAAAGGCTGATGACAGGACCCAAATGCAGATACTTGCAAGACTTGAAGGTGTTTGTGATAAGCTTGTTCACATTATCCAGAGGTTAAAAAAAGAACAAGTTTTAAAACATAAATCCAGAAGAACACAGGGAGCACAGGACGAGGCAGACCAGAGCAACTGACTGAACAACCTAACACTGGAAACAAACTAAGGGAGGATACACAGAACTAAAAGTGACAAGAAATTAATTTAGATACAACAAACCAAAAAAACGGAAAGCAAGGTACATAGAAATACAAAAATCTGAAAAATGTACAAAATCAAGTCAAAAAATTTGTGTTGGAGATGGAAACAAAGTTTATGTGCATTGAGTACAGTTGATGGTACCGTGCTGTTTTTGTGCTGTTTTTTCTTATTACCAGACACATATTTAAATGTTAATTTCTGCAAGTTACACCTTTAATTTTGATCCCCTGACTATTTGTGTAACAGTCCAGACGGTGCTAAGGGAAGGTGGGGTACCACAGCGGCCTGTAGTGTTCGTCAACCGACCGGAGTTTTTGAACCAGATCAGAGACAAACTCTATCGGCTGAAGAATGACCCTGGCTGGGTCACTGTCTTCGGGATGGCTGGGTCGGGCAAATCTGTTCTGGCTGCAGAAGCTGTCAGAAACCACAGGGTTATTGAAGGTGAATCGAATTTGACTGAAGCTGCCTAAAACAAATATTTCTTGAAGTTGTCAAATATTCCAGATTTTTTTTAAATATTAAAATGTGCTTTAATCATGGACTGATATTCATCTATATTGATTTTATAGTTTTAAACATGCTTGCATAGAAGGCACCTCTTTTTTCTCTGACCTGTGTCTTTTCCTCTCTCCTGTCTGCCTGTGCAGAGTGCTTTCCTGGAGGCATCCAATGGTTGTCTATAGGCCAGCTGGACAAACCAGACCTGCTGGTGAAGATCCAGTCATTGTGTTTCCGTCTAGAGCAAAGCCTGGATTCACAATCTCTCCACCGACCCCCCAACTCTCTGGATGAAGCCAAGGAGCGTCTGCGCTTCCTCATGCTGCGCAGATATCCCAGGTTGTCATGCTTAGAAATTCCTGATAAAACTTTCAGTTATCAACTATTATTTAGACCTGTAATTTTAATTCCAGATATGCGTTTCCATTTTTATGAAGACTAGCCTAGTCTAGAGTTGTGGTTACCTTGTAAACTTGTTCCAGTTTTATCTGTTTCTAAACATTCTTTGGTTTCCTTTTTGGTTTTTAGGTCTTTGCTGATTCTTGATGACATGTGGGACACTACAGTGCTCAAAGTTTTTGATATCCAAGCTCGGATACTTCTGACCACTAGAAATAGAAGCCTTACAGATTCAGTTGGTGGTATGCACCCTATTGCTTACTCACTATACACAAAGGGCAAACCTGAATGAATGAAACCTTATGTAATTTACTTTACACTGCAAAATATGTAGACTGTGCTTCTGCTTTCATTTTGTAGGTGCTAAGTATGAAGTGGAAGTAGAGAGTGGTCTGGATGAGAACAAAGGACTGGAGATACTGGCTCTGTACACTAAAACTCAAGTTCAAGGACTCCCTGCGGAGGCCCGCAGCATTGTCAGAGAATGTAAAGGTCAGATAAGTGAAACACGTTATACCTGTAATTTTTGTTTCACAAAATACGGTATATTTTTACATATTCAATTTATTGAACAAAACCAGATTTAATTAGTCATTTACACAATTACAAATAACACCAAAATAAAACAATAACGCAAACAAAATTGTCATCTACCTAATGCTGCTCCCTGCTTTTGCTGATAGACTGTTTCTGAACACACATTTCTCTATGCCTCTGTGCCACCATCACCACAGGCTCCCCCCTGGTGGTGTCCTTGATTGGGGCTCTGCTCAACGAGAAACCAAACCGCTGGCGTTACTACCTCTGCCAGCTTCAGCAGAAGCAGTTCAAGCGTATACGGAAGTCATCATCTTATGACTATGATGCTCTGGACCAGGCCATGGCTGCAAGCATTGAGGTCCTGCCTGATGAACATCGAGAGCTCTACAAGGATCTAACTGTACTAGAGAAGGACATTAAAATCCCTGCTAAGGTTTGTCTTCAACATGGCTTTTTTGGTCCTTCATGTTTTTTGTAAAGTGACACACACATAATTTGATTTGGCAAACATTTTATATCATATAAACTGTATTGTGTATCATAACACACACATACAATGTTATTCCCGCTCCCAGGTGCTGTCAGTTCTGTGGGACCTGGAGCTTGAGGAGGTGGAGGACATTCTCGAGGAGTTTGTTAACAAGTCTCTGCTTTTTGTGGACATTCACAATAAACCGTACCTGTATTACCTCCATGACCTTCAACTGGACTTCCTGGTGGAGCAGAACCGCACCCAGCTTGAGGTGATTTCTCAGACTGTATTACATCTGATTTACAGAGGTTAAGAGGTGTAAGAAAAAGTGGGTATATAAAATATTAGTTTAGTATAATATTTATAGTAAATATTAGTATTATTAGTGTTAAATTATATGAAAAATATAATATATATATATATATATATAATTGTGTATATATATATATATAATATATTATATTATAATACTGCAAACAATTTCAGAGCCTTCATGCCAAAGTGGTGCATCAGTATCAAGAACACTACAGAGATGGTCCTCCCATTTCTGGAGACGACGAATGTCTTTACTGGATTCGATTTTTGACCTACCACATGGCTAAAGCCAACCTTTTGCAGGTAGCATACAAATACAAAAACCAAACAAACTCTTGCCAGACTATCATACGTCACTCTGTCTGTTTTATGGTGTCTTCCTCTCTTTGTGCACAGGAGCTATACTCCCTCATGTTTTCTCTGGATTGGGTCACCATCAAGGCCCAGATTATGGGTCCCGCCCATCTCATCAATGACTATGTGGAGTATGGACCAATTCTGGACAAAGAGGTCAGTAGATAACAAAGCTTGTGTATGTTAGCTGCTGATATTATGCAGTCAGAAAAAGATGAAAAACTTGTGTACAGTAGTTTACATTTAAGGCTGACTTTTTCTCCCCCTCTAGAACAGCGAGGTGCGCAGTCAGTTTCAGGAGTTCCTGTCTCTGAACGGCCACCAGCTGGAGCAGCGTCCTTTCCCTGATGTTGTGCAGCTCGCCCTGTCTCAGCCCCACACCTCTGATGTCTACAGACAGGCTCTGGTGCAGGCACAGGACCGGGCCAGCACAGGGAAACTCTACTTTGACTGGCTGTATGAACACTAGCAAACAAATTTATATGGTGTTTGTTCATGAATGAAAGCACCTGTCGATCATTTATAAAACAGTCAGTAGTGTTGTCAAAATGATTTCTGCTGTCTTCTTTCATTTAGAGAACTGATTATGCTGAATATGTTGTTTAAAGGTGTGTGTATGTGTGTGTGTGTTTGTTTGTTTCTACAGGAATAAGAGCAGTGTAGAGAGTCTTTCGCTGCTGGTGATCCACCCCCACCAAGGGTCCATCTACTCTGCCTGCTTCTCCCACGATGGAGCCAAGATCGCTACCTGTGGAGCCAGCAAGACAATCAAGGTATTAAAGCAGACGTTTCTTTTAATTTATTTGTGAATGTTTCTTTGCACGTGTATGTTTATGTAAGATTGCAAAGGTTCAGTTGTTTCCATGGAGACACAAAACAGGAGAATATGAAGAGTGGTTGCTAGGAAGTGCTTTGCGAAAATAAGATGATTCATATTTAAAACTGTTTATGGGCAACAAATAAGAATTACACAAAGTAATTGCAAAACATTTTAATCACTGAGTAATTCACTGCCAAATTTGCTGCATATACTCGTGAATGAATAGATGAATCTAAAGTGAAGTTGTGGTCCCAATGAGTTAAGTACTACTTTACATGTATGTATGTATGTATGTATGTATGTATGTATGTATGTATGTATGTATGTATGTATGTATTGTTTTTAAGAGCTATGATCGTAACTATCTGCTTAGGTATTTAAAAGCACCTCAGGTGAGAAGCTGACAGAGATCCAGGCCCATGACGATGAGGTGCTCTGTTGTGCCTTCTCCCCGGACGACCGTCTGCTAGCAACCTGCTCAAGTGACAGGAAAGTCAAGGTAAGTGGCGCACAGACCAATTACAACCATCTTTACTTACAGCAACTAAAAGATAAGTGAAGTACCTGCATCTGTTTTTTTTAAATCATACAAAGGTTTGGAATGTGGAGCGAGCCATGCTGCTGAGGGTCTTCCAGGAGGAGC
Source organism: Trinectes maculatus (assembly GCA_016785345.1). Taxonomy (NCBI): domain Eukaryota; kingdom Metazoa; phylum Chordata; class Actinopteri; order Pleuronectiformes; family Achiridae; genus Trinectes; species Trinectes maculatus. Next base: position 180,666 of record JAFBJQ010001134.1, read on the forward strand.
ACGAAGAGCAGGTCAACCACTGTCAGTTTACAAACACGAAACGACACCTCCTCCTGGCCACCTGCTCCAATGACAAGTTCTTAAATGTCAAGGTGTGCGAGTGTGTTTGTCTGTCTTGTGACCTGTCCTCCTTGTGTGGTTTGTCTCCTCTATTTTTCACACGCATGGCACTAAAAGAGTAAGATAACCATATATTAGTTATATGACTATATGTTAAAATAAGCTAACTTTCATTTTTCCTCCCTCTCTCATTCTTTTTGTATTTCTCTTATTGTACAGGTGTGGAACCTCAACAAGCCGTCCTCCCAGAACACCATGTTTGGCCACTTTGAGCCAGTCAACCACTGTTGTTTCTCCCCTGATGACACCTATCTGTCCACTTCTTCCAATGATGGTACTGTAAAGGTGAGTACTAGTTAATTCAAATCTTACTTAAAAAGCTGTTATTAAGTGAATACGTTTTTGTTTGCTCAACGTCGACCCAAAAAGTGTCAGAAATATCACCATAGCACAATTTATGATAATTTTTATTCTACATCTGAGCAGCAAAATAGGTGATTAACATAATTGTGTTTCTAAATAAATAAGATACTTTTAGCTCTCTTTGTGCACTGACATGCTCCTACGTTTGTGCACTTTTGTGTGTTGCTGTGTGAACAGTTATTTCAGGTGTCCTCTGCCAATGAGTGGAAGACAATTAGCGTGAGCAGCATGTTTGCAGACAGTGATGAAGCAGTCCCTGTGAAGTGCAGCACATGGACCGGAGATGGCAAACATATCATTAGTGCTGCCAGGAATGCTGTTTTGGTGAGCATTCTTTTAATTTTGAGGAAACTAGGATTTTTAAAATCTCAAAAATACTGATATTGTTATTTGCATCAATAATCATATAACCTGTACAATCCTTTATATAGTTTAGTTTTGAAAACTGGCATCTTTTTTAAACCTGTTATGATGTGACCAAGTGCAAAGGTCAAGAATACGCTGATGTGTTTTCTGTCTGTCACTGTTTCGCAGGTGTTTGATGTGGAGACGTCGGAGATGTTGTTGGAGATCAGAACGAATCGTCTGAGCACTGTGCAATACTGTCACGCCTGTCCTACCAATAACCTGCTGGCCATTGCGCTCTCAAACTACCTCGTGGAGGTACAACACATTCTCTCTCACATACACATCTAATCCACATTCAGTGTCTATATTTTGACTTTGATTTGATAAAAAACATATCCCCATAGGAAACATATACAATATACTGTATCTTAAGTGATTGTAGTTTTTTCATTTTATTTCATCATATAATATGCTATTTTAAATATTACATATAGGAATTGTGAATTTTGTGAATTCATGAATTTAATGAATTAACTATAAATATAAAAATAAATCCAATTTTTCTGTGTCTGAACCCGGTTGGGTCTTTTGAATATCAGACTGCAGACTATGAGCCTACATCAGATTAGGGGTGTCTAAAGTATTTGGTGTTGTAGCTGTGGGACCTGGAGGCCAAGAAGAAGATGGCTGATTGCAGTGGGCACCTGAGTTGGGTCCAGCGTGTTCAGTTCTCTCCTGATGGCTCTCAGCTGCTCTCCTGCTCTGATGACCAGACTGTCAGGGTAAGACTGACCCAATGTGTGTGGTGTAGCTACACTAGTCTGAGAGCTTGCCCAGATACTGTCACTTTTGTTTATGCAAGTTTACGTCTCAGACTTTACTTATATTGTGTTATATTGTGTTTCGTAGTTATGGGAGACAAAGAAAGTTCACATGACCTCAGCCATCTGCCTGAAGAGAGACTCCGATGTTCTCTTTAGCGGTGAAGAAATCACCATATCGGCTGCAGACAACTGCAACAGACTGCAGGTGAGCTGCAGGGGAAAAAAAGGGGAGGGTATAAAAGAATAAAAAAGGCAGCTGGCTGGTTTCTTTTTTTATTGCAAGATCAAGCACTGAGAAGTATGACTGTATTTTGCTCAGGTTGCCATATAAAACAACATATTTGTGTCAGGTACGTGACGGCAGAACAGGATCAGTGCTGTTCCAGTCAGAAGAGAAGTCATCCAGGATCCGGTGCACGTGTTTGTGCAGCCAGCCCTCTGCGGTGGCTCTGGGTCAAGAAAATGGCACCGTCCAGGTCGGAAACACATGTCAACATGTTTTTTGTTAAACTGTATGAAGTACATGCAGTAATGGTTGAGGACATCCTCAAGGGTTCCCTTCTTATATTAAAACACCGACACTTACCCCGTACAACAGAGAGCAACTCTAATTAATTAAAAGGTCCTGCAGTCTTAATGAATACGCGGTTAATGAGTTTAATTACAGCGCTGTTCTGGCCCTTCATCTATCTCTCAACGTGTCTTCGGTATCCAGAGATTTGAGAGTGAATGTTTATTGCACACTAGGGCTTAAAGGATTACAGATGGTTGGTGATGATGACTTCTTTTAACCCGGAGAAAATGAAAAGTTCCTGTGTTCCAGTGTCCTTTAATAGCAAAACCATCACTAAAGAGTCTTTTATGCTCACTATAACGTCTGCTGTGATCTTGACAGGACTGAACGTTCACACTCAAATCTCATACCTTTAACTCCCCAACTCCAACTGAGAAATAGTTCTTGAGTATTGTAACTTGAATATTTGTTTCTTCCCTCCAGGTGTTGGAGGTGCCCTCAGGGAAGCTTTTAGCCACTCTGCTGGGACATACTAAGACGGTGCTTCACTGCCAGTTTAGCCAGAATGGCCAAACACTTATCACATCCTCCGAGGACACCACTATTAGGGTGCGCAGATCATCGTTTCCTCCATTGCTCTCGTTTCTCCCCCCCTGCTCGGTTTTCCCTAGTTTGTGTTTCTTCCATTCATCACTCACTCCCTCATCCTCACCCGTCCTCTCTTGCCTAATTCATGACATGCTCTTTCACCTCCTCCACCAACCTGCCTCCCATTTCTCTCCTCTGCTATTGATTATTCTCCCTCATTCTCATTCGTCACTTTGAGTAAAACTGCTCTGCTAAATCAGCACAATCCACCCGGTATTTCTCTTCTCTGGTATTTTCACTTCTTTCTACCTGTTACGCTCTACCATCTTCATCCTCTTTACCCCTGCAATCTTTATCCCTTTCTTCTCCTCTCCTTTTCCTTCCCTTTGTCTTCAGCTATGCCACTCACAATAACTCTATTTCCCTTCCTGTCTTGTGTTGACTGTGTATTTGTGTGTGGGTATGTGTGTGTGTGTGTGTGTGTGTGTGTGTGTGTGTGTGTACAGTATATCAGGTCATTACCCTATCTCAGCCCCCCACCCTTCATGCTCCGTTGCTCATTTCCCCTTTCCTCTTCTCCCCATCATCTCCTCCTCCTTCATTTTTCCTTTCCTCTGTCAGACCTGTCCACTGCAGCGTATCCTCCTCTCAGACAGCGCAGTGCCTTTTTCGTATTCAAGCTGCAGCTGCCTACATCATGTTTCTTTTATTCAGAATGTTTTCAAATTTATGCTGTTTGACAATTGCTTGCCAGGAAATAAGTGTGTATATAGATGTTAATACAGACACAGAGTGAATGTAAAGAGATCTAGTGACATTGATGGATTTCTACTTTTGCACCCGTGATAGATTGTATTTAAAAGAAGAAAATGTGCACCATTACACACATGCTGCACACACCTGCTCACTATTCCAGTCTCGAGTAAACAAGTCATGCAGGTAAAAGCCACAGCCTAATTGTGGCCTAGCAAACAGAAAAGACTAAAGGGCCAGCACACAGATCAGTCACCCTCCTTTGTACAGATAAGGCTTAAGAGAAATTAGCCATGTAAACACCACAGAATTAATGTATTTGTTCACAGCCCACAAAAACGTGTCAGGGAGACAATAGCAACATGCTGCACTTGACTCCTCCTTTGTAGTTTCAGTTTTCTTATAAAAGGTCCACAATCAACTTCTGAGCCCTGTAATTTGTGAATGACAGTGGGTGGAAATGAGGGCTCATGTTTCTGTGTAAGGAACCAAACAGAGCCGGCTGTTCTGACATGTCGATAAATTCGAACTTTATGAATGTGGACATTGTAATTTGACTGAAAGATTCATTTTGACCTGTTTGTCTCTCTGCTGCCCCTTGTAGGTTTGGAGGTGGCAGTCTGGGGAGAGTAAAACACTTGAGGGTTACAAAGAGCAGGTCAGATGCTTCTGTCTTCTCTCCAGCTCTGTGGCCGATACCAGACTGCTGGCTTGGTCCTTCGATGGCACAGTCAAGGTGATGCTCACACACATACCCCTCTCATAACACAGCTGACAGCAGCATAAAACACAAATATTGTCTTTTTGTCCTCTGTGTTGTCTCACTGTATAAGGTGTGGGACATAGAAAGTGGAGAGAAGCTACAGGATATTGAGGCTCATCAGGGAGCCATTCTGTCCTGTCATGTTTCACCAGATGGTTGCTTTTTCGCCACCACCTCTGCTGACAAGACTGCTAAGGTTCAACTCACTCACTCACTCACTCACACACACACACGCACGCACACACACACACACACACACACACACACACACACCAAGCCATGACATAACTGTTTATGCGACCAGTAACAAGTTGACCTATTACACATCAGTATCTTCCCTCCAGCCTCCTCCCAAACATATTACTTGCAGCACATAGCACACAGACACATAGCTGTGGGCAGTATCTGAGGCTTAAAGTTTCTCCACCAGGGAAGCGGGGGACCTAAGAGACTAGCGTGCACCAGATAGTTTCAGGACTGGTGAGGTAGCTGCAGGTCAGCCTGTCCTCCTGCACCCATAGTGACTATTTAGGCTGACTAAATTGCTGACTTGCAAACAGACCCAGCTTCCTACAACACTACAGTGCTTGACTTTGGCCTGACTTTGACTGACTCGGTAGGCTGGACATTGCTGTTTTTCTCAAAAAGCACTTAAACCATTGCTTTCCCAGCTCATCACCCATAGAAAGGTAAAAAGGCCTGCACAGCACAGACATATCTCTGGAGTGTCTTTCTTGATCTTGGATCATAAATTACTGTGGAACGAGTGTTGTATTTATACTTATCCATCCACTATGGATATGTTATTTTCTGTGCAGCACAGGAAGCAACTGGGGTAAGAAAGGAAAACAGAGCAAAAGATGGGAAGAGAAAAGACAGAAAGAATTTAAAGAGATGGATGTGGATGTGAGACAGGCCTGGACCAAATTAATATTCTTCATGATTATTATTGGCATTCCCTGGTTAACACTTTAGATGTTTCTAACTATACTTTATCTATGGTACAATATTCCATACTTAGCACATGCAAACTTCTACAATAACAGAGTCAGAATGAGAATGTGTATTTTACCACTTTAAAAAAATATATACAACTTGTATATTGATCCCTGCTTTTTAGTTTTTTATTGATCATTGGTTATTGGTTTTAGCTGTGGCTCTGTGAGTCCTGGCAGTGTGTCCACATACTGAAAGGCCACCAAGACTGTGTCCGAAGCTGTCGATTCTCCTGGGACAGCCGACGCCTTGCCACCGGAGACGACAATGGAGAGATCCGGGTGAGTGTGCAAAGAAATTCAGTGAATTCATTTACCTATAAGCGTTTGCTGTTGTTTAATCTCATTGGGCTTGTTTTGATGTTGGAACGTACCTTCAGAAAAGTGCATTACAAAGGGTATCGGTGGGAGGGCTCCTTTTCAGGACAAGGTGAGAGCGCTATAAGAGGTGCAGCTTGTGTGAGAAGCTGGGGTGAAGGAGAAGGAAGAAGAGATGTCTGTGGGAGGCAAAGGAGAAGTCTTAGACTGTCAAACTGAATCCCCAAGGTTTTAGAATTGGCAGCGTTCGTGTGCAAACACACAAGCATGCACACACACTGTTCAGTGTCATTCAGTTTGCAATAATGATCGTTGGCACTGCATCGGCCAACAAAGGGTTAATGCCCTTGAGTTGTCTCTGTGCTGAACCTGCACCATAAACCAGAAATGGCCCAATACTCAGATCCAATTATAAAAACTACAAAAATCGCACCCCTGTTTCTATGGAAACACATCTGAGTAATTCAGCACAAAAGCATGCCAAGAGTTAAATATAGTGCTACATGTGATGTGTCATTGTCAAAGAAGCATGGTATTTGTACAGTTGCATAACAGCTGCAGTGGCCCTGATGTGCTGCACTAGTGGTATATATGTGATAAATTATGTGTAATTAATGTATCTGCTGATAGTACAAACTACCACATCTGTCAATGTTAGAACAGTAGATGTCTTTTTTTTTCATTTGAGTAATTTACTCTGTTGATGGTGATAACATTTGGCTGTCCATCACAGCTGTGGAGTGTCAAAGAAGGCTCTTTGCTGAAGATTTGCTTGAGGGAAGGTAAAGACGGCATGGACTCACTCCATGGAGGCTGGGTGACTGATCTGCACTTCTCTCCCGACAACTCTCTCCTCGTCTCAACTGGTGGCTATATTAAGGTTTGCTAGCACGAATGAATCATATGATTACCCAATGCTACAATGTGTTTGTTATGAGAAAGTACTGGGAGATAGACGTAGGAAGTGAGACATTGTTCCAACAAGTAATTCGCTTTTTAAATATTATTGTGGATATAGTTTGCCACAAGGAGCATAACAACATCAAATATCTGTTCACATATGTTCAGCATGATACTGATGTGACAGTGTTCCTGGGAATTAGCATGCGTGACAGTGTGTGTGTGTGTGTGTGTGTGTGTGTGTCTGTGTATTTCTATAAATTAAGAATTGAGAGATTTGATTCATTGATGTTTGATGTGTCACAGTTAACAACACAAAGATGCTCCCTACATGCACCAAAGTAACATTACCTGTATGGCTGTTGCAGTGGTTTAGGTCTTTATAAAAACACTCAATACCCTGGAGAATGACATCAATACCTCTTTGTGATGTGACCAGATTATAGTGCGAGAGTGTGTGTGTGCACGCGCGTGTGTGTGTGTGTGTGTGCCTTACTTTCACAGTAAATGGGGGTCACAGAGCGGGCAGTCTCAGCTGGGCTCTGATCTCAGATTACTCCTGATACTGTGTGCAGGGTTTTGTTGTGTGTGTCAGTATGTGCATGTGCGCCTTTGTTTATTCTTGCCTGTGTGGGTCGACAGAGATGCTACTGTTGAAATCAGTGGATGTTATTTTTCAGGCTTTTTGTTATACAGGTGGACTAAAACATGTTAAAGCCTGGAAGCCTGGAAAGTTAAAAGAACTCAAAATGTGCTTCTTAATACTAAATGTCATTTCATTTTTTTGTGAGAAAACTGAGCTGTCCTCAAGCTCAAAGAGCAGAGTAGGTTTTCAGAAACCTATAAAAAAGAAAGATGAGGTACTGGAAAGAACACCAGACACAATACCATGACGTGAAATATTATAGTATAGACCCAAGGTTGGAAATTACTGCTTTTCTAATAGAATACAGTAAAAAGTTATTGGCTAATCAATATGAAGGACATTTTATCTCTGAGGATGTAGATACTGGCTGTATTCCAGATTTTAGGATTATCTGTCAGAAGGGCCGGGGGTTTTGAGAAAAAGTGAATCCAAATAAATATACACGTCAACATATCACAAATCAGTACTTATCAAGTCAGTATTTCTGCTGAGATTAAATATTACCTTGGAGCTTAAAGGAAAAGTTATACATTTTGGGAACTTGATTTGCTGTGTTCATTTTTTTTTCAGTGAACTTTTTGTGTTCTACGTTAAACTAATCACTTGCTCATTTTGTTGTTAGTATACAGATATGAGAGCAGTATCACTTTTCACATCTACCTCCTAACAAGAAAAGCAATTAGCATATGTTTAAAAAGCCCTTTAATTGCTTCCTGGCAGAAAATTGTAAAAATGAAAAAAAAAAAAAACTGGTTTGGACTGCCATTAGAAACTTGATTGAAACGTTAGTCTGACTAATGGAAGCTTCCATTACCATGCAAGTCATAATTACTCTGAGAATCAGCTCCCAGATCACTCCATTCCTCAACTTCAGACCCCCCCTCAGTAAAGCGTGTTGACTTGATATATCATCGTGTGGATGTGGGACGCAGAGATGGATTATTATGCCTGTCTTGAGGGATGACCCCCTGAGACAGGGGCTTTGATTAATTGTACTGTGTGTTGGCTGGACAGCTATGAGAGACCATCCTGTCTGTCACAGTAATTACCATGACAGAGAGTGTATAATATTGCCTGCAGAGATATAGAAACAAGATAATAATCTGTTAAAATAATTGTTTCCAGAGTGTGTCTCCATGCTTAGGTGTTTTTCTTTTTTTACAATAAGCAATTGTCTTGAAAACATAGCTTTTCCAAGCTGTGTAAATGACAACATGGCATTTCCATATAAATGAGGCAAGAGTGGCAGTGATTACTGACATGTTCAAAAATCAGGGAAAGTCTTGGAAAAAGGGCTTAGCAATCATCTGAACATCCTGATGAGGGTGTTTGGTTTGTATCTATCCTCAGCTGGTGAAAGGGAGATATTTCTTTATGGAGGATCAGTGGGATTGTGTAAAATGCACATTTGAATTATAGATGTAGACTGGTATTGAAGTTTAGCTTTAGTTCCATTAAATCTCAGGAATCTAACAGTAGCTTTACTGTGGTGGTAGAAATGTTTGCATATAGAAACTAGGTTAGAAGTAAACTCCCAACTTGAAAAAAAAAATCCAAAACTGAAAAATAAGGGAAATACAACTTTAAAATAAACCATAGTTTTTTATTACTCTAGTTAAAAATTCAAAAACACAAAAATAAACCATCAGATTAAGAGGCCAACACTCCACTAACAAGAAGCACCTTTCCAGGCCAGGTGCTTCTTGTTGTTACCAATTGGGCAGCATCAGGGTGGAGCTACAGGAAACAGAACTGAATGCTGAATGCTGAACTGAATGCTTGTCATTCAGCTGCCTGTTAACTCTGCACCTTGCACAAAAGAGAAACCAACCAACCAGTGCCAATAAGCACGCAACCCAATGTACTTATGTCTGGGCCAACGGTATACACACAACAGGCCCAAACTCTGTGTGCATGTAGAGAGGCAGCCCAGTCCCCATCCTCTAAACAATAAACTCAGAACATGAGCAACAGACTTAAGACATTCTACTGCCACATGCTGACAACATACAGCAATAACCCCAGATCAGTGGAAAGACACCCCTTTCTTTCTTTTACAACATAAAGTAAAATAAACCTAGCAATCCCCACACAAACAAACACACACATGAAGTCTCTCTACTTCTGATGGTGGCACCTGAGCTTTTAAAGCCCCTTCATTAGAGGCCAGGTGTTTCTCATTGTGCATGATTGGTAGAATCAGGGTGGAGCTACAGAGGAGCCAAGGAACAAGAATATAAAAAATGAATAATGGATTATGTGTTAAGATAAACACAGCTCCTAATGATTACATCATATAGCTTATCTACTGTAGATCAGTTAAAATACTCTATATTGTTAATATGACTACCGATTTTTACTCAAACTAAACTACATTGTATATGTTCAGCATGATACTGATGTGACAGTGTTACTGGAAGGGAATTAATGAGAAGAGAAATATTTCGCACACAATGGCTCAGTGTGTTGTAATTAAACAGGATGTGGTGGTTGTTTTCAGATAAGAGCAGGATATGTGACGGCAGGTGACGCCACCCTTTGGAGTCCTAATATTTGCCTCTATCTGTGTATTTTGGCTTCATATTGAAGAATGTTTGTCTCGTTGTTTTTTTGTATAAACTTATTTGTGCCTTATTCATCTCTCAAGCTGCCTTTTCCCCCTTTGACTCTGCCCTCCCTTATTCTCTCTGTATGATCACATTCTCTGCACATAATTAAAAACAGCAGGCTTTTGTGCGGGGTGTGTGCTTGTGCTATCCCTGCTGTGTGTAGTTACCTGTATAGAGTGTTAAATTCAATATTTGTTATCCTCCTTACCACTAATTTTTGACTTTATATCATAAAAACAATCAGTACATTAGGTGATTGTAAGTGTTTGTTAATGCATTAACATGCATTCCTCAGTACAGTGTGTCATGGCGCGATGAAGTCGTGCCAGCAAGGCTTATGAACGAATTTTTATGAAAGAAACTGAACTGATTATCATCAGTTAATTGCTGTACCTGTCTGACTGACAACCTTGCAACACCCACATAAATGTACTGTACACAAGGACACAAACACAGTCACCGAACGCCAATGGGACATTCTGTCACAGTGCCATGATTCAATAGGGAGGCGGCAGGTGTGAAAAGGCTCATCCTAACTCAGGCCCTGCAGCCCAGAATAATTCACACCAAACAGCCATGAAAAAACAAAGGAAATCACTCTATCAATGTTTTTTTTAAGGCATTTCTGTTATGAACAGTTTCTCAGATTCAAAATTGTCCTCATGTGACCTTAATCAATATCTCTTGGGTCTGTGTTTCACCAAGCCAGCTGTCAGAAGACAGACCGAGGAGCGATCTCACCAGCAGGGATCGCATATCTGTTCCGATCTGTTAATCCTCCCTTTGCATTTGGATCTGACTCATTGATACATCCATCATCATACTGCTGCTGAATTTTAAAAAGAAGGTCATTACCAGTTGCCACAAATTAAGACAAATTAGGACTTGATTGGAGAAATCCTCATGAGGGAAAATAATAAGACCTAAGCCTGCTAAATGCAGACCACTGATTTGATTTGATTAGTTAATTTTTAGTGAGACACCAAACTATCTATTCTTTGCCTAATTAACATGCCTGTAGTGGGTGAATGAAGGGTTGATGAGATATTGCACATAGTCATTGATCACTGTAAAAGCTTTGCATTTATTACAGAAAGCCTTTGTTGCAAATTCAATTAATTTTGTCTAAATGACCAATGGATTAATGGATTTGGGTGCAGGGTTGAAGTTATTGCATGCAAGATGTGAAGTTATACTTAAATGTCTTGGTTTTTGTATCATCAGTCTACCATATGTCGTGCAGGATAGACATTTAACACTGATGCATTACTGCCCTCTGCAGTCAGAGGAAACAATTGCTTATTAACATAAATACAGTACCACTGTTGGTCTAAGGCGCAACATATACAGATACGCTTTTAATAATTGGACATGTTTTTCAGCACAAATACTGTCAACTAAAACACCTCACATGTTCACACACAGTCAGTTGTAATACACACACACACACACTCTTCCAAACAGTGTATGCCCAGATGAATGGGAGTGTTTTAGCCAACAGTTCTCCCCTGCCACCACTGTTGTCAGACATCACTTATCTGCCAAGCATGTGATGGAAAAGAAGGAGGAAAAACAATTTAATCTAATCTCACCTTTCTCACCCTCTCCTTGCTTTCATTCTCTATTTTTTGACTACCGTGTTCCCATAAGACCGCCATCTTCTTCTTCATTGTTGTCTCTCAGTTTCACACCTTATTTTGTTTTTCTTTCTGTTGACATTTTCTCCATCTGCCCATTTTAGTGACCTTAGATTTAAAGCACCACAATGTAAGAATTGGTATTGGCTATATTCAGAATGCATATACAGGTGTAATTCACGTTATCACTGTACATACAAGTTGTGGTTGGAGCTCCGCTGTGGACACCTCCACACGTGTGCATCGGTTTACAATCTGACCACAGAAAAGTATCCAAATTCACCCTGTTACACTACCCAGGACTTCCAGAGCATCAAAGGGGAAGCTTTTCAACCAGAAGCTCCAGTGTCAGGTCAACCCAGCAACCCAATTTGTTACTTTTGCTGTACTTTTGACAAAAGCGTTCTCAGATCCTTTATTTGCTTCGAACCAACAGGTGTTAGTTCATCTCTCACCTGCGTTCTCTGCTTTATCGTGATCGCATAATGTATTTTAATTAGGCCCCTGCGGGCAAATGGATATTACGGCCAGTCATCAGCATAAGCAAGACTCAAATCAAGGTGGACAAGGAAACGTGAAGAAACGATGGAGGGAAATTTGCACTGACCTGCCCTCAGGAGCCGTTTGATGGACCGCCAATCTGTCAAAGATCAAGAGGCAGTTAGTTAGCAGCAAAGAGGGGTCATAAAAGTGGAGAGAACAAGACATCTCCTCTCAGAGAGATGGACTGGGACATCGAACAGTCAGGAGTTTAGTTCAGCAACATTGGTGGACCCATTAATGTGTTTACAAATTCCTTTAGTGGCAAAGTTCACGTTATAACTGTCTAATCAAAGCTGAACATCAGTCAGAATGTAAATTTTTATTGCTCTATGCAAAGTCTTAATTTGGAATGAATGGATGGAATGTTTTTCTTTGACCCCTCCTTCCTTTTATTTGATCTCCCATTGAACGTTTCTGTGCATTGAGCCTCCTGCATTCTCCTTGGATATTATATTGCAGCTGTATTGTATGTTATTTAGCAGGATAGCTGCACCATGTGCCCCCCCCCACCCCACCCGACATAGTTGGTGCAGAGATGGTAATAACACATTTCGATGGTGGCTGCTGCCTTTTCTGAGGACATGTATGTATGTGAGCCAGTGGAGCAAGTCAATATGTTGGTTCAAACAGTATTCGCAGTATTTAATTTCATTCAGTAGTTTTTTTGCTTCATGCTGTTTTAGAAGTAAGCATCCCGCAGAGCTATTCCAGTGTAGCAGACCTTCCTCTATAAATAGCTAGACACACGCTAGTAATATGCAAAACATCTCCTGAAAATCCATCTGTTTTCACGATCCGTTGTCTTCCTTTTCACCATCTTATCTTCTCTTCTTCCTGTTTATTTTATCATGCACACGTTCTTCTTCGTGTGGTCTAAACACATCCACTGTATGTATAATTTCTATATGTCCTTGACTTCCTGCTTTGGCATTTGCATCTCTCTGTCACAGCACACAAGATAAAGCAAAAGCAAAGAACTTTGGAAGAGTTGAGCTTGGCCTGGTTTCTGTGCTCTTGTTGTCAGACTTGGGGTTGGTCAAATATTTATCTTTCTCTGAGAGATAGTTTTTGCCCCTGCACTGCTCATTAAGACAGGGTTAATTGTCTCTCTGGCTGAAGAAGCATGGCCTGTGTGTATGTGTGTGTTTGTGTGTGTGTGCATGTACCAATCCCATCGAGATGAAATTTATGCTAAGCTAATTCAAGAATCTGCTGAGTATAGTTCAATGTTTACCTCACAGGTATGAGCGCAGGGTTGAGTTCCTCACCTAACACTCAGCAAGAAAGGAACAAGTGTATTTCATCAAATGTCAAGTTGTTTTCTACCATCCAGCCCCATGAGGTAAATTGCTCTTCTCCAAACAATTAGAGTATTTAATCTGCAGTCTCCGTGGGCCATCACCATATCGTGGTGCAGGGGTTTGAGTGCTTTAATGATCCCAGGAGCTGTGTTGTCAGGGGCAGTAGCCCTTGGTAGGGTTTCCCATGGCAATTTGGTTCTGGGTGAATGGCCAGACAAAGAATGGTCCAAAAAGATCTATTTGAGAAGACAATCAAGGGAACAGAGTACCCTGCCCGGAGGGTTACCGGTGCCCCGCCTTGAAGCCAGGCCCGGGGATGGGGCCTGTAGGCGAGCGCCTGGTGGCCGGGCCCTTACCTGTGGGGCCCGGTCAGGCTCAGCCTGAAGCAGGCACATGGGACCATCTTCCCGCATGCCCACCACCCATAGGGAGAACCATATGGGTCTGGTGCAATGTGGATTGGGCAGCAGACAGGGGCCTTGGCTGTCTGATCCCCAGCTGCCTAAACTGGTTGTAGGGACATGGAACATAACATCACTGGTTGGGAAGGAGCCTGAGCTGGTGCGGGAGGTAGAGAGATTCCGGCTAAATATAGTTGGCCTCACCTCAAGGCACTGTTTAGGCTCTGTTTAGGCTCTGGAACACAAATCCTTGAGATGCTGGAGTTGACCCAGGTTAACACCCCGACTCTCTAGCTGTGTGTTAGAGTTTTCCCCGGAGGATGAAAGGGTAGCTTCCCTTCACCTTCCGGTTGGGGAATGGATACTGTCTGTTGTTTGTACTTATGCACAGCATAGATTATCCACCCTTTTTGGAGAGCCTGGGAAGGACACTGGAAGGTGTCCCTACCAGGGACTCCATTGTCCTACTCGGGGTCTTCAGTGAGCATGTGGGCAATGACAGTGAGACCTGGAAAGGTGTGACTGGGAGGAACGGCCTCACCGATCTGAACTTGAGTGGTGTTCAGTTATTGGACTTCTGTGCTAGTCACAGTTTGGTCATAACAAACACCATGTTCAAGCATAAGGATGTCCACAAGTGCACCTGGCATTTGGACTTTGGTCCTGACCCTCACCTATGGTCATGAGCTTTGGGTAATGAACAAAAGAACGAGATTGTGAATACAAGTGGCGGAAATGAGCTTCCTTTGCAGGGTGTCTGGACAGACCAGTGGTTTGCATCTGCAATTATGAATTGAGCTTCTGCTCTGTATTTCAGTATCCTCCTCTTCTTTGCCATTCTTTTATTCTACCTCTTACAAACATGATCTTTTTTTTCTTTTTATGTTTGCCTTTTCTTACTCCCCAGGTCCTCTTTTTTTTCCGCCAGCTCATCTCTCTCGTTTTCTCTTTTCTCGTTTTCTTTTTATGGCTCTACCTGTTTCCTGCATGCTGGAAGGACTGAGGGAAAGAGACATGTGTGAGATAAAGACAAAATAAATGGACAGAGGAAAAAAATCCCAGCACATAATATCTCTCCTTCCTGCTCCTTATGATCCCTTTTCATTCTGTTTTTTTCCCTGGGCACAAAAGTGATGAATGAATAGTTGCCAGTGGACATGAAAGAAAGTGGGCGAGAGAAAGGGAAGGAAGAAAGACAGTGTGTGAGGAGAAATGTGCAGTGGATTGTCTGAGCATCAATATTTTAGTGGACGAAACCTTGGATGAATAATTCAAACTCAGTGTCACACTGTTTCCCTCTCAGCAAGACTCTTGGCCTGGTCCCACACACACACACACGCACACACACAGACACGTAATCCATTGCTTTTGCTTTGCGAAATGGAGGTGTCCTTACAAAATCACCCGAATCTACTCCAGCTGGTACCATATCTTTCTACGAGCCCCCTCCCCTCCTGCCTCCATCCACTGTGTTCATCCCGCTGGTTGTTGGTTGAGTATGTGTGGTTTTCTTTAAAATGGGGAAACTGAATGAATTCCCCCTGGACTCTGTATGCGAGCTATTTATGTAAAAGGAAGATTAATTACTTTCCTCCACCAGCTTCTGAAAGATGTAACTGTTTGCTCACATGAAAACATCTCCCAGGCCCTCAGAAGAACACACCGACTGGTATGTCTGACCCTAACCATAAGCGGTGCTGACTATCCGTCAAGTATAGTCTCAACATGCAGACCTATTTCACCTAACCAGCGCTAACACTCAGGGCCTGTCACAGGAGATTTGGTTCCCCTCTGCTTTCAGATAAGATAAATTAGGGTAACTCGCACACGCAGCAGCTGTCCCAGCTTCGCCAGAGGTGATTTTGACCCCTGCGTATGTGAGTGTGACAGATATCTAAAGACACAGAATGGTGTGGCTTCACAGATAAGGGTTCAGTGGTCTTTGTTGCCTTTGTTGTCATCATGTATCCTGGTCCCCTCTTTTTGTTTTCTTTCCTGACTGGCACTGTCACTGTCATAGAGTCAGAGTTTTGGTGCAAGTGTCTTTTTCTGAATTAATAAAATTATAATTACAATGATCAATTGAAAGGATTAGAGATTTGATCGAACACAAATATTGGATATCTTGATCCTTTTTAGTTAGAAATTAAATGGTACATACACATTTTTAAAGGAAACTACTCATCTCTGTCTGTAACTTGCATTAGTATTCATGTAAAGCGCACCTCACATTGTAGCAGCCCCATTTTCCATCCATTTTTCAAGTTAATTTCAGCCGCTTCAGCACAGAAGGAAGCGCGGATGCTGCACTGAACGTTTGGAAATATTTCAGGCCACCACAAAGAAAACCCAAGATGGTCTCACAAATACACACAGTAAACACACCCGGGGGTATTGTTCTCTCACAGTAATTCAGATATGCACATACACTGTATAGTCATTTGGCGTCTACGTGCTTCACTTGCTCCACCATAAATCAATGGTCCCACAGTGAGGCTGGTGATATCAGCACATCAGCCACCTGCTCTGTGGACAGGGGCATTCTGTGTCTCACAAACACACTGCAACGCTGTACTCCCACAAGAAACACAAACCAACATGGACACAAAACTTTTTGTTATTATGATAAATCTGTAATCTTTACTTTTTTAACATTAACATCGTCTTTAATTTGCATTTATTCCATTGTTTACTTCATCTATGAACTAAACAAAGGAACATGTAGCTGCATTGTCTCTTCTCTTTTTTATAAATATAATTCCTGCCCTCCATTGGGTCGGCAAATACAAACACTTATTTAGCACCGTCTCTTTTCGCCACATGGTATACTGCATAGTTCTGCAAATTCTTTTTTAAATTCTTGGACTTTATTCTTCCAATAGTTTGTTTTTATTTGTTTTATTATCTGTAGGCATGTCCAAATATGTTTGTGCAGGCATCTGAGTATTATTTCTTTGTTTTAGCTATGCCTTGGGAGCCAGCAACCATATTTCCTTCCATTTACTTGCTATTACAGTCTCATTCCCTAGTCTGATATCAGCACTATGCGTATCCTTGTTTCATCCCTCCACCTCTCTATTGATCCACCTTTATCTTGCCTGTCTGTGTTTATTGAGCCACACATCTTACTTTCTCGCGTCATCCTTGCACAAAATAAATATAGATTTCATCTCTAATGAATGATCGTTACAAAAAGACTATATGTGGCAGGCTGGAATGATTAATTCATTCAGCCTGTACAACTAGATGTCATTGTGTGACCTTGAAAAGTACTTTGCCCAGTATGCAATGAAAACTGCCCCTTATTTTTTCACATCATCAAAACTTGATTTATACAACACTGTTTACACAACTCTATGTCCTATATGTTCAAGCTAATTTCCTGAACACTTTACTAAAAATCAACATATATATTTAGCTGAAACAAAATGATGCTGAAAAAAAAGTGAATTACTTTAAGTTGCAGGCCAGCAGCTATGTAGCAGGGCAAGGGACACTGCTGCTGCCTCTGTGAATATGAATTTTACTATGCAGCATTTGCAGATGCAGTTTTGCATCTGTTTCTCATTATGTGCAAATCAATCAGTAATCTTCAGAGAATAAATGCTGCCATTGAAACATGATTCATGTTTTATTCATGTTTAGGCCAGTTACTCACTCACTATATGTTTATGTTTACATGTCACAGAAACACAAAATCTGTTTACTTGCAGAAATGTCACGTTTGCTCTCTGTTCATATTGGGCCTCGAAGGCAGCAGCAGATTGAATAGCATAGCAGATTTGCCATGGTATTATATAGAGTAAAAGGGTCTACATTAATAGCCATTGTAGGAAGTAGCCTCTCACATTGGCTACATTCAATTTAATGGTTTCTGATAGTGAATATTAAAAATATCTTGGTTGATTCTATGTGAGGAGCTAGAGAAGGTTGGGGTAATGGCCTAGCAGTGGTGCTCACGGTTCGCCACTGCATGACTTAATAGCCCCATAAAACTGTAAAATGAACAGGATTGTGTTATTGCACACATCCACGTTTATTCGACACATGTTTGCATGTCCATATTAGATTGTCAGAAAAAGAACATCATTATTGTCTTCACTCTGTGTCTGTTAAGAAATCGACCTCTAATGATTCAGCCTATTAATCTGACGCGTGTTGTTTTTTATTATTATATTACATTGTAATACATTGTACTACTATTGAAGGTGCACACACAAACACACACTCCTGTCAGGCTATAAATGAGTAGCTTGATGTGCCTTTGATGATCCTTCCCAGTGAGATAGAGCCTTGCTGGAAAATGTCAGCTTTAAACCGAGATTAAACAGAATCACTCAGGAAGTCTGCTTGCGGAGGCGTCAGTATTTGTGTGTGTGATTGAGCCTGTGAGTGTGTGTGTACATTTGTGTCTGATAATATTATACTGTTAAATTCATCACAGACTTCTTGGCAACCAAATTTGTCTTAGGGTCCGATTCAGATGAGATCTAATGCACAGCTTTTGACTTTTGGCATCAGTCACATGTCCCTGAGAAGATGCCGAGATGTAGGTCTAACATCCTCAGAAATTAACTATATTTGTTACGATGACTCCTTCTGATCACACACTGTAACCACATACAGTGGCTATCTAAAAAGTTTTGTTTTCTTTTGTCTTTACTGTGTCTGAGTTTGTAGACAGTTGTGAGTATTAGTCTCGTATTATTAATCTTGTACTGTTTGTGAAGCACTTACAAAACAAACTGTTTCTCTGTTGTATATCTAGTGGTGGGATGTGGAACGAGGCATGGACCTGCAGACCTTCTACCCAACAGGAAGCGCCTTAAAGAGAATCCATGTATCATCGGACTTCTCCACCTTCGTCACCATTGACAACATTGGCATCCTCTACATCCTAAAGAGGGTGATATGATAACAATGCTGCGAACACCACCTCGGAAACTAATGACAGAAACAAACCACCAAAAATCAACCAAATGCTAGTTTCAAAGCAACAGTGTGACAATAAATCAGATGCATTTGGTTGCATTGAGGACACATACACAGGGTTAAACTGTAAGCGACATCATCCCAGGATCTCACACGCATTTCTCAAAATCACACTTTACCACTCAACACTTTCTACATTTTGCCTGACACTTGTCAAACGACAGATGCTAGCCTCACTTTTTATACCAGCTTTAAATGAACACCACATTGTTGACAATCAGCTGCTGGGTTTGCAGATACAATATGGAAGGTTATAAGATCTCTTCTTTCTACAACTTAGTGTTGTTTTATAGAAATTAGAGACAAACCTCTGGGAAAAATGTATCGAAAAGCAACATTTTTACATTAACAGAAGCCAGCAATCTTATAAATCACAGGGTCTTGTGTAGACCTTTGCATTACTCATACGCAATAAAGAGGTAAATAACATTCAAAAGATATGTGATCCTAGTATCGATTGAAATGTGAATAATACAGGTTAATCCATAATGCATTAGGGCTGAACATTTTTGCATGTAAAATGAGTGTTTGTAACTGATGAGCTATAGTATATGTCTGCTGATCCATAAGACGTGTAGTGCATGTGATTCTTTTGTGCTGTGATGTTTGTTTGTTTTTTTAAATTCTTGTGCGTGTGGGGGTCAGTCACCTGCATTATTTGTACTAACGTATCTGAGCCATTTATTTACAGTGCTGCCTTATTTTAAATGGGAATACTGTGTGTAGAGAATCTGTACGTTTCCTGTAAATGGGTTATGCCTTTCTAGTCCACCAGCCTGGACAGAACTTGTGGTGCACTTTGATAAGCATTAAAGTTTGATAGCATCGTGAAATCGAGTACTCATTTAAAATAAAATCCAAAATTTTTGAAATCTATTTCATGTATATCTGAACTATTTGTACTTTTAAACTTAAAACAATGGTAAATGTTTTCTATAAAACATTCCTACAGTGTCATTTATAATTTATACTCAAATTTCTACTTGCAAAATTTAAAATACTCCTTTTGTGCTTAATTCATTTTTTTTTGCTTTAATATCCATTTATAAATACTCTAATGTGTACAAAGTCTTATTACTGAGCCTTTTCCTGTGCTGAGCACTTTGAAGTGGGAATTACAATGTTTCGTGAAGCTGGTGAAAATGTGGTTTTATTCATACAATAAAAAATTCTTACTTTGATTTGAGAAACGTGTGTTCCTGTCCTTTCACATGCTGTTATCTAACGTAACTTTTCATTGCAGTGGTGATGATGCAGTCTGCTGCTACATATTAGTAATTCTCAAACAAGGACGGGACAGTAAATGGGAGATGGAAGTCAACATTTATAAACAATCTTTTCACACTGCGCTTGTCCTGACTGGTGCTTCTGAATATATCCACTCAGGATGCCTCAATACTGTTACGCAATGTGTATGACTAAAACCAAATTGATTCATGTGTGTGTGTGTGTGTGTGTGTGTGTGTGTGTGTGTGTGTATGTGTCTGTCCTGATCTTGTTACTTGCCCAACTTTAAATGATCAAATTTCTGTTGTGATGTCCTCAGTGTTTAATAACAGTGGGTTCTATTCTTAACACTCCTCTCTACTCCGTTTATGTATTTTAATTCTCCAGAGAGTCACATAGATTTGTAAATAGCATCGACTAACAGATATACAGATGACTCTGTACTCTGTTTTCATTCTTTTATTCCACAGTTTGAACCACAGAACTATTTTCAGTAGTTGACAAAAATAACTTTTTTTTGTTCCCCCGTTTAGTTTTGTTGTGTATACCTGATCATCTGCTGATCAAAAGGTTAATTCTATGATCCGTATAATTCTATGAGACAAAGTGAATTTTGGGAAGCAGGCAGAAATAAACTGAACCATCTGCTCCAATCAGTCACGTCTGGGAGTGCTGACAGCTGCCATTCTGCTGTGGTACATTAACTCTGACACGGTCTCATATTCAGAATGCTGAAATTGTATCTTTCCTTGTGAAAGCCAACACATCACGTCTCAAGTTTGTAATAAACAATGAATGTAGCATTCTTCACATAAATGTGCGTACAAGAGGAGGTGGGGTAGACTGCAATTCACAATGACACGAGGTGTTCACCGTGAATGAGATCATATTGCTGATTTATGTCGTTAATATCCCTGTGACATCATATCAATCAGTGGAGTTTCATTAAACCTGATGAATACTGACACGGATTCATACGAGTCAAAGCAGTGACTGATAAAAGTCGTGTGTGATTTATTTATAATAAATTAATTAGTCTGTTATTATAGAGTCTCTGGTGTATCATGGCCACCACTGAGATCATGTCCCCTGTGTCTTTGCTGTGGGTTTTAAGGACATTTAGGGAGTTTACATTAAATACTGGTGGACATTCTATAGGCGTGTCCCAGTTTTATAAACATTAAATGACATTGCTAGTCCAATAAATAAAAGAGTTACGTCCTTAAAGAAATTAAATTGGAGTTGTGTAATTTCCTGAGCTTTGAAGTTTGAGTATATCTTGTTCTTTTATCACATTTTATGCAAGAAAAGTAGTTTTAACTGGACAAGTGAAAACCAGCGTGTGTACCCGTCCATATAAAGTTGTGTTTTGTAACACAATAATTACAATAAAAGTGACAATGCATCATAAGCAATCATTATAATGTTTTTTTTCAGTAAATCCAAGTAATAATGTACATTTGGGACTATGATTTTGCTGCATATTGACAGGTAAGAGAAGCTCCATGTGCGTGTTGTTTTTATACCGAGCGACGCATCTCGTTGCTTTTTCTCTCGCTGCCGCGTGGTGGCGCATGCGCGGTTACCAATCTTCCGGGAGTAATTCTAACTACTAGTTATCTTTGTAAAAAATACAAGATTCCAACACAAATAAAACAGAAAATATAAGCAATACCGAGGAAAATGGAGATAATACTTTTTCGGAAGACAAAACGGAAGACGGATAAGTATGCAGTAACTGTTGAAGCTAATGCTAGCTACAAGGCTGGCTGGACGCAATTAGCCGCGCGCACCTGCTAACGCCATTACTGGATCTGTTGCCTGGAGAGGAAACTAACAAACTCTTTTAACTGTATAGAAGACCGGATTAAATCTGTTTATTTGGATGTTATACCTGAGCAAGGTTCTGCACAGAGGACGGCTAAGGAAAAAAAAAACACCCGAAGGTAAGATTTCTTGCTGTTACCTAACCTTTAATGATAGATTAGCTGCTAAGCTAATGTGGAGAGGCTGAGAGGACCCGGGGTTGTTAATTAATGTACAGTAATTCAGGTGGGATCGATTTGGCAGATTGACAATCATTTATCAATTAGTCGAAAGAAAATAAATAAAGAAAATCCACGCAGTGATCAATTAAAGAAACTGTTGGTGTTAAAAAACAAGTTGCAGGTTAATTTTGTGTTGTTTAATTAGCATGTTGTCTTCTGGTGTGTAGAACTGTGCACACCGATACCAGCTAAAATGGACAACTGGTCTGGTTTGTTGAAAAATAGTAGTATACTCATCCTCTTGTTACCTTTTTAATCAACATTGGAGTATTTAGCTTTACAGCAAACTGATTTTATGCCATTTGATATAGTTGATATGTTATATTTACCAATTGTTAAGTGGATATTATTTACAGTCTCTGCATTGCCAGTTGACTTTTTAAATAGCTAAGTCATCTACAGTATATTCCAGAGCTGTAAGTGGTGATAACATTCTAATGGTAGCAGAATATATAACACTTAGCTCTCGAAATTAGACGCAACAGCTGCAGATCATAGTATCATGTTATCATGTATGAGAGTGTGTGGGCCTCTATGTGGGTCTTTATGATTCAAGCTGGAGGACTGTGTGGGCCACACTCCCTGACGTCATGAGGTGCACACATCTAACTGAGGCAATGATTTATATCCTTAACTCATGTCACAATAATCAGTTAACTGTGAGTCTACCCCTGTCGCTGTCTATAGTCTATTCACACGGTATAGCAGTGATTTATCCAGCTGTAGTGTGATTCATTAGTGCTTCATTAATGTGATGACAAGCAGGTGTGGTGCGCTGTCAGTAGTTACCATGGCCTGATGAAGCAGTTGTAGTGTTGGACATGATCTTCTGGTGGTTGCGGATGCACAACACTGTGGGATTTTGGACCTTGGAAGTTTTTTTTCCCAGATCATCAGTACATTCGCTGCATCTACAGTATCACCACTGGGTTACTGGTCATCTCCAAAAGGCAGTTTGAAGTCAGCCCTAGTTGGTGCAGAAATAAAACCAATTCAGACAGATAAAATGCAGCAGTTTCAGAAGAACAGCAGGTCAGTCTCAGTGTCAGGCCACTTGAAAAACCCCATCCAACTGTTAGCAAAACGCTCCCTGGGTAAAATATGGCTGCCATGACCCCACCACCTGTTTTTCATCCTGGAGAGCAGCCTTGAATATGGGTAGTAAAACTGTCCTTTATCTAAAGTTAGAATAATGGCTTGCTCCAGCACACACAATGAGATGCCTTGTTATCTGGCCAGAGCAGCACAACATTAGCTATTTATCCCCAGACTGTAAACAGTCCAGCAGACTTCAATACTTGCTATTTATACACTTCAACACTGAATGGGAGATGTAAAAGTGGCCTGTTACTCTGTCGTACGTTGATTGGGTTGATTAAGGTTTTTACGTTGTTCATTAGTTTCACCCTGAAATTATTTTTAAGATTTGAAACAAGATTAAAGTAAATATGCTTCCAGTTCAGGTTGTTATCGTTCATATAATGGTGGGTTGAATGTCCGCTGCATGAAAATGAGGATGGCTCACATTTGCATAAACACAAAGAAAGCATAGTAGTATGATTTAAATATGCATTTAGCCACAGGCCTGTGTGTGTATCTCGAGTTGTTGCTGATCTCATCTTTTAATATTCCCACCTGTGGACAGCTTTGCCAAGTTTTGATAATTAACTGCAATTATTTTGCCTTCAAGTAAAAATTAAACATACCAGATAGTTTTAGCTCTTGGAGATAGGATTAGATTGAATCTGCTTTGGTTTGAGCCAATTGCATACCACATCATTTGAGGTTTTTAGAACCAGGAAAACATTGAATTATATAACTTCTTTCTTCATTTTCCATGCATTTCCATCACCACATGCATTAAGGCGCCCTGCAGTCTCCCTGGGAATGGTGTAAAGTTGTAAAGTCGAGCTGATGTGAGCACTAGCCTCATTAAATCTCTCTCCTATTTAATTAATCATTGTCTGCAGCTGAGGTAATTACAGCTATCTGGTTGTCTGAGTGTCTACACACTCCTGACACCACCTTCCTTTCTTGGCTGCAGGATTTCCTTTGCTGCAGTCTCTGATGTCTGTCATCCTGTAAGCACTAATTCACTGTGACACAACCTGGACCAAAACACAGCAGGAAACACAAAGGACTTTGTCCTTTAATTTGAAATTTCCTTTTTCGTTTTTAGATTTATTTATTTTACACATTGCAAGAGGTAGCATCTTGACCAGAAACGTAAAATTCAGAGGCCTCCAAGAGAAGTGCAGGCTAATGTGAGACTGATATTTCAACCTTAGTAGTTTCCCAGGCAGAGGTCTGCAGTCGCATGTGAATCCCAGGAGATTTCTTAAAAAAGGTTCAGTTTCAAAAGAACAAACACCTCCTCCGGCTTTCTGTCAGCAGTCTATGACTTTCATTTTGTTTTCATTATCTTGTCTTTGCTCTTTTTCTCTCGCCTCCCTCTTTCATTTACGTTTCACTTTTCTATTTGGCAAGCTAGTGTCTAAGCACTGTGCGCGTTAGCATGCATATTTTGAGGTAGCCACCCAAAAACGTCAATGCAAATGTATTTACGCAATCACGGTAATTGATAATATTGACACGCTAAGCTAATATCAGCCTGACAGATGTATAAATTCTGCTCTTTGGCTCATACAGTATAAAGACGAGTATAAAGATTAAAGCTACATGAAAGCGAAGAAAGTAAATGAAGCAGGCAAACTGAAAAGGGCTCATCTACTGTTTGAAGCGTTTTCATGTGTGAGTATATCCGTACCTGCTATCAGGCCTAGGGATGACTGCCAACAATAATAGCCAGGCTGAATACAGGGCTCTCAGCTGCTAGCCCTCATACCCAGCTCAACACACTCGATAAAGTGTTGTTCCCCTGCTCTTTGACCACTGTCTCCCTGGCACCCCCTGAATCATAACGGTACATCATCTGTCCCCTGTGTCTTTCGCCCATGTTTTGTTCCAAGGTCCTCACTCCGTGTGGATGTGTGACTGTTGTTTCTCCTGACCTTGGCCAAACATTGGTTTCTGTTCCTGTCAGCTGTTGGCTCAGCTGCGCGCCACCTTTATTGCTTTCCCCCCTCGTGCCAGAAGGCTGAAAGCCAGAACTCATTCCAGATTGGGTCACTTCCTATTGCTGCTTCACCTTCCTACACCCATCTGCCCAGATGGTTTGTGGTGATGTAAGTAACACAGTCCAGTCTACTTCACATAGAAGAGGAGCTGAGAAATAGCAAAAATCTCCAGTTATCACCATGTAAGACTGAAGAGAAATTGAAGTGGGAGTAGTTTTTTTCATTATATTGTGCATGATCCAAAAGCCAAACATGTAAGTGTCAGGCTCATGCAGCTCCGGTTTACATTGGGTGTTAAAATGATCATAATTTATATTCATCTCAATCTCCAAACAGTCCTCCTTGTTGTTGCTTTGAAAATTATACAGCAATGAAAAATGTGATTTCTCTATAGTATTTTTTTTCTCATTTGTCCTTACGTTTGGTGGTCAGTGCCATTAAAGCCTGTGGTTTGCAGTAAGTGTTAGAGTAGGTGTTCTGAGAGCAGCAGAAGCTTTTAATCAGTGTATAAGGTTCGTTGCTCAAGAACCCTTGAATGGGCGCGTTGATGATGCCATGCCTTCCAGGTAAAGATGCAGAAAACAGGTTCTCTAACCACTTCACCATCCTGCAGTCACATATTACACAACGCTCCTTCGAAACCAGACAATCAGTGTATCTTGTTTGACAGCTCATTTGTTCCCATTGTGTCCTTGCAGCCTCTTCAGGCACACAGTTACTCATACAGCTCATGTCAGCTCAGACGTGACGACAAATTACGAAACTGGAATCAAGCTAACCTTTGTAGCAACAGCAGTCAGGGTGAAGCAAGATGCTGCTCCCAGCAGATAAACCCTAAAGGCACATATGCACACAGAAACCACTCCAGGCACAGCGCTATGCTTTAATCTGGCTTTGTACCTATGAATAATATTAGTGCAGCAGGTAAAATGCAGGACACTTCAAGTTCAGCAGCAGTTTTAAAAGCCTCTCACGGCTCACTGGAATCAGTTCAGGCTTATGGAGAGCTTAACAAATCTATACTTTATATAAAATCCTAACTTTTTAAGGACCTTATCGTTGTAAAGCTCTCAGGGGATGCACCAAACCATGTCATGTCTACGTCTGTAGGCCTTCAGTGGGAGGAGCAAAAGGATTAGTCAGCGACAAGGTAATCAGTCAAAACACTATAAATATGAAGAGTCTCATGCCAAAAATAATAATTCATTAATTAAAAATAATCCTATTAATATTTCATACAGAGAACCCACTTACCTGAGTTTTATGAAATGATTAATTAAGCGTATTGAACTATGATACTGTATCTTAACGACCCTTCATACAGTTAAGGATTTAAACAGATCAGTGTTCTCTGTGCACTCATTCAGATTAATAATGAGTCGGGCTGTGTAAACTGTGGACTGTGGATAAATCTAATGCGGTCTTTTGTCTTGGGACATTTCATTCTAATTATTTAGAAGGCTGGAATCAGTAGAGCCAAGCTTCTGTTCACGGTGCCGTTAGAGACTATGGGAATGACTCCAATGACTGTGGGCACACTAGCAGCTTTCATGACGAGCTTTGTGAACACAACAACGCACTGTGGCTTTTCACTTGACATTTGAAAGTGACACTACAAATGCATCCAAGCTAACTTTGTAAAATTTTAGTGAAGCTGGTTGTGTCAGTGTTGTTGCAGCCCAGAGTCTTGTTTATGATGCTCTGAGGGCGCAGCCGGCGCAGATGTTTTGCTGTGGGGCAGATTTTTGCTCTAGTCTTCAATTTTATGACATATTGTGGACCGATAGAGTCTCTCTGCACCTCACAATACTGCACACTAGCTCAATTTTATGGTCCTGTGCTGAGTGACTGTGTTTGTTTTGTTTCGCGTGTTTAGTTGGGTATTTATTTAGGGACAGTATTTTTTTACTACAGTACATGATTCAGTGAGTGGAGGATATTTCACATCACTTGTTTTCATAATGCTGATGCAGGGCCTAGGGTTAGGGTTAGAGTCTCAGCACAAACGTGGCGTCATCGTTAACATGTTTCTGTAAGGAAGCCAATATTGTGTGAAACTTTTGCCAGCACTCGTGCATGTTTAACATGAAACGTTGGTTGTCCCAAACAATTAGTGCTGTTGTTGCTGAGCTCAGACGTGGGGCGACAGATCTGGAGCAGGCTGATGAGCTGAGTGGTCTGTGTCTTTGTGGTCTTTGTCTGTGCATCCATGCACTTTATCTGCCTATCCTTCATGTGCTTTTTAAAAAATAAATCATTTGAGCACAGCTCCAAACAGCCACACGCAGACGGGAAGAGACTGAATGCTGGTTTTGATTTGGATGATAGAGATAGGATGAAATTTGAGATTTAACTGGTTTTGACAACAGATGGCTTCATTTGGATCAATGACTACGCTCTAATAAGCCACGCTCTGTCTGTTTAATGAAGGTGGCCCTATAAACAGAGCACGGCTGTGGTCAGCTGAGGGCAAAAGGCTCTTTTTGATTAAAAAAAAAATTGAGCATAGTGTCATTTGAGATCACTACTACTTTAAATAGGTGAATATGTATGGTTCTGTAAACTGTGTAGAGGTGCTGTGTTAAACCTGTGTTTGTGATTCTCAGCAAAGAATATAAATAACTGGAAAAAGTGTAATTTAGGATGAGAAATGTTATTCTCATTAAGCACCTAGCTATTGTTACAGAAGTAAATTTATTGATCATTCTGTGTGAGATACACAGTAAACAGCAGATGTTTACCAACCTGTGTTGTTCATTATGCTCATCATGTGTTTTTAATTTGCTTTAAGCAAATGGACTGTTTGTATTTTATTTTTCAGTTTTACATTGGAGTAACATTAGCATTTCATTGAGCTCTTTAGGGGAAACTTATGTATTATACGAATGAGTTTATTTAACAGGGACAGTACGGTTAAATGTTTGGGGAAATGCTTTTAACAAAAGGCTTTTTTTTTTAAACTAAAGATCTTTCCCTAATGCAGCTTAAGTTGTGCTCTGCTTCCTTTGGTGTAAATATTTAATCTGTGGTTGGTCTTATTGTCTTAATGCTTCATTGGGTAAAAGATGGCCGACATGCTGATTCTATTTCATTGCTGGAAGATGACTCGCTATGAGCCTGCAGCTTCATGTTCAGGACCTTCATGTTCTGGTGAGCAGATGTCAATCTCAGCTCAGACAGTAGCCAGGACAACTAGCAAGAGCCCATCAACTCGTATCACAGTCACGCCTAGTTTTTGTGTCTCTGCAATACATCAACATGCAGCTCTCCCACACGCTTTCACACCACCCACCTTACATTTCCACTCTGCGTTCATCTGCACGAAATGAAGTGAAACTCTCCTTATGTAAAGTACTCGCTCTGAGCCTTTTGCAGTACTGTCAAATCTCCTAATGCTGCAGCACTTAACCTACATGCTTATCCTCCTCTCCTGATTTGGCAGTCCGAGCATACCCAAGCAAACAGATTGAAATCATTTGTTCATATTTTATTTTATTTTGTATTTATCTTATATTTATTTAATATTCATTCTTCAGTCATGCACCTGCAGCTACAGTTATAGTTAAAAAGATACAGTTAAAGGTTTTATCTATTTTGATATCAATCTGTATAAATTGAATCATTTTTGTAAATATGTATTTAATTTCTTATCTTGGTCTGAATACATAGAAATTCCCCAATTTTTACACACATGGTTTGTATCTCTTGTCAATTTATCACACCCACTAAATGAACAGTTATTGGGTCATTATCAGCCAACATGTACACTGATAACCAGTGGAGCCACAATACGCTCATATTGGTTGCAGAGTAATGGAGATGTTTGTTACCTTTTAGCCTTTAGAACAGGCAGTAACAGCGAGTGTGTTCTTGTGGAGAACAGAGCAGGTTTATTCTGTGCACAGATAAAATCGACCGGACTCTACTGTGAGTTTTCAAGTGTTTGTGTCTGTAACATAGAGTGCCTTTTGTTTTTTGCACCTTGCAGCTAAGCCCAACGGGATGTGTTTGTGCGAGTGTGTGTGTGCGCTTACCTTTTGTTCAAGTCCGTTGCGGTATTTTCTTCCATCACCCACTTTCCGGTTAGTCGGTTTCCATTTTGGACTCTTTTAGTACATTATGATAATGTGAGTCCTGTCGCACCACGTCTGCCAGGTGGAAACAGTGTTTTGTTGTTCAGCCAGTCATTTACCAATTGTCTTGCAGATCCTCCTCCATGTTCTTGGCCCTGTTTGTGTATTGGAGGATGAGCATTCAGGTGTGAACCTGAATGTAAACGTGATCACAGACCAGCTCTTTTTGGCCCATATTAGTTGAGTAGCTAGTAGCTCCCTGGTTTGAGAGACCGAATTGATGCCAGATATCATTATTTGTATGATGATGGTTGTTGTTGTTACAGGAGAACTTTTCATTTAGCAGTGGCTGTGGGCAGCTCACACCAACTGGTAGTTTGGCCCTCTCCCGCAGTCGGACAGACACAAAAGAAACATGTAATCTTCCCGTCTTACACCTCAATGCAGTGAGTTGGAGATCTGTTAACAAACCACCATCTTGCCATTCTTTTCATACGCAGAGAAACCTGCAGCTTTTCTCCATGTGTGGCTGTCTTCATTATTCTCTTTTCATTGTCTCTTTGCGCCTTGTTAAGCCCTGCGCCTCCACCTCTGTCGGCAGTGGAAATAAAATCGAGCTGTTGCCGCTTTGGGAAGTCTAAACACAGCAGCCACTGGACTGCTCTTCACAAATGGTCTTATCTCCCACAAATAATGTCTTGAATTACCTCCCACTCTTATCCCACACTGGTCTGCTTTTTACAAACTGTATAATGGTTTGTCAGTCAGAAGTGTAGCTGCAGTCTTTTCTCCTCCAGTCTCCCCCCCAAAAAAAGAAACCAACCCTGTCGTTGCTTCTATGGGCTGCAGATTGTAACGGTCCAGTCTGCGAGCAGATTGTGAGCATTTTCATCTGGTGGTTTATAGTTCATGACAACTGCTTGCTCAGCCACTCGGATGCTCACTGTAAATGTCAGTCCACTGTGGTTTATTAGACGCTCCGCCATAGGCGGTCATCCTTAACCAGTACATTTTTTCTTTTTTTGGGGGGGTGGTTATAAGGCTTTGTGAAGGATGGCGAGGTGTGTAAAAGAACTAACAGTGGTTTCATTCTTGTAATAACACAGGGGTTTTTGTACTATAGGTCAGGGTTTACCAGGTCTGTCCAGCAGCCTCTCCAGCTCACCTCCTCAGGTTGGCCTGAGGTGTTTTTGTACCATGCACACTACTTAAGACAGGGACCCCAGTTTCTCTTTTCTCTGCAAGGTTCTTTGGTCTTCACACGTTTGATCCATCAGGTTTCTTCTGAATCGCTCTTAGTTTAGTCCCTCCCCTGAGACCACTCCCGTCAAGGGAGACCCTACCAGGGGCTATTGCCCCGGACAACACAGCTCCCAGGTTCACAGGGACTCACAAACCCCTCCACCACGATAAGTTGGTGACTCTCGGAGGGGGGCTGCAGCCTAGTCGAGGTTAATTTTAACTTGATGGAATTTGCTTTAGCTCATATAATATGTTGCCAGTGATGATGTCAAGCGACAAGCTAGCATGACCTGAATGATCTGATGAGAGGTTTATGTTGCTAGTGTCCCAGTTTAATCTGTCCAACAGAACAGTTCATCAGAACCCAACCCAATGTGATTTGATTTTAAATGACTGTAGCAGCCCACGTTGACCTGGGACGCACTCCACTTTTCCACTTATTACCGTGGATCCTTTTAAAAAGTGAACATGTTTGGGTTTATTGTCTGGCTGGGAGCTCTGTCAGTCAAATCCAGGCAGACCATGTGGTGAGAAGAGCCAGAGGGGCTCCAGCTCCTAAACCCTGCCAGCCTCCTCATGTTAGTTTAATTAAATCCTGCATTGCTAAGCTTTGTTTAATTTTGTTATTGCATAAATAGATCTATTCAGTTGGATCGTGTTTGTTAATTACTGATTCCCCTCTACTCCCGTCTAAAGTTTAAGCTAATTTAATAGTTCATTCACGCATTTGTATGCACGTAAACCTAAGCTGCACCTTTCATTCGTTTTGCACCGTTTGCAGTTTAGCATCTGAGCTGTGATGGAGGTTGGATTTATGATGACATGCTGAGTGTGCTTCCAGACTGCCACTTCTGTTATATAAATAACACAAAGATCAGAATATATATGAAATGTGGAAAAATGTTCACATCTGGCCTCACGTTTCCTGTTCAGAGTTCAAGTAAAATGTGAGAGAACCCTGTTTAATTAACAGTGCAGTGAGTCTCTTGTGGGAACAGATTGTGTTGTTGTGGTTGTCCCAGATAATCTATGCATTATAATGGCAGAGGTTTGTTTCTTATTTAGATTTTGTATTGTGTGTACCAAAGTAGAACAGCAAAATCCTTTTAGTCAGTACACGCTCAATGCTCTGATTCTGTTTTTCATGGCAGCGTCAGTGTATGTTTGTGCTTTTTCAACATGACATTGTGGTAAAAAAGTAAAATAAAACAGGGATTGCAGGGTTTTGGTCACCATGGAAACTAGCAACTGCACAGCCTGGTTTTATTACAAGAATCAAAATATCAGCAGGGCTGTCTGGAGGCCAGCAGAGAGTTGACTGACCAAATGAGAAGGCAGCACAAAGCTGACCTGGTGACTTCTCTATCTCTGTCTATGTACTCCTGAGCTGTCTAACCGTTAGAAAGTAGTACGACACACCCTACTTCAACTGTGCAATTCTTAATATGATTTACTACTTATCAGTCCTAAGCAGTTATATTTATTTACTTGAAGTATCTACTGTTTGTATGCTTATCGCTTGTGATTCTGACACAACTAAAAGGAATCTGATCTGATAAAATAGTAATATAATTTAAAATCTCAGTACAGCAGGTCTTTGTTAGATCCATAATTATTTGAAGTGAGAAGAATAATCAACATCCTGTCTCTGTTTCAGTGCTAAAGTTCTGCATGGAGCCGAGGCAGTGAAGCAAGGTGACCGGTGGAGTCAACACAGACTGGTGTCCAGTTCAACATCAAGTTTAACTGGAAGTAAGTGGACTCACACATACTTATATGCATCATATTAGTTTCAACTGTTCGCAGCAAGCTGAGATGTGGCAACACAGAAATGTAACATGATACAATACACCAGTAGAAAATCAGCTGTCACGCTGATTGTGATATGTGCAGTTTTACAAATTGTAGTAGTCTCAACTTGTTTACAGTTTTCACACAGATACTCATTGTAGTTGACACCCATTTCATACTTTAAAGTGAAATTGACATGTTCAAACTTGTGTTCAACCTGTGGTGTAAAAGGCAAAAGAAACTTACTGAAAAGTAAAAATAACTTAGCTTTTTTCTCAAGGATAAATACTGGTTGTACAAGTTGTATTTTATTCCATGTGCTTTACAAGGATATAAATAATGGCCAAAATTACAAAAATCAGTGTGCTGGAAGCCCAAGCCTATGTACATTAGTTGGTCAGCAGTGATGTCAGCATTACCCATTTCAGTTTGCACTCAAAATACAATCTCTACAATCTAACACTTTTTTAATTTGCAACCTTTATTTTGGTACCTTGTTTCCAGTGCCACATACTGCAAATCCTTTATCTTTTCTCTTTTACATTACACGTATGAACAATGAGTTGGCAAAATATCTATGTACATTTTATAATTGGATTATGTCTCATCCAAATAATACAGTAATACTGTGTTTAAAATAGTACATCTGCTAGATAAGAGTAGAACCCCATGAGAAATGATGGAGGGTTGACCTGACGAGTAGCGAGCCACCTGCAACATTCACTCTCTGAACTATCATCTACTTTGAATTTTTTTTAAAGGATGGCCATTATTCTCACACTCAAGGTTTTCATCTCAGCATATCATAGAAAAATAATGTAACATTAAGACAACAGTAGACAAGAATTGCACAAGAATAATCATAATCATCATGGTAATATAATACTCTCATATTAAACATTAAAATGTCGGGCAATACGAATAGAATACTTTTTTAAACATCAGATGCAGTTTTGTTCACTCAGGTTCATCACCTGTTGCAGTTTAAGCGTGATGCAGCTAGTCCAATCACATTTACACGCTTGTGCATATATCTCTATTATTTTCTGACTGAAGAGAAAAATAAAAAGACCAAAAGAGCCAAATATCCTCGAAACACATTCCCAATCCAACACTGACACATGCCCAGTGGTGCCTTTAGCCAACAGATGCCCTCTAACGTCCCCAAAAGCTCAAAGGTCATGCCCCTGGCAGCTGGCTGCATAAACCAGACCCTGCTGTAGTTGCAGAGAGTGGAGGCTGCTGCAGATAAGTGTACATTCAGAGCAGACCATCGCCTGTCAAGCTGCAGTCCTGTTAGTGTGTGTTTAAACGTCTATTGGTCCAATGTGTCAAGCATCATGTGGATGAACGATATAATATTTGTAGTCAACCTTAAACACTGAAGTGGCATCCATGTTTGTAGTCCATTGTAGTCCGTTTTGCATTGTATGTGTGACATGGTCCGTGTTTAGGGCTGGCTACATTCTTTGTATTCCACAGTAATAGACATGAGCATCCGGCATTGCCCTGCAAATGAGATGACATCACTTATCGAGAGAGCCCTCACACCCCGCCGCTCCACCGGCCCCCCTGCTCAGCAAATCCAAAATGGCCATCATGCGTCTCACAAGCCACATGCTAAAACCTTTTACATACAAGATTTTCTTCCCCCAAATAAAATTAGGTTTATGCCCAGCGAAAAAATCCATGTGATTAAACTCAGTCATAGGACATATGTACACACGTTCTGGAAAAGATGCTATCAATGCAAAAAATCACCTACGTCTTCCTGTCTTACAGGTTACTCTTAAAGCTGTTTGTCAAAGAAATTACCATGGTTGTGTTTTCAAAAAAAAAAATAAAAAATTGATAAAGAATCTAAAAGATGAAATACATTCTGGTAGCCTACTGGATGAACCAGTCAAAGTCAAAGTTAGACTGTGCTACATCATCTCTCTTAGATTTAAAAAAAAATGTTTAAAAAGTCTGAACTTTCCTCCAGTTGTCACAATTGACAACATCCCTCAACATTGCCAGCTCCCTCATTAGGCTGAACAGACAGCTCAAACACTGTTAGGGCTCTTACAGTATTCTGGTTTCTCTTTCAGTTGTCAGGGGAGTCGCACAGCAGAGCTGAAACGTAGATAAACGCGAGGGATGGAGATAGGAGGAGAGGGACTTGTCCAAAAAGGGTTAAACCCATCAAGAGGAAGCAAAATAAAAAAGCAGAACAACCAAGTGGTTGACCACTGACTGACCAACAAACAGGAAGTGGAAATACGAAGCTGACCATTCCCCTACAGGTGGAGACAGAAGTGCACCACACCCCTGGGTTCAAAGGTCATGCGCCAGCCCTGCAGGCGGGAAGGTGGGGCCCGGGCCAAAGAGGGAGGGGGGTCAGAAACGAAAGAAAGAAGAAGAGGCAAAGAGAAAGGGGAGAGAGACAGCGCAGCGCCAAACGTCATCATGCAGTGGACAGGCTCGGCTAATGGGGGCGGGGCGGGATGTTTTTTATTTTTCAGCCGGTGAGGTGACACGGCGGCGTGCGTCGCTCGAGCCCAAGCCCGGGCCGGGGCCCCGGTACAGGGCAACCTCTGAAAGGCACACACACACAGGAGTGGACAAGGCGGGGGTGTATGTTAGAAAATAGTGGTCTCGTACTTGGTGTTGACTCCTCTCTTGGCCTCCTGACCCGGCTCCACTATCCACGGCACGTTGGCGTGACCCTTCTGGTCCATGGACGGCTGCTCCATCTAACCACAGCGAACAGAGAAAAATTACAGGAAGCACATACATCATTCAAGGAGACACGTTATTTGCAGGGACCAACATATTATTGTTTACTTTGTAAGTTTCCCGTTAAAGTCAGTCATAAATATGGTGCAATGAATGTGTAATAGAAAATAACTTGCTGTGTGAGGAGGATGAGGTACAAAAGAGGTCGTTGAACGGGGATTGAGGTGAACATGATGTCATATTAACATGTACCTGTATACATTGTTAATATATTGCTCCAGGTCCTATGTGATTGAAACTATAATGTTCATAAAACGACCAAAGCTACTGAACCAACAGTTTCAACGATTCCCACTCCCACTGGTTTTATAACTCCGTCTGGTCCTCACAAAGATACTAAGACACACACGCATGCGCGCACGCACACACACAGGAGTTACAGGTTTAAGGTTGGACACAGCACAACAGCATTGTCGTCATGCTCAGTGAAAAGCAGTCAGAGCATCACCAAGATATCAAATTCATCTCCCACACACGAAGCCACTGACAGAGGATTAGTTCTGCCCTCACTTCATTATCCACAGCCTCTAAGAATGATATTCAGATAAAGGGTGTGACCAATTCTCTGCAAAGCGTCAAACTACAGCAACCTCAGTGACCCAAAACATGCTGTATGCAGAGGATAATCGTATTCACTAGGACTAAATCGTTTCTTGGCACAACTGTATGCTCTGATGATGGACTTTCCAAAACTTAGCTGCCTTGAACTGTGGAGAAAAGCTTTGCAAGACTCACTGTAACGTCACATCTGTCTTTTGTTTAATACAACTGCTGCTGTTAAGGCAAAAAGATTTAGTAATTGAAAAATGAGACGCAAATACTCACTGCAAACAGGACACACTAGAGATGCACTTAATGAACAGAATAAATCAGCACTTACAGGCAGCACCTCCTCCTTGGTTTATTAAAAAAAAAGTAAGAAATAAAAGTTAAGAGAAGGAAAAGCATGGAGGACCTGTGACTGAGCTTTGTGAGGAAGATGGAGGAGTCGAGGGGGAGGAAGAGAAGGGTGGACAGGAGGCCGGTGAGGGGTGTAAATGTGGCCCAGTGACCAGCGGCTGGAGGGGGACATGACCTACAGGGGCAAAGGTCACATAGTGGTCAAATTGGACCCTGCTTAGTGACAACAAAAGCAGCAAGGGAAAAACCAAAATGATGACAAAGTGGCTGCGTGGCAACAGGAGGCAAGAACACTTCAAAACCAACAACATGGTTGTGAATTCATCACCCTGGCAACGGCGTGGGATCATGGCAATAATAAAATACAACAAGACTCAAGCTACAGTACAGAACATTTATATAGCAACTCCTGCATGGCAACAGCTCGCCCAGCAAGTTGAATATGGCACAGCAACTTTAAAAAAAAACATCACTCACTGCAAAAGAACCACCGCATGCCAGACTCACTTTCAGATGTGTTTTTAGGTTGTCACGAATAACTCTGCCAAGGACAGAGGCAGCTTGTGATTGTGACTGAAAATGAGTCGCTTGAAAACAATAATTCAAGGTCAGTTATTTCGACGACATTTTAAAGAACTGCTCAGACTCATATGGTTAAATCCACGTTGAGGGAGACTGACAAGTAGATGTACCCATATAAAACACACAACATAAAGATAATAACGCAAGGCTGTGGAGAAACTGATACCTCTGGGCCGGAAAACAAAGCAACAGTATTTTAAAGCACACGATGCTCAGAGGTGCTGCAGCATGGAGATTATGGCTGGCAGGTGGCAGGAATATTAAGTGAATCCTGCAGTATGCCCTGCTGCACATCACAAGCCATTGACTACACACACACAGGCGCAGACAGGAAAAGCCAATTAATGGTTAATGCAACTGGCCGAGTCAGCAGATTGTGTGTTCACAAGCCATCGTCCATCATCGCTATAGGTACAGAACCACACACAAGCTTTGCAGAAACACACGCACAGAACAGACACGCTAACACTATCACCATCTCTTTCTTCCATGACACAGTATGTACTAAATGGTCCTGGCTCACTGATATAGCTGCCACCGTAACTCTATACCAGGTCCTTGGTCCTCCATATGTGCTGCTGTGCCAGCCGCTGTGACAGCCGAAGAGGGAGGCGTGCGCAGAGTGGGTTAGTGTGACTATTTTAAAGCTGTGTTGGGGTTAATGGGAGGTTGACAGGTTTACAGATAGACTTAGTGACGCTGTGGTTGAAGGTGGCATGAAGACAGAGCACTTATGCCTGCGCAGAAAGACACAGATGAATGGCAGAATGTGGGACATACTTGTATCTAATGTCACAGAGCTTGGCCTGAGCATCAAACAGTAAGGCTTAAATTAGGCAACATTTCTGCTCATGAACAATCACTTAAACCAACATAAACAAAAGTAGGTTGGTCCAAGGATTCCAATTATATCATAGTAAACATAATGCAAAGTCATCAGCCTACACCTCTGTCGCAGCCTTCACGGGACCAAAACTCTTACAAATAAAAGACAACAAGCATTCCAGGACAACCTGACTCTAACCGAGTTTAAACTGATGTAAATGAGCAGGGATAAGAGATTGTGAACATTAAAGTTGTGGACCAGATGCTGGTTTGTGGTTTGACGACGTCATAAATTATTAAAAACCCATCACCGACATTTTCCTATTCATCTGTGATGTAATCATGTGATGTGTATGTGTGTCAGTTGGTGGAGCACCTGTGTGTAGACGTTGCTTACAGATTTGCGGATGTTCACGCGGGGTTTGGGGACAGGCTTGCTGGGCTTGCTGTCAAAGCTCTCGGGCAGTGTGGATGACCCATGGCCACTCTTTCTGGCCTGGAGAGCCAGCTGGTAGGCCACCTCGAAGGCCTGGCCCAGTGTGAGGATGATCTCATACGCCAGGTTCTGACGGTGAGGTTAAACAGGAACTATATTATATTACAAAAGCCTATTGAATTTGATGTGCTTGTAAAAAATCAGCCACTGTGAGTACTGACCACATCAAAAGCAGTGAATACATGGCAGTAGTGGTGACTGGACTTGAGGTCTTTGGTAATGTAGGCAAACGTAGACAGATCCTCTGGATCCTGAGCTGCGCACGAGATGTTCCGGATCTCATGCTCTGCTATGATATTCTGCAGAGAGAAACACAGGGCGAGAGATTAAGATGCAATTAAGATGTAAATCTGTTAAGCAGAATAAATATTTTATTTCTTGTATTAAAAGCAGTGGAAAGATAAAGGTAGGTTAGGCCAATATCATTTAATGTATTTAATAACTTGCAATAATCTTTTCATTTCCTTTTTAATGGACTTTATTTACACTCATTATCATGTCTCTCCTTACACTTCGTCTAAATTACTTTACATGCAGGTAAGTGACTTGTAATCATCTTAAATGGTTTCTGGTTTCTGTTCCACCTTTTGTACTGACCCGAGATGGGGCACAATTCATGGATGCACAGGGTTAGGGATAGTGGCAGGTAAGAATAAATGGGACTCTGATCACATATGGACGATGCTCAATAATCGGTTCCTTAAATCTATCAAGCCGCCGCAGAATCAGACATCAGAGGTCAAATGCCTGACCTTTTATATGTTATTCAGTCATTGTCAAACTAAGTGAGCCAGTAGTGTTACCTTATTTGTGGCGTCGATGAACTTCACTCCTTTGTATGACACGGAGAGTACGATGGTTGGCACTTTCTTCATCTGTTCTGTCGACTTCTTGGAGTGCACACAAAGCCAAAAACAGACACACACACACACGCGCAGAGGAGAGAGGCAGAAATAATTTGGGGGGGGATTTTTTTCTTCTGATGTTGCTTCAAGGTCAGTGGTAAAATTTTTACCACTTACCCTCCACCCTCTGATACTGAATTCCTCTGACACTCAGACAAACAGATCTCTGATACTCAAAACGTCATAGTATAAATAAAACAAAAGAATTTCACACACGGAAACAAACAGGAATCGAGTGGAGTTAATAAATATCAATCAGCAGAAATGAACCTTATGTATGACATGCTTACAAGCGTGAGAAAAGAAAATGAAAATGGAAATCATACTTGAAAGAATAAAAGAAGCATGAGGTAAATGAGCTAATTAAACGTTAGATTAATTACTGGTGAATTCAAATCATCTCCACTGGTTGAGGCTCGTTAGCGCCCTCATAAAAAAACAACAGCTTCTGGATTCAGTGTCTGCAGCCAATCAACTGTAAATCCACTCTGTTGGCTTGTAGACCACATCGAGCTCTTTAACTATATCTCTACATGTTCTTTTTAATTGCATACTGGTGCTTTAACGTCTCTTAATTACCTGTATTTGAACTCGGTCATTATACAGTGAGGTGCTGCGGAGAACTGAGAAGTGTGATTTACAGCGACGTCATCGTCATGACGATTACAGTGTCATCGCCCTCCTGTCTGTCATTTTACCTGTCAAAATCTTTAATATATCGTCAAAGAAATAAACGTGAAATTATTCCCTCTCTTACTATCTCATCTGCCATCGCCGCTTCTCTATCACACTCTGTCCTTTGCGTCTCCCTCTGTCAGATCTCCTCACTGATGTGTTTCTCCAATGTGTCATTGCTTTGCTCTGTTCTTTCTCTGCTGCTTGCAATGTGTTGCGGCTGCAGTTTCGGCCCTGTCAGGATCAGGTATAGCGCTGAGAAGCTGACAAAGGCAGCGCTGCTCGGCTCTGCTGGCAGCTAGAGGCTGTGAAGTTTGGATTTAAAACATCCACGTCCACAGCCGAGGGACAGAGCGACAGATGAAAGGAGGGATGCTGGGAGCGGCTGAGCAGGTAAAGGCAAAAGGTTGGTTCACACGGTAACACAAGCCAGAATGATGTGATGTGCACTTAATTACACAACCTTGACGCATCGGAGAGGTGTGTCAGACGGGGGATGGAGAGATGTGAAAGAAAAGATCTCCTGTGAGGTGGCAACATAAATATAGAGACAGAGGAGGGAGGAGGGGAGAGGAACGGAAAGCTTTGCTCATGAATATTACAATTTATCTTCACACTGCAGCAGCTCCGGCTGAAGACGAGAGATAGGAACGGAGGTCCAGAGGCAGAAGGGAGGGAGTGTTACAGTGAAATGAGAAGAGAGAAAGATGAAGACGGGAGCTGGAGGAGAGGACGTGGATGCCAAGATGAAGATCGTGACAGCAGAAATGGAGGAGAGCGAGAAAAAGATGGAGATGCAGAATGACACGAGGTGATTTTAGGTAGAAGAGGGATCGTGAGGATGGGGAAATAAATCCCTCCATACTGCGTAGCCCCACTTATGATATAGAAATATTTTTAAGTTCAAACTAGTTTGAGGGCACCTGGACTGTGAGACTGTCCCAGATCTGAAGGTCCAGTTAGGTATTCTGCAGTGCAGCCATGTACGTGCACTCATGTCGAGTTGCTGAACACTGCAGGGGCTTGAGAATCATTACACCATTTTGGCCTCAAACAAAAATTATTATTACCTGTTTCTTTTCGATTGCACTGCCAGTTAATTGACTGCCAGCAATAAATCTGTCAAGTCAAATATTAACTGTACCAATATCAAAAAAAAAACCAAAACCCTGGGGTCATGTTCACGTATCAGTAGAAGTCGACATACAGGAAGCCTGTCCTATCTAACATATAGTAAGACTTGCTTTACCCTCATTTTGGCACAGGCATCTTGTGTGGACTCCGTCCCTCTCAGCTCCTTCACCAGCATGGAACCCAGGTACTGAGGAAAACACACAGACAATACAGACGCAATGTTAAATAAATACACACAGGCTATTCTCAGATTCACACAGCAGTGAATAG
Organism: Trinectes maculatus; assembly: GCA_016785345.1. Lineage (NCBI taxonomy): Eukaryota > Metazoa > Chordata > Actinopteri > Pleuronectiformes > Achiridae > Trinectes > Trinectes maculatus. The sequence continues at coordinate 221,304 of JAFBJQ010001134.1, forward strand.
ACGTTCCTGAAGGGACATTAATGCTTCCTGTCTTGATGAGTTTGTGGTCATTTTAAACCAACACTGTGTCTGACTTATTAAATAGGCCACTTGTGGTGACAGTGGGTTTTACGAGGTCTAACGAGGCTTTTTAGTGAATTAGTTGTTATCTACTTTGTTTGAATCGTGACAGTAAGTGACAATTAATTCATATATCAAAGAAATAATCAGGATTTATCTCACATATGGTTCGTGAGACATTTGATCAAAGAGGGCAAACAACCTTTTGAGCAAAAGTTTGTTTGTGTGATGAAATACTTTTTGTTATGTAGCACAGACTGTAGGTCATATTTTTAGATCAGGAGCTCAGTCCCTGGCAGATCAGAAGCAGGTTGTCTGGGTGTTCAGTGTCTGGGTTACGTGTTTCCTTTATGTCAAACAACATACAAATGTTGTGTATGGACAGCTACGTCAGGAGCTACGTCAGGCTCTACGGTGGTGCTCTGAGCTAAAGCTGAAGCTTCTAGATTAATACTACAGACCACGCTGGAGAGAAAGTGACGTAATGATGTGAAATTCACTGCAGGGTTTCACTCTACGGGGATTTTTAGTAACTCAAGATAACATTTTCAAGCTCTGGTTGTGAAGCTGACATCATGTCATGTGGTATGGATCAGTGCCAGTGCATCCTTTATTCTGTCCTTTTTGATCGTATTACCATCCCCCTCTCCTTCGATTAACACAGACACTATACACTCCTCTCCTCTCATCGGTCCCTTATCCATCTCATTTATTCCCATTCACTCCCTGTCTTCCTGCCTTCAGCCTGCCACCGTTCACGCTCTGCCTCCCCCTCTGTCGTGGCTCCTGCTCATTTACCTGTTGTCCTGGGATAGTGCCTCTTTTCATTCATATTTGTTTTGAAGCATCACACTGAATTTCACATTGAATCACATTTAATTTTCTTCTCCTCGCCTCTCTTAATTTCATGTCTTTGTCCAAACACCTCAGAACCAGATTCACCATTTGCATTTCTGACACATCCAGTTACCAACACTTTAAATCTTTCTGACAGAAAATAGTGTCTCAGTTTGCTTTACTGTAGTGTTCTACCTCCAAAAAATGAATCAGTGCCGTTTGTTTGCTGAGCTACGTAACCAATCAAATTGGCAAGGCTGTAGCCATGGCAACATATATCTATGACATCCTTTAAGTAACTGGCAAAGGTCTAAATACACTGAAGTGCTGACAATAACTGAGTGCAGTACTCGCTGGAAGAAAAGCTGAAGGTCATGACCTTTTATATAATTACCTTCAAAAGACGATGGTGGCAAATATTTGTTTTAACTACTGACTATTCAAGTGTAATAGAAATCACAACACAGATATACTGTATTTTGGAAGTGGAGCAGGGTGTACTCACATAGGCTTCATAGTCACAGGACTGAAAGATGAGCTTCTCGGGATGATGCTGCCAGTACTGCACCGGAGTGGACGACGTGGCCTCATTTGGCGGCCGCAACGTGATTGGCTCACACCACTCCCCTGCCTGAAACAACAACCAGTAGCATGTTAGGCTGCAAACGGGAACATGGAAGATTAAATGAAGGAATGTGTCATCAGTGCTTATGCTAAGTATCTTGTATTGACAAAACTTGTTGGCCTGAGTTTAATTTCATGATGTAAACAGCTTTCCTGTCGGAACCTGCGCATGCCTTCAAAGTGACGCTTCAAACAACATCCAAGAAGAAATTAAACTGGAACAAATTCCACTCTGTTTCTAAATGTTACCATATTTTAGCTTAGTTTAAGACTGTCGCTTTTTTTCACCCAGTGAATTTCCAACTTTTAAACAAAAGAAATACCTAAATCCTACCTGCATACTTGCTTGAATATCTGCGGACAACAATTTAGTGTTTTTTATGGTCTTTCATTCTTTGGTAATTGAAAGCAGACGATTCTTGCAAGAGGAGGTATGCACACATGTTATGCCACAGGAGGCTTGTGTAAGCATCGGTCTATATCTGATTGCATGTGTATGTAATCCCCTTCAGAGGCTGGCAAAGGACTCCTGAGGTGAGACCTCACACTCTGATGCAAAAATACTGGATAAACAGCTTCAGGCTGTTTAGAAGCAGGTATTAACCAAATCTAAACCAAAGACCACTAGGTTAATTAAATTACACCCATTTTCCCCACACACTTTGACCAACTGAGAGTGTCAGGAAGACATCTTGAGAGTTTGTGCCAATTTAGAGGCCAGGAAAGTTTGTTTTCTACAAATGAAAAAGAGAAACAGGTGGGGAGGAACATTTGAAATGTGCTGACAATCAGACAAAAAGGATAATGAGACGAAAGATCTTTACTTGTTTCTCTAACAGGTCTTCTTCTTGTGGCAAACCCGACTCATCAGGTCCACCTCCGAGTGTTATATTTGAAAACAGGAGGATGCACTGTGACTGACACACACACACACACACACACTCACTCTGAAGAGATTCAGCAGGATAACCACAAGTGTGTGATAATCTGTGCTGATAAGCTGTGATTCACTCGGAGGGACAAAAAGACCCTAATCATACTGAATCAAAACACAGCTGCTTCCTCAGATGTGTGCACACAAGTGTGTGTGTGTGTGTGTGCGCGTCATTGTGCTGCTGCTGATTGGAGGTTGTAAAGTTCTAACTATGCATTTGCATGAGAATAAAATTGGATGGAAAGTTAAGTTGCTTATTTGCAAAAGTTTCTTGTTTACACACAACAACGACAAAAAGGTTCAAAAGGCCCTTTTTTACCGTGTCTGCGTTGGAGACTGCTGGAGATGAACTTTTATTTCCTTAGGCTATAGATTATGCCTGATTCGATTTGTAAGGATGCCAAAATTGTCACACTTCGCCCACTGAAGTGTGGTTTGCTTGTTTTATTGTTCTACAGCACAAAGTTTCAGGCATAAATTTCCTGTTTTTTTATTTACTAAATCTGAATGAGTTCCAAACAGCAGAGAGGACTGCTGCTGTCAGATGGTCCGCTTGCTGCACGTTATTAATGCTGAAGTTTCAACCACAACAGGCAAATAAAACACGTTGGGCTGTCATCATCAGCAAATATATATACACACACATACATATATAAACTATAATATAATATACAAGTAATAATGCCTGAAAGCCTATTAGTTTGTTATTTCTTTTATGACTGAGCCTGCCGAAGTAACAAAACACATTTCTTGCATATAAATCAAGACAGCCTTTGAAACGATATTACTAAAGTCTGAATTTTAATTATAGTCTTCAATATAATTATATACTGTTCATCACTCATTAACTGTATGGATGTTTTAACTGTAAGAAATGACTGGACCCTTAAATGTTCAACCACCCAGGTGTATATCACAGTGACCATTCATAACACGCCCCTTCATATCCTCCCTTTCTCTCTCCATCCCTGCCTCCATTCATCCCTCCATCATCTCCTCCCTTCCTCACCATGCTGACTTGGGCCATCTGTCGTTCCAGCTTGGATCGCGGCACGTCTTCGAAGTAGTTGTCATTGCTGCGCTGTCTGCGCCGTGCGTCTGCCTGCATGATGAGGTGCTGCACGTCTAGAGAGCCGCCCGGGACCCCTGCCGTGTATGCTGCCGGTCCCACCGATGGGCTGAGCTGGGGAGGAGTGTGGTTCCCGCCTGGCTCCTGGTGCAGAGTGGGAGGGACGGGAGATCGGAGAGGTGGAAAGCAAAAGAGAGTTCATTCATCATTTTATAATGTGCTGTGTCACTGCTGCAAGAACAATAAGTAGGGCAATTGCATTCACTGTACTCTGTCACTTTTTTGTTTTTCAGCTCCAGTGTTTCTGCACCGCTGTGTACTGGTGTCTAAAAAGGGTTTTGCTCGGAGGCAAAGACATTTTCCTGTAACCGGAATGTCTCAGCAGGTCTGTTTGTGTCTGTAAGCCACAGCACTGTGGCCTCCACTGTGCAGTGTTCAGTCACTTTGCCATTGTGTAGCTGCCTGAGACAATATCAGGGTTATTGTTAATATCAGGCTAAACTCAGAGAAATGCACAGCTGTCCACATGATGACCTGTTAATAATGTGAATCTGTGATGGTTATATTTATGTAATCAATGTCCTGTCTCTTCACTGAGACTCACTTACCCGTAAGGAGATGGCCCGTGGAGGTTTCTGTGGCGTGTCTTCGTGTAGCCGGTCCCCCAGTGAGGCTAAGATGCGTTTTCTGTGTCCGATAAGATTGATCTTCAATACCTGAATGAAGACACAAATATATAGATACTTTCTATGAACTGAACGGTTAAACAAAAACAAGAAAAAACAATATAATTTAGAGATCACAAAGGGGCTGGGAAATAATTACTGTTATTTATTTAACAATTTCAATTCATATGGAAAAGTAAGCAGGTATAAAGGATAATCTTTAATATATAGCTGAATAATACATATTGTTGAGCTTAAAAAATGTGAAAGCTTTGTAATTAATACAAAAACACAAATGTTCATAAATAACAGCGAGGGCAGAGTGGGGCAAGCAGCTTCTTCCTGCTGCTACTTTTTATGCAAGCTAAGCTAATTGTATAGGTGCTGCCGTGGTATGCATCTGTTCACATCTCTCAGCAACACAGTGAATAAGCACATTTTCAGAATGTAATACTCCCCCCAATAAAACTGTGATGAAACGACCAATTAGAAACCAAGTGAATGCACAAATGTCATATTTTGGATGAATTATTATGAATTATTTGATAAAACATTGTTACTGAGAACCATGAAAAAAAATCAATATGAGAATGTGGCAAATTTGTAATAGTGTTGAGTTTCTCCAGGCACTTATGACACAGCGCCACACAGACAGAAAAGCAGATTCACAGATGGGACTTGGATGAAAGTATTCATTCTTCCTGTGGTCACCAGGCGTCCACTGACTGTGCCAGCTTCTGGGTTTTCTAAAGACATGAGCTGGAATACAGCAGCCGTCTGCAGGGCTGTTTGCACCTTCTGTCATCCAGCAAACTGCTGCCTGGTCTGATGAGGCCAACCCTCACGGTATTCTGGAGCGTGAGAGAATGTTTGTGTTTGTGCGCGTCTTCAGGGCAAAAGGTGGTAATTAGCCTCAATGCGAGGCCTTGCTGCGAGTCTAATGATTCTCCCAACAGCCTTGCTTTGAGTCAGCGCAACTCACAGACAGACACACAAACACGCACTTCATCATCTACTGCACCAATTACTGCCCTGCATCTGCTGGAGAAACATAAAAATTGTGACGAGCAAACAGAAAAGTGATGTAGGATGCAAATACTTTAGTTCTTTGTGTGCATGTAAACATAAATAAATCCCATGCATAATGGGTTGTGCTTGTATGCATGTTGCATGTCAATAACTAAGGTGTAGGCTGTCAAGAAATCTCAAACTTGCACATCGCATTTTGTTTAGTTTGTCACACAACCAATCAGGAAAGAGGACACAATGAACAGTGGCTAACAATGGGTTAAACTACTTCCCCTGCCTTTCTTCTCTGCATGGAAACAAAGTATTTTAATTGTTAAATTTAGACAGATGAAATGGACAGAGAGAGCAGTGCTGGGACTATCACATAGTGAAACTAATTGGTATATTATGGCCACCCTGTGCTCTCTACACCAGTTTCACTCACTTATCCTTCCTCTCCTATTCTCATTTTCCTCTCTCTATATATAAACAGCAAATAGTTAGAAAAAATTAAACGAAATTAGTTTAAAATGTAAAGAAAAAAATTACGTTTAATGACCGACTCTATAGAAAATGACCTGGATTTTTCACACTATGAAGATAGGTTATGAAATACTCTCCTGATGTGCAATAAATAGCATGACACCAGTCCGACACACACACACACACACACACACACACACACACACACCCAGAAGAAGAGGCACAGTAATTTACCATGCATAGTGCATAACTGTGTGTGCATGAGTGTGTTACACTCCACCTTATGCAACAGCATCTACTTCAACTACAATATGAGCATCACCCTTAGCCTGAAGTTCAACTGTAGCCATGGCAACACTGAGCTGAAGCAGCAGTAGTCACCCACATTCTCACACACACACACACATACACATACGTGTATGTACGATTCCTATTATTCCATATCATGGAACTAAAATATTTTTCAATGTTTCTTGTTCATATTAATGATGCTTCATAACAGCTGCTATTTAAGATATTTACTGTGGGTCCTGATCTAGATCCTGGAAGATAACAGAACATGGTATGAAAATGTAATTTAAAACATTCCAACATTCCTTTCTCAGGAGTCAGGACTATTTTTACTCTGGTCTTGATATTTGAGCAGGAATATTAAGTTATCTGGGGTTGCTGTTTGCCGCCACTATTTGGATGGGCAGCTATGTTTGTGTCTTTTGGGTCTGTGTGTGTGCTGATCAATGCACTAATCCCTTTAACAGTCCCGTTAGCCCAGACTGAACAGGCTTGATTAACGGATTAGCCACCGCACATACGGTTAACGGAGCTGTACTCTCTCCCAGCTGTCTCCTCTTTCCAGCCTGCTGTCACCGAACTCCAGATAAAATCAATATGATTGTTTGCCATTTGTTCCAATGGGTGCACCAACTTAAAGTTATTTAATTTGCCGTCTTGAGTCAGACGCACAAATGCACACAAATGTAATCCAATTCTTGATCAAAAAGAAAGACAGCTGCAACAAAATACTGTCTCTGACGTACAAAGGAACAAGTGCAAAAATAAGGGTGACGCAGAAACTCTGTGATTGAGGACATTAACAATGACCTCTCTCATTCTGGACACTGGAGGAAAAAAACCTTTTTATTTTCTGTTTTCTACTGAAAGAGGAGTCGGATCACTGGAGCATAAAACCCAGTGAGGGAACCAACAGTCCAGTTGCTGTCTGTGCTCAAACCAGCACATAATTTTAATGATGGAGGAGAGGAGTGAAAAGACTTTCAACTAAATATCCCTTTCATCAGCGCCATGTCCCATTTCCTTACCCTCCTATTCTCTCCCCCTCCATATTCCCCTGACCTCAAATTACTGCTCATCATTTGCTCTTGCACGTCTCACCCCTCCTACCCACTTTGTCCTTATCCTCACTCTGCTCCCCTCTTGCTATATAGAGATGATAGAGGTGGCGGCTAAAAGCAGACAAAGAGAATAAATAGTGTGTGTGCCTAATAAAAGAGGAGACTCTGCGGTGAAAAGAACTTACTCTATTCAGCCTTGGCAACTGCGTGTGATTGGTCCGTCTTGTTTGTTATCTTTGCCCATGTGTATCCACCTTTTCCAGGCACGCGTCAATATGACCGATTACCTCTCCCCTATAGACTATGAGGGCGTGACCTGTGTGATATCAACAGACCTTCACAGCCCCTCAGGCGTCATCAGCTAATGGTGTGCTTGGGGTTCAACCCCAGCTGCCCCCCCACCCCCCGACTCCCTGAAGACTCCTGTATTGATTTTTCCCAATCAAAGAATCACTGGTGTAAGGTAACTTAAATGGCCTGGGTCAGGGTACATTAAAGAGAAAATGAATGGTAATATTGATCAGCATAAATATCCCGTGTCTGCCTCAGCAACACTATAGAGGTCTGATGGCCTTAGCTGCCATTGAGAACACTGATGTTTACATATTTCCCCCTCGACTCCCTGAAGACTCCTGTATTGATTTTTCCCAATCAAAGAATCACTGGTGTAAGGTAACTTAAATGGCCTGGGTCAGGGTACATTAAAGAGAAAATGAATGGTAATATTGATCAGCATAAATATCCCGTGTCTGCCTCAGCAACACTATAGAGGTCTGATGGCCCTAGCTGCCATTGAGAACACTGATGTTTACATATTTTTTTTTGTAAGTGTTTTAGAACAATCTGAATCTAAAGTACAAAAAACAAAACTGTAGGAAGATTGTTGCAGGCTCACCCACAACAGTATGTTGGCTTCTGTCCTCCTCTTTGCCCACATCTCCATCTTTATTAGCTACAGTTTTCCTCTCTGAACGTCTCTTTGCTTCAGCTGCCACAGCAACACTGGTTGCAGTCAAACTAGTTAACTGGATAACTAACCACACTCCTACTACCTCTAGTCAACACTGTCATTTTGCCTCTTTGGCACAAGCCCCTTTGGGTCATCACAGTTTAAGAATCAACATTTATGCATGAAACCATGTGCTCAATGTGAACAGTGGGTTCAAAGTGAATTATGTGCATAGTGTTCAGTTGTTGTTTATGTGCAGACACCAACAATGCTTAGCTAATTTTCCACACTGATCACTGATGCTTTTGTAACCCTTAATCAAAGGCAGCCACCCTCCTAGCCCTTATTCCCTCAACACTCCACACTCGATGTGTGTGGCATGATTAGTATCGATTTGCCGAGACTCTCAATTGATTGTATGTGCGTGCGCACGCGCGCACACACACACACAAATTTCAATCTCAGTGAAGACACTGACTCACACAATTTTATAAACCTAACACATACAGTATATGCAAACAAAGATATTAAAATAAACCCACATACATGCACTACATTACTGTGAGGGTGGGGTACAGTAGAGGAAAACCGGATACCACTGGTTGCCTGGCAACCGGAGAACAGAGTGGAGTTGTAGGCAAGGGTGATGTGTTGAAAATGACGGACCAATAGGATGGCTTGTTAAATTGCTGAGAAATCAGGCAGCCAATTGGTGAAGGCTGTTAATAAGCCTGCCTACACGGAGATAGATAAATCTCCATTAATAGCCAGAGAACTGTAACTATGACTGGAAGCACAGGCTGTGTGTGTGTGTATGCGTGCGTGTTCTTTACCACACACATAGCAGTTAATGAACGGAATTTTTAATAAGACAAGATGTTTTATGATATTTTTCTGGATTAATAAATCCTTCAAAGCACCAAACAGGAGTGATGTTCACTTTGTGTGTGGACGTATTAATTTTTAATCCATTTATTACAAAAATTATCAAATTGCAATTCTTTGATGATTAAGGATTTCATTTCACATTTCTTCACCACAGGTCTTGATGCTTAAATTTGGTTTGTAGTAAAATCACAGTATTGACAGTGACATGTAATAATACTTGTGCACCACCTGTGCAGCTTGTGAAATGTGCATGACAACATGACATAACAATTGAGGTCAACATAGGTACAGTGGTCCTTAAACGTAACAACTGCTCATTAGAGTCAGTGAAGCGTACTGTTGGGGGGGGGTACAAGAAAAGATTAATAGGATGGTTGCGGTAGCCATATGTGCATCTGTGAAGCCTGTGCTGAGAGACTGCTGTGGATGCCACCCTGATGTTGTTCTCCACCTCCATCCTCTGTTTGCAGTGGGAAATGTATAAATGACAAGACAAGCTGTTGAATATATGTGACCCTTTGAACCTGATAAAGCTGAGTCCCTGTTTCGATGAGCAAATATCAGGAGCTAATTTGTGTTTAAGCTCTGTCCAGATAGGACAAAGAAATCTGAGCATCCATGTAGTTGTAGGTTAATATTACAGGTGAACCAGTGAGGTCAAAGCTAAAGACAAACCAACCAAGACTAAAACAAGATACCGTGTCCTTTCTGCTCCAAGGTTATTCTTGATACCAGTCAGATGTTTATACACACAAAGTACACAAAGACAACACACAACAAATACATGGCCACTTCACTCAACCTACCACTGAGGACAAAGGTTTCAGATATAAAAAGATCAGCTGCTTTACAGTCGGTAGGAAAATAGATGTCTGCCAACAGTTTGTTTTGGGACCCACTTCAGAACCAAAATAAGATGTCAACACTTTGAAATATAAACTCATGTAAATAAGAGAAGGGTGTCACAAGGATGACGACGCTATGAATCAGTGTACGAAAATAAGTGACAGCAGAACTAACGAAACAAAAAAATAAAACCCCGTTTTGATTGTGTTATGCTATCTCGTCACATATAAAAACAAAGATGGTCCAATTCTAACCCTCTGTGTCATTATACTAGCTACTGTATGTTATGCTTTGGTCCACAAAATGTCTTTCACAGGATCATCCATCATGCTGTGGTTTCTCCGGCCAGCCTTCAGACTAATGCCGGTCACTAAAGAAGAATCTATTGCGGTGGTGACAATTCGATATACAAGAGGTTGGATTATGATTGATCGACCTGCATCTGATGTAAACTGCATCTGCCACAATTTCCAACTAAATCTGTCTGTTAGTCGAGTTTGTTCCTCGGACGCTGGGAGGAAAAACAAAATAGACTTCTCCTTTTCTTAGTCCTGCTGAGACCTGTCTCGGTTTTTCCGACCTTTTAGCAACCGTGCTGGTTTATTTCCCTTTAAGTCTTGCACAATCACGGTTGCCTCTTTTCTCTTTGTCATTTTGAGAAAACAAGTTTCTACAGGCTACAACATGATTATCCCTGCTTTAAATTATTAGACAAGGCAACACTGCTCTCATTGAAAGTCGGTCAACAAAACTGCGAGTTTACGAGCTAGAAAACCAACCAAATCAACTTCAGTTCGTAGACGATTTCTCTCTTAAGGTATTATCTTTTTTTCTCTTGTCCCAGATTTCACTTCTCTGAGCATGTTACTGCACATAAATAAGGATAGGACATAAATTAGGGCAGTGGTTGGATTTGAGTGAGTAATAAAACATCAGCTTTTGTTTTTCTTGTGTTTTTTTTGTGTGCGAAGACCTGATTTGAGATTTGAAAATGTCTTTCTCAAATGCCTCTGAGAAAGTCCCGTGTTATTTAAGAACGTGAAAACTATTCTGTAAATGATGAAACACACTGATTACAATGTTAATTAATAAAACGAGGGATGAACGACATGAGATTGATGCAAACTTATCAAAGCTCAAACGATGCTTTAATGCTCAGCTCATTTTCTCAGGTACCTACACACAAATGCACAAAAAACATTCATCTCCAGCTACTGTATGCGCACACACACACACATACACACACTACACTACACATGCATTGCTAATTGAGCACCATTCAAATGTTTCATATATTGTAATCCCCTCCACTTGCAGAACATCTAGGTTAAAGGATGCAGAAATAAATAGTAAGTGACAAAGAAAAGGACCATTACTCATCATCCCACCTCTTCCCTTTTCCTCACTTCTGGTTTACAGCTATACCTTCTCTTTGCTGTTTGCTGTCTCACAGTAGGCTTACCTCTGCCCAAAACAAGACTTTTCCCACATGAAACGCTGACAAGTCGTCTTCAGTTTGGTTTTCTCTCCCTTGTACGCTCTCTTCTTCTGTTGCCGTTCAAGGCCAGTGTTTTTGTTTCCCTTCTGCCTCTCGTTTCCCTTTATCCACGTTTCCTAGCGCTTCTCCTCGTCTCCTCACCACCAGCTTTTGTTTCCCTTTCTCTCACCCTCTCTCCGTCTGCAGATTTCCACTGCTCTCCAACTCCTCCTCTTTCCTCAGCTTGCGGCAGCCAGACTACATCTCCTACATGTCTCTGCTTGAGGCTCGAGCACTCGCTCACCCTCTCTCTCTCTCTCTCTCTCTCTCACGCCACACACGGTGAGCTCTCTCTCTTTCTACCCAGTTCACATTTCCCCCTCCTCCTCCTCTCCATCTCGTCACTATGGAGATGCTGGGCTCGTGCCGGCTCACAAGGCATGCAAATGTGTGTTTGTGTGCTGCATGAGTTGAGAGTTCAGCAGCGGATGTACTATCACAACAATTAGACTTTAATATACATATTGTATATATATGAGGACTGGGATGTACTGTGTTTTAAATCACCAAGTTGTCCTTTCACTTAATTAATCTTGAGGCATATTTAATTTAACCTACGCATGTGACTTAATATGAACGTTTGACAAAATGTGAGGTTCAGGAATTATGCCTCAGTACGATTTTCTCTCCACAAGCTATTCCCCTTGACACATAATTTAAGAACCAGATTGTCTAATGCAGTTGTGTATCTTAATTATTTAACAGGGAGATTTGAAAAAAAATTATACTGTGTCACCTTATGCTGTCACAATAAAGAATAAAAATGGTCTTCGACTAGTGGCATTCTTACAGATGCCCAAAATCCTGTCTTATTTTCACAACTCTGCGTCATTGTTTTTAGTGTACTGCATTTTTTCTGTTTAGCTACAGACACAGACAAGTTTAGACATCTGGCAAGAAATGGCCCAGAGCTGAGCAATTCACATTTATCTGACGTAAATGACTCTTTCACAATGTTCCTTTAGGCCTCATTTACTTCAGAGCAACGTCTTCACTTAACAGGTTTGCGTAAAATATAAAGACGTGCCAAACATGTAACCACAATTTAACTGGGCAAAATGAAATGTAGAAATGTACTCCAGCATTTGTATGTGTACATTTGGTGTTTTATATTAAGCATGTGCAACGCGTTCATACATGTGGGTATATCCTTGCATGCATGAGTGTCAATGAAATGAAATCCAACCCACAGAGCTTGACGTCATTCTGTCTATTTCTGTCTTCATGACAGTCTGCTTATGTGACCCAGAAGGATATACCAGTCTTCTCTTTGTGAAAACACTGTAAATATATATATAAGAGCTAATGTGAGAGAATTAGAGATTTGGGTTAAACAAAAACAAAGATGTGTTAGCATCATTTTGGTCAAAATTAAATCCAATCTTTTCTAATTTCACAAATCGTAACATCAGTAGAAAAATAAATGGAAATCACTGACTCAATTGAACTTGAGCTGTACATAAATAGTGCTAGACGGTCGATCTTCTTCCTCTGCTCTTTCTTAACCTTCACAAATACAATCCACATAATTTCTGTTCAAAAAGACCAAATGTGTTGACACCTTTAACCTGACACAAAGGCATTTCCTGTTCCTTTGCACACCAGCAAATAAAGAGGGATAAATCAAATAACAACGCAGACCAGGTATATGTGTTCCAAGAAAAAAAAACACTCCCGATGTTTGACGCACAAGTGGTATTTCTCTGTGGGTGTTTTTAAAGTTGACACACCATGAAACATAGCCATTACGCAATGTAAGAAACAACTGGATGATTACAAACTGGTACATACTTCAGTTTATTACAAGAGTAAAGTAGGTGGTGCTTCAGTGTAGCCCAGGACATAATCCAGTTTCTATATTTCAGACAACCTCCCAATGTGGTTGGCCTGATCTGATCTCAGTGAGTCATCAGTGCATCTCTGCTGCCTTCATACCTGGACTTTATTTACTATTTATTTACTATTTACTTGTGATTGGATTATACAAGACTCATATTAATACCAAGTATGAAGTGTGCCTCATGAGGGATTTATCCTCTCCTATTGACAAGTGAGGTTGATGACTGAGAAGCTGCAGACCAGCATCTACAGCAGTCGTAGTGAGCCACAGGTTCAGGATGTGCTTTGGGGAGGGGTCACACACATTCTCTCCTGACACCTCCCACACCATCTCCATCATACTGAGCACTACAACAGGAAGCGCAAGCACCAAGTAAGGCTGCATGAGAGCGATATCGGCCAGCAGGGACAGAGAAGTACACTGCAGTCCTGAGGCAAGTCCACCCACACTAAAATTAACACCAGCTACTACTCACTTGCTTTTTCACACATAGAGTACTGTTTGTTAAAACACTGTGTCCTCATGTCTGGAAATGGACATGTACAAAAGCCTTTCACATAATGCGAGTGTGTAACTGTATAAGGTGCAACCACATACTGACCCACATGTACACATCCTTCTCCTATGAAAACAAATGAATATGCTTAACGGCAAACTAACGAGCAGAAGTGTGGATGCATAATTATGTGTATAGGTTCTACTATATGTATAGGATTTAATCCTGCAGTCTTTACTGAAGGCAGAAACCATCTGGTATTGGGATAAGAGACAATCTGTCCATTTGGAGAGGTGACAAAGAAGGTGATAAGTATAGGAACAACACACAAACGGTAAAATACACAACACACACACACACACACACACACGGAATACTGTCATGAAAAGGCAATCCAGTACACACAGTCCAATTCATTTATACAAAGTGCACATATCTCTTGTCTCTATGGTAACTAGTAGCCACCATGGCAACCGAGTACATGTGGTAGAATAAAGGTTGAACTCTGTTGACTGTCCTCAATTTATTTTGGACTCCTCATACAGTCTGAGCGTTAGTCATTTTGAGGTTTTCAGAACATATTTCCATTTCTGCGTATGTGCCTATGTGCCTGCGTATGTGCGTGCGCGTGTGTGTGTGTGTGTACTTCCAGAAATGGCATGCTGTGTTAACACTGAGAAGGTAGAGACAACTCAGGCCCTGTAGGTGAATCACTCACACACCCCTTTACAATGTGAACACATTTTCTTGCAGGTCTTTACATGCCAGAGACTGGAATGATGCCTTCAGCTTTTTGTACGATAGCATACAAGTAGCCTACACACTCATATCCAGTGAATAATGTATACACAGGATCAGATCCTCTATCCTGTGACCTTCAATCAAACCTGTTTTCAGGAAATTACACGGACAACCAAGGACACATAGTCTCGCTCTGTGTCCACTCATCTAGAAAACATGAAGGGTTATGTTCCTTGAGGACCAGAGACTATCTGCACTCCGCTGTTGTGAACGCGACACCCCAAAATGAAATGCGTCACTAATTGCTTCACTCTGCGTTCTCTGAGGACTCACTTGAAAAGAAGGCAATCTGTGGCCTTGATGCAACCGCTTTGTACATTTCTACTTTCCTCACCTCGAGACAAGGTGGTCTGATAGAACTAAGAGCAGCAGCACCACCATGTGGATTTTTACAAAAACATATCTCTAGCACACTACTGCAGGGAAATGACTAGTTCATTTATAAGCAAATTAAACAGCCACAGGATGACTGATGTCTCATACAAAAACAGAACATTATCTCTAATGTTCGAGTTAATGTGAAACCCGGCCAGAACAAAGGTAAAGCTATGTTAAAATCTCTCTCTCTATATATATATGTGTGTATGTATGTATGTATGTATGTATGTATGTATAGTCCTCTTAATGTATTGCCTTGAGTGAGGTCCAAAGCATTTTAAATTTTGAAAATATGTAATTATACGTGAGACAGCTGACATATTATTGGGATATTACAAAGCAGACTGATAGAGTTACAATGACTTGCCATAATTACATTCTCAAGTATCAGAACCAGCCCTCTAAATCAGCTGGAGCTCGGGGGAAAATTAAGGGCACAATGCAGCTTAAATGTTGGCTCTCCAAAGACAAGGACGTTCAAGAACTGCCACCCTCAAGAACACGACAGACCAATATGAGAGGGAATTTAAAAAACTCATTAATGATACCATACCCATGAGGTTACCTAATTAGAGATCTTATAACCATTGATCTTTTACTGTCAATCAAATAATCAATTAAACCTGGTACTACATACTATATAATTTCAGTCATATAGCTGAAGGTGAATTAGCTCAGCATGTTCTGTTGGTTGTCACTACTTGACCATTTTTAATAATTCATTATTTTAAATTATGAATATTTATGTCATAATTTAAAACTAAATCTGATTTAGATTTAATGAGTTTTCCTTTCAGGTCTTGAGAGTTTAAACTGACATGTCATTTCTGTACAACAGCTGCACTGTATACTATTACTGTACTCTAGTCAATTACTATAGTTGCTACGTATACACACATTGTCCCCACTGCATACAAATAATTTACCACACACACTTCAAAGTGCTCCAACAATGTCTGACATCTGCTCCCTTGCCTCCCTAGACACCACAGCATCTGTTGCCCATGGTGATTATCTGGTCAATGCCATTGAAGCTGTGGCCAGAGTCTATTTTTAAGACTCGTCCTCTTCTTCCTCTCCCTCTCTTGTCACCCCAATCTTTTTTTTACAACTGTGTCCTTGTTCACACACCTTTATTTTTTCCTTTTCACAACAATATCTCATCCCTCCATCTCTACACATCTCTAAGGTGCAGTAGTGACCCCTCCATCACCCCAGAGACTACTTAGGTGGCAGTGGACTGCTGCAGTACTACAGTCCAGATCTTGCGTCTGAGTAGTGATGCTTGTTATCTTTGCTTTGTTTTGCAGTTTGTCTACACTTGTACTGTTCAGTATGAAAGTGTACTGAGAGTTACTGAAAACAGCTTTGACGTGCCATGTTAGGAAAACCTAAATGAGACCGTCAAAAATGGCCTGTACTAAAAACAAACAATAGTATGTGGACACATTTAAAATACCTGTAATGTACTTGTGCAGCCTCTTGTGGCTTCAATCTGCATTACAACATTTTTCTACTACATGTCATTTGAATTAATTACCATGAGCGTAGAAATGTTTCACATGCATTAAGTACTTGAGTGGTTTAACATATACAGAACCTTTATACAATATATGTATATCTGATCCCTTAGACATTAAGTCCAATAAAAAAGCAAAAGACATCAATAGCTTGGCTCAGTTTATAAAATCAAACATCTAAACACCTAAACATAAACAGATAAGCATGTATTCACACTTCCTCTATCTCACATATGCGCACACACAAACACACACACACACACACGCAGCACGTGGGTGGTATCCCCAGCGCAGTGAAACATCTTGCATCCCACATGCTTATATAACTCCCTCTCTACCTCCTCCAGCTGATCACTCATCACTTTATCACTTTATCCTCCGCTAGGAAAAAAACAGGTTCAGGTTGCATCCTAGCATAATTCTGTTATACTCTGAGCCTTTAAAGAAGCACATCAATCTGATGAGATCAAGCTACAGTAAAAGTGGTCTCTGGTGAAGATTTTTGTTATCCCAGTAATACTGATATTTACAGGAGAGATTCAATTGAGACAAAGCAGCATTACGCCATGTTAACTGCAAAATTTAAATCACAAACAAATGCAGCAAGATGACATTACGATAAGAAAAAACAAGATCAACAAAAAATTATCATCAGCTTATGATAAAACAGCAAATATGCACCTAATTACTGTTTACTTTCCAAGCCCACATAATGAGACGAGGAGCATGATGAGCATTCTCATTCACAGTGTGCCCTGAGTACAGAGGGAAATTTCACATTGACTTTGGTCTTATTTTGGATAAGAAGCTCTGAAATGTAGGAGATAAAAATTCACTCTTCCACAAAGGCGCACAATGTCCCAGCTGTAATGGCCCGGCCCTTTATCACAAGGGACAATTACGGTATTATCATTTGAGGCAAGAAAATTTCTTCCTCTGAAACAAGCACCAAAAATCGGTTCTCTTTGTAGATATTTGTCCCTACATATTTGAACATGCAAAAAAGCTTCACAGATAATTGTGTTTGAAACAGTGATATATATTTCTTAAAAAGCTAGGCACTGTATTTTATATGTAACTGCAGCAAATAGTGCATTTTCTATCGGACTATTTTCAGCCATGAATTAATATGGATATTGTGCTCGAGTAAGCTTTCCTGGCAACAGCACAGTGTACGTGGGATCAATTCAAAAATAACTATGGTATTTATGTATAGTGTCATGAGCGAGGATGTCACTTGGAGCAAATATGTCTTTAATATGTTTTTGGACACAAAATGACAAATTAGCGAGGCTTTAAAAAGAACACTGGCATATGTAAGGAAAAGGGGGAAAAAGGAATGAGACTCACATTGATGAGTTCGATCTCCCAAATTTTCTTGACAAGCTCCATGGAGGTGTACCCATTGATAAGAAAAGACTTGGTGTAGTCGCCGAGCTCCAGTGACTCCAGCCACTCAGCCACTGATGTGGGGTTGTTTCCATCATAACCAACAGGCCGCACCTTTGGTACCAAAACGATGGAGAAAAACTGGTCTGTACTCCTTTTTATCAGTTCTTTACAAGACTGTATTTGTTATTCATGTACTCATCAATGTAACTTAAGGTACACTGTACAAATACAACAATAAATCACGTATAACCTGTGCCTCAGTCAAGCAAGCTGGTTTGTTCTATTCACATTACATTTCTATGCTTGACTTTTTTCATTCATTTCTTTCTTGAACACATAAATACTTTATGCAGGAGGAAAATTCAGTTCAACATTCATTAATTTTTCACTTTTATTTCAGGGAGACAGCTTCAGAGAGTTTGTGGTGGCGCTTCAAACACACATCCCCTTATCCTTCACTCTAAGCTGAGCATGTTTGCCCACATGTTTGTGCAAGTGTGAGCGGGGAGAAAAAATTTAAAGGTTCAAGTTTATTTTTTACAGTATTTACAAAAAAGGTTTGTCGGGATGAGAAGAGGAAAGTGCTGACAGGAGATCAAAGTTTGTGGATGTCTGCATGAAACTACTTATCTCTACACTCTGACTCCCTTTTCTGTCTGTCCTCTCCTTCACAGATTCTTTTTTCCCTGCTCTTACTCCATGCAGTCATACACCTTTGATCTTCCTTCTACTCTATCTCAAGCACACACGCACGCACGCACGCACGCACGCACGCACGCACGCACGCACGCACACACACACACACACACACACACACACACACACACACACACACACTTGACCTTCCAAAGATACAGCAACAGCCTACACAAATCTTCTTTTAAGTCTGTTATATTTTTTCAATATCGATTATTCATAAACGTGAAAAAGTTATTTTTACTGATAAACTGAGCAGGAGCAAAGGCTTTTTATTATTTTCTGCCTTTTGAGTGTGCATCTTTTTGTTTGCACTAAAAGCTAAGTATGACAGCATCACACTGATTTTACAGTTAACCCAGATTAGAAACCTTAGTTAGAATTTGTGTTAAATATGAGCTGTCTATGTTGTTCCTGCTGGGAGTGTTCAGTTAGCTTCAGTACTGACCCTGGGCAGCAGCCGTATGGCCTGCAGGAGACGCTGTCTGTGTGCTGAGTTGAGGATCCCAATCTCCAGCAGGTCCTGGTCCTCCACCACATTGCTTCCCTGCAAAGCAGAACAAAATAACAATAAGGTATAATGCACAGCTTCACATAGCATGACTGTCGTCATATTCATAATTCTGGATCATTTTATAAAACTATTTGGGAATTATTATTATAAAAAGGCATAATCATGACTGAGAAAAAAAAACACAAATGATTTGTTCACCTGGACACACACACAGACCAACCTGTAAGGTGTCATACAGTTTATCACCTTTAATTAATCCTGTAGGAAACCTTAACAGTTGTATCAGTCATCCCCTTCCAGAGAGACAGAGAGGAAGTCTTCATTCAGACAGATAATTAAAGGAGATGAGGAATGCAGGTAGGGATGGAGCTGGAACTGCAGTGTGCAGGTAGACAACTGCAGCATAGAGAAAGGCCAACTCAGCCAAACCAAGCATACAATGACAAATACAGACTGCAACAGAGGAGAAAGGTAAACCAAGGTGATCGCCTAATGATGCTTTAAAAAACACTGCATTAGGCAGCCCTGGGACCACACAAGGATTTTACTGGGAGGGACCTTTACATTGCCTTTCTGTCCAACCAACACAAGTGATAAACAACCAATCGACGAAAAAAAAGAAAGAAGGTAGATACCATTTATCTTTCTCCCCCTCTGTCTATTTCATTTCTGTCCACAGGTTTGACTCTGGGGATCGCTGTGCCCTCGAAAAGGACACTCCGCTCCGAGGCTGTGACATTTTAGTTCTAGATAGGAGATGTCATTCAATGTTCACCCCAGATAACCTAATCAACTTCCAGAGAAATGGGTCCTGATAGCTTTAATTTCCTAAATCATATAATAATCATATTAAATGCACATAAATATGCAGGGATTCCTTGTGTATTGAGACCGTGTCCTGCCTGCACTTTCTGATAATAGGACAGAAATATTCTGTATTCTATGCTAAAGGTATTACGCCCTCTTCAGGAAGTGTTGAACCTTCACTGCAGCAAGGTGAAAAAAAAAATTCCCAAGATGTATTTTTAACTTTTGTAGAACACTACATGTTGGTAACTCGACAGTTGATCGGGGGGATGACTGATACAGTTGAAATTTAACAACTCTGAAATACCCCAGTCGACTATTAGCTGACAAGCAACTAAAATATCGAACAACGAAGAAAGACAGAGGTGAGTGTCATATGTTTTGAGGAGAACACTGCTGGGATGCCCTGAACAAACAATCTAACTGCTCCAGTTGTTAATGTGTATTGCTATGGTTTTACAATAGGAGCAAAGCTGAAAAACAATCATAGACAATGAGCAATTGAGAGAGAATAAAAAATATATATATATATATAAAGCTAATGATTCACAGAAAACAGAATGAATTATTACTGAAAATATAAAAACAAGAAATTGTTTTAAACTGCTTTAAATTCCTCTTTGATTTTGCAAAGTTCCACTAATAACTAAACTTTCTGGCCTGCACTTAAATGTCACATAGATAAAAAGTACACAGTCATACGCACACACTGCTAGTGGCAAACGTGATAGCCGGTCACAGATAGATGATTCACCCAATCACCTTTATTCAGTATTTTTGAAAGCGCCTGCCCTTTTCCAAACAGTTTTTAAGGGAAGTGTTTCCCAGATGGTTCAGTGTAACAAACCATCTGGTGTGTCAGGTTAACAAGTCCATATTGAAAGCCTTTTCTTTCTTTTTTTTCAACCTCAGTTTATTAATCCATGTGTACGGACTGCTTAAAAGTCCTCATTGAGTCCAATTTTATAATCTTAAAACACTTTGGAATACAGAGCGGTAATGCCCGAGGCTTGTTGGTAAAACCTCCCTCCAGGGGACCACTAGTCTGTCCCTGCAGCTGATTGGACTCATCCTGTGGCTCACATTCTTCTCACCAACCTGTATGTGGGGGGCTCTGTGGGAAGAGTGCGGTTCAAAGATCAGCTCCCACGCTGATTAATACCGCACATTGGGAGTTACCATGCTCCAACTTCACAGCAGAGTAACACATCACAGATTCAGTGCACAGTAGTTTGTGAGAGGATTCAAAAGCATGACTAATTGCTCCCTGTTGGGCTCCTGATAGAGAAAGATGGAGTCCCTTAATGTCTGCTCTTTCTCTCTTCATTCCTATTTTGCCCATTTAGTCACTGTGTTTGCCCCATATCTGCCATTTCCAAGTGCATATGATGGATCATGTGGATATAGTACTTTAGCTAAAGAAATCTGTATAAATGGAAGAGTAACAAAGTAATGACCGTGTTTTTTGGGCTTTCTCCTGTGCTTACATTTTCATACTCTAAAAAAAGACTTGTTTTATGGTGTATATGTTTGATAAATTGCTATAATATGTGGTATGAATACCTCATCTATTCTACTGGTCAGAGAAGACGTTTAGCATCCTCATTGTTGATACAACTGCCAGCGCCTGTGGTTTGCTTGTGATATTTTGACTATAGTGCATAATGATGGCATCACAGTGGGTGACACTAACACTTTGAACACAAAAATTAGAATTCATGTAAACTGCAGGGGGTTGAGCCAATACTAGAGATAAAGCTAAAACTTCACTGATGGAGGGGGAGATCTTTATCAGCACGGGCTTATGCCAGTACTATAAATGATGCTTGGGATATTGTGTCTCTTGTACTTTCTCTCTGTTCTGTCCCTTTCATTCTCATGTTCATCCTTTTCCTTCCAGTCTCCATTGATCTGCGGTCAAAGAGACTGCTTTCTTTTCTCTCTTTTTTTAACCTCTATTACTTCTCCTAATCACCTGGGAAGTCCGAATAAAAAAGCTGTTTGTTTCTCCCCCTTGTTGAGTGTTATCTTTAAGTGAGCAGCAATAGTCTGAGGGTATATGTTGGTGTGCCATGTTTATTGTGTATGTTTGGTGGTGATAATTAGCATTAGCTGGGATATTAGGGCTAGCCAAGGTGAATGGGCTCATTGCTGCAAACTAGTCTTATAACAATGAAGACACACAATAACCTCTGTATATAACAGACAGTGGAGCATCCCCTTCTGCTTCTCTTACTTTTTCCTTATTTTCATGTACTGTACGTACAGTCATTCAAAATGGGTGCAATTAGTTTCCATCCACTGTCCTTCACATTTAATGCTGTCCACACAATAACCAACCCCATCCCGCTGCCATTCGTCCATCCATCTAGCAGTGCTTGTCCTCTACTGACTGGTTAGACAAGACACGCCCACACCAATAATCCCCATTAGTGCTTAACGGTAACAATGGATGGGAAATGTTCATGTTTACATGTATGAGTCGGTGAACACCCCATGGTGCCTTTTTGCTGTCATACACTGATGCAGATCAGACTTGAGGTCAAATTCATTTGCGAGCCAATCAGTCCTCCACATGAACTTGGAGTGTCTTGAATTTAATAGAAATAATGCAGTGACTTATTTGAATTTTCCATTTTAGCTTGATTTCTCATATTGAGTATTGCTGAAATGTTATTTGACCCACACCTCTCCTTGAAAACATAATCAACATAGGCTGCGTTTCATCTGCATTCATTTCAGTTTGCAGTAGCTAGTGATTTTCCAAAGGTTTAAAAATATTAGCTGACTTCTGTTTAGACACAACCAAAAAAAGAGGGCGAAGTGGGACAGCAGAATAACACCAGCCCTTTTCCATATTAATTACATCTTTTGTGAAGGGGCAACCATTAAACTCATTAAACAGGTTACATGCTCAACCCTTTCACTCCCTCCAATACGCCCAGTGGCTTCTGTTTTAACAGAATGCTGCACCAATTTGTGTTCAAACAAAAATGGATGTATTAAGAAAATGATCAAATGCAAAATAGCACAGTCGAGTTATAGAGTGCTTTTCAGTGTCACCTCATGTACTCCTTACCTACAGGAAAGTGGTGTAGTACTAGTGAATGAGTTACCGTAAGTTGTGCAATATGTAAAATGGTAGATTGTATTCCCTGTATGCATCATTTATGTCAGGGAACATTAAAATTGATCAAAACATTGTGCAAATGAAAGCTACTTATTACATGATGAAGAAAAAGAATGATTTGGGAAAAAAAGAATGTGAGGGAGGACAGGACAAGAAGGAAAGAAGGAAGGTATAGTATGAGGACATGTGCAAGCTGGTGTTAGCAGCAGTCTAGAACGGTTAACGTGACAAAAAAAGGATAATTAAGCATTACATAGATCCTCTCATGTATAAAGAGGCTGCACACACAACAGAACCATTTATCTATCAGATTAAATGTTGAAGGACGCTTGTGACCAAAGCCAGACTTACAGAAACACACTGACCATATTTGGGAAAGGCACAAAGAAAGAAACAGAAATTCTGTGATTTCCTCTTGTTGCCAGGGTAACCAAAGCAACAGATGCTGGTCACATTAAGGACTACAACACACACACACACATTAACCTACATAATTATATTTTTTAGTCATGATAGGAAAGAACATTCTCCTGGTTTCTCACATCTGGAGGCAATGACAGGTCAGGTCGTTTTAACTGCACAAAATAAATGACGCTATCTGAATTTGCACATGCAAGTGAATTAAACATCATTCTCAAAGATAATTTCAATCTGTTAAAACGGACGTGAGAAAATACAATTGGAGGTTTGCTTCTAAAATATTTTAGATAAACCCACAAAATATTTTGGGATTTTGAGTTCATTGCTCCACTTTCATTTTCACACTTTCTTCTAATTTCATATATTGTCATTTACTCATTTTGTGTATCTAGTAACATACATGCAGACACGTACAATCAGCATTTCAGTGTTTCTAAATGCCATGATGACATTGGACATTTCACTTCCAACATCACTAGGCTGCATACTGATCCACGGGCTACAGGTGGTAGTACTTGTAGTATTTTATGCATTTAACATGCCATAGTGCAAACAATAAAAACGCATGGCTTGCAACAGGCGTTTTACTGCAGTGAGAGCATGTATGTGCGCAGCGCGATGCTGGAGTTGGATTTTTGCTGTGGTAGAGATGTGGCGTAGGATTTCTGTGCGTGGGAGGACCTCACATGGCATCAGTAGAGAGGCAGGGATGATTGGAAGGGAAGAAGATTCAGACAGAAAAGAAGAAAGTGAGAGATGATGATACAGAGAGAAGGACAGCAAAAAATTACAGAGATCAGAAAGAAGGAAATTAGTCCTCACTAATCACTGCTAGGAAAATGATGAGACGATTACTTAAAGCTACGGAAGCAGACAGAGCTTAGAGGGAGGTGAGACAAACAAAGAGATGTGATTTAAAGCCAAAGCAAAAAAGAAAGGTATCTTCATACCCCATCCTAAACTCACACCATCACATTCCATACTGCCTCAGCATTTCCACAAAATATCCCCAATTTAATAAACACTCACCATAAACTGGACATTGTCAAATCCATTGGCCAGCAGGTGGTTCTCGTACTGGACCAGGCCGATAGAGTCGAGCCACTGGCCCACAGACTGCAGCGGGCAGCGGGGACCTATGAGGGGGTGGAGGGGCAAACGCTTTAGTAGGGAGTAGCCGTCCACGCGGTAGCAGCGGCAGTCTGGCTGAGACAGCTGGCACTGCCACATCATATTATGGCGGGCAAAGTGGCTGTCGAAGGAGCCCGCCATGCTTTTGAGGAGTCTTTTGGCAAGGCAGCAGGAGGAGGGAAATAAAAAGGGAATGTGGGTAGAAGGGGGAACGGTGAAGGAAAGGAAGAGGCAAAAGAAAAAGGGAAGGCTAAGCTTGAGGCATATTGATGATGGAGGGGGTCAGCATGCAAGGGTGCAAGTCCGTAATGGGTAGGTTAAGGCGTCCAGATGCTGCTTTCTCTAAATCCAGCCTGAGGGAAGATGAGAGATGGTGAGGGCAGAAGTTGTATCCAGAAAAGAGCTTCCGTCATCAGGGTAAAATCCTGCCAGGGATGGCTGGTGGATAAGAGTGGAGTTACAGATCCACACGCAAAAAACGCCTAAACCGTGTGTTTATCGTGCACAACAGTCGCTTTCTTTTTCAGCTGTTGCGCTCGCTTGGCTGCTCCTCAGTGTGTGTGTGTGTGTGTGTGCGTGCATGAATGTGTGCGTGTATTTGAGAATATGTGTGTGTGTGTGTGTGTGTGTGTGTGTGTGTGTGTGCATGTAAGAGAGAGAGAGAAAAAGAGCGAGAGCTGCCGGTGCTGTAGATTTCTCTTTATCAAGTACTCCCACTCATCTGTATGCTTCTGCAGCCTCCTCTCCCTCTTTCTCTCTCTCTCTCTCTCTCTCCTTCCTGAGCGCTGCTTCCCTCCCTTGGTCCCTCACTTTCTCTCTGCCTCGCTCTCTCACTTACTTTCCTGTCTACCTCCTGTCTCTATCTTCTCTCAGGGTTTCGATCGTCAGCCGGCCCCCACCGCCGCTCTACATATATCTGGCTCCCTCCAGCTTCACAACAGCTCGATCCTCTTTGTCTGCAAGGAGCCAAGCTCCCACCCACTCACTCACACCACGTAAAATGTATGTATGCAGTCTAAATGTACACGTTTGCTTGTGTGTGTGGTGTGGCTGTGTGTGTATTGGTTTGAGCGGATTTGGCACAAGCAGGTTTTTTCTCTATGGTAACCATGGTTAACAGAGGTTTTACATTCACAGATAAAAGAGAGGGACAGAAAAGAGGGGAGGAGATCAGGAGGTGGAGGAGGATGAAGGAGTTAACTGGGGGGAGGGAGGGGGGTGCGCACCGTAAACCAATGAAAATAGCGAAGCATTCAATGTATGCAGGGAAAGACTTGATTTGATGTTCACCATAAAGTCACAGATGGTCTCACAGGGCGACACATTTCCATGCACACAATTAATATTATTCCTCATTATTCCCAACGGATGATCTGTGTATCAGCAGATGACCTTCAGAGCAGGTTTCTGTTCAATCATGCAGTCACTTTCTGCTGCCTTGATGTAGCTGTACAGAAATAATGCAGCTGAGCCAAACTCCTATGGGTGATTGGATGGGCGTGATTGAATTTTCACATGGACACTACTTTGCGCATTGAATGTAAGGCTGAAGTGACATACAAGTAATTATTAAATTAATGACTTAAAATGTATTGTGTAGATAAGTGGTTTAGATGGGCATTTATTTGCAAGAAAAAAGTGTATACTAAAATAAACATCTGAAACGAGAACCCAAACACACTGATGTACAGCATATGTGTGTTTTACCTGAGATGTCCTCCTTGATGTCCAATCCACTTCCAATTCCTGCCCCAATAGAGCTCATAATCTTGTCAATCTGAACAAATGAGAGACAGACGGGGAGGAAGCGAGCGTTACAGAAATGTACAGCATGTGCAAGGGAAAGTCATTTTCCAGTTAAAAGGCTAACCCCTATTTCTAGATTCAAGTGACACATTACGGTATATGATCATTACACCAGCCAGCACTCTGAATGTCAATCATCCCCCCAGTGAAACGAAGAAGCATGGAGGAGCAAAGGGGGGAAATGGAAAGAGAGAGTAGAGCAGTAATGAAGGTAGGTGGAAACTGGGCTGGAGGGAGCTCCTGTGGCCTCAATCGAGTCCAGCTGAATGTCATCTCTGACCCTGGACCTGCTGCTTACTACTGATCTATGTGATCAGCACCCTCATCTACCTGTCAGTGCGGACTGAAATACTGCAGCATAAACAGAAACTATCATGTGAGAGATTTATTCTACCTCTGTTTTTTTTTTTTTGATTAAACACCAGTACCAGCCATTAATTACCTTACAAAGAACTGCTAAATAATCAACACTTCAGCAAATTTCAAGATAAAGACAGATTAAAACCCAAATTAGCAACATACATTGGAGTACATCTTCTATCCAGCAGCACTAATGAGTATGGATATCGTCAGATCATTTAACATCCCATGTGATTCGTCTCTTGCTAATAATGCAACTCTTTCTCTCGCATGTGCTGCAAATAGATCAACTTTGTTATTTTGTGCCTCTGAAATTCCCATACATCAAGCTACAATTTCCCTGAAGCCATTTTATCACATCCTCCTGTAGCATGCAATTAAACAGGAAAGGTCACCTTAATTGCTTGGAATTGCACAAATCTCCATATGGTAATTCATCACCATCAGCAAGTTATGAGCTTTGTTGAGAAACTAATACAGTACATGCAAATGTACACCAGCAAGCAAAAATTAAATTTTTCTCACATTCATTAGCATTAGTTTAAAAGAAGAACTAACCAAATCATCATTATTCCCTTTACATACAATGTTCTCTGAAGAAGTGGGAGGAATGTGAGTATGAAAAGCTTTATTTCCAAGGTGTGAGCATGCACAAGCATCAGTTTCCTTCAGTTTGAATGATGATCGATGAGAAGACGAATGCAACAAATGCCCAGTGTTTTTATAATGTGGCAGAATCAAAACTTGCTAGTCCAGTGACTGGATGACATCTGTGTCAGAGAGCCTTTAAATACCAAAGAGGACTCGAGCATCAACACTTTCAAAAGAGCGCAACACCCTCGTTTTCCTCTCCTGACCTGAGTATGGCAGAAACTGCTTTTTCTCTGATAACTGGTCTCCCCTGCAGCTGCACTGCTGGTTACAGAGGGAAATCTGTGTAGGAGCATATTAAATTAGCACAGAGGCTCCTTTTGCACTGGATTCACCACAGAGTTTTCAAAGGGAGAATAAACCCAAGCAACATACTGCCGTGGGTGCAAAGATTTCAAGTGTACCCTGCAGAGAGTGCACTTTGTAAGAAATGCTTCTTGTCCTCAGTTCTACAACAAAAAATAAATAGAGTCGCAGTGCAGGAACTGAGTTGACACTCTTTTCCTCTCTTCACTTCCTTGATTGATCCTAAACATCAAATTTTAAAAAATGTCTTCTCACCTCCTCCCATTCAGCTGTGAAAGACGGTGTTCTCTCCAGTCTTCCCCCAGGGCTTGAACCCTCCCCAGGGGGTGGACCTCCAGGCCCCTGACCCCGAGATCCGGACCCCCAGCTGTGCTCCTCCTGGACGTGAAAAAAGAAGCCATTTTGTTGTCAAACATTAATAAAAAGCAGACAATAGGATACAAAATTGCCATCTTATTTTACCCTTAAATACATGGACAACTAAGCCCTAAAATATGTTAATGCATAATGCAGGTTCTTTCACAGCTTATCAAAGTTTCAGTTGAAATTAACTTCTTTTCATCAAACAGACTACGCATTCATTTTGTGATTTATTTACTGACAATTAAAGAAGCCCCCTCATGAAATAATGTGTGGCACAGTGGGGAACACTGTGACCCAGATTAGTGAGTTGTCTAATTGGTCAAACTCGTTTCTGAGCTGAGGTCACACATGCATGATACTGCAAGATGCAAACGATCTCTAAGACTGCATAACTTATACAATTGAATATTTACAATAATTGCGTTTTCTTGCATTGATCTTGGAGCAGGCCTTAACTTTAATAAAAAGGTTTTTTTGTTATCCTCTTGCATTAACGTCTTAGAAAATTAAGCAACATCAGTTTTAGGTTTAACTTGCCTACATAATTCAAACAATTGCTGGACTTTATAGTTTATTTAACATTATCTTATTGCTATTACTCTGACTTTATACAGGAGAATTACCTTTAGACTAAAAATCTTCACAGTGAGATCGAGTGAGAACATCTTACCTGTATAGGAGACACAGCTACCAGGTTAGAATCGGACTTGGAAAGAGACTTGGACAGCTGCAAGTCCAACACACTCCTGGGCATGGATCTCATCCTTCCCAGGGTGCAAGCTCTCTCTTCGTAACCAGGCCCAGATAAACTGTCCTTGGAATCACCTGCTGTCTGGCTCTCCCGTAAATCTCCAACTGCCCTTGTTTGATCAGAGCTGTAGGAAGGTGGTCGGTCTAATGTTGACCATCCACGATGTGTATCCACTTGCTCGCAGTGTTTGGGCTGAACCTGACCCTGGTTGACTGTGGTGTGGAAGATAGTTCGGTACACCACCTGAGGCTTTTGGGGGTCGTTGGCAGTTCTCTGAGGCAATGACTGGTTCCCTGTCCTGGAGAAGACCTGAGTGGGTCCTCCTCCAATCACTATGTTGAAGTCAGGGGTTTGCAGCAAACTACTCTGGACCTCTGTAGAGGTGTATTTTCGAGGTTTGGGGTTATAAAGATGGTAAGGCGTATCCGGGGTCTCACAGGCTGGGGAAGATCCATGAAGAAGGCCTGCAAACTCCTCCGGGATGTGGCTCTTCCTTCGCTCCTCTAACAGAGTGTTTGATGTTGAGGAAGAGCAGAGAGGAGGAGGAGGAGGGTCTCTCTGGTACAACCCGTCGTCTGCAAGTAGGACACACACAGAGACATTGAGTTATCAGGATCTAATCATACAGAATCTCATGAAAATGATCCTGTCAAAACAATTATACACACACTACTGAATTTACAAGAAAACAGTCACAAGTGAAGCACAAAATAATATTCCAGACAATACACAATGAAGTAAACAACAGAGGGAGAGCGAGACAAGCAATGCTGCTTAAAAAACATGTCCTGTAAAACATTCAAAGCTGCAAATAGGAAGATAAGATGGAGTAACACATTTTCTGCTTCCCGGAAGAAAAGCTATTTGTTTTTCCAAAAAGTAATAAAAGAAACTCCTCACTTTGATTTTACACCTCTGCACCTCCACTGTCTGGGTGAAGAAGTGCGCGTGTGTCTGAACTCATGTGTGATCTAACTGGGGCAGACGATCTTACACCACTGACTGAAGAGATGCTTTCAGAGGCCCACTCACTGTCTGTGTGCAGTCAACTGAAAGACGCCACTGAAAGCTTCTTTTGATACAGTCTTTGTATGAGTGTTTGCGTAATTATACATCTGTGTGTGTGCGCGCGCACAAGCGTACGTCTACTGGCTTGTCAGTTTATGTATACGGTACTTAAACACACACACAAAAGAGTTTCACAATCATGCAGTTAATGATAGAACAAGTCGAAACTTCACATCAAAACTGTCAGTTGAATAATTGGATAAACCAGACTGCCCCACACACACATTAAATTTATACAATGTTGTCATCTGACCACATTATCCCGTCACCTCCACTTGCTAGTTTTAGCTGGCACCACATCCAGCCACATTTCCATTTACAACTGAATAATACAATCCAGTGACACTTAGTAATAATTGATAGCACAGTACAACACGGACATCCGTAAGACAAATATAGGTCTGAGAAAGTTACTTAGCAGCATTTCTGACAAACGCCCACAAGCCTGACTAACTGGAATCCTTATATGTGATTAAAACAGATGTTTGAGTGCTTCATGATGTAAAAGAATAAAAACAAGGGACAAAATGGAACAGCATTAACGTTGAGCTATTTCATCTCATTTGGATGCTAAATGTTGCATTTTACCGCACCTCAACTATGTTCTCGCTGCGTTTTAAAGTGCGAAACGCAGTCTTCAGGTAATGGGTAAACACATGACTCATCTCGAAATTACACATCGAGCGAGACCATCATTATTACATACACAAGCTGAAAGCTCTTTAGTTATGACTAATCGGGAGCATTTTAGAGGAAAAACAAGACCAAGTGGCTCAGAAATCAGCACAAAGACACAGCATCGACCTTTTTTTCCAGTATTGTCTTCCAGGTTATTGTTTTACTGCAACCATAGTCAATGTCTAAAGCACTGACCATTTACGATATGTCAAGAAAAATCAATAATTGCTATCTAATATATTTCACATTGGGTGAATGTCTACACACAAAACCATACTTTAAACACCTCCTTCAATGCTTCACATAGATACATTTTTTTTTCAATGAACAGTGCTGTATCTGTGAACCCCTCTTAGCTAAGCCCGGCTACCTTTTCCAATCCTTTACTCTTATCACTCTGTGCCTCTCTCTGTATTTTTTAAAATCAGAATTGTTAGCAACAGGTGAGCCTGTTGGTCGCTATGGCAACAGAGAGCCCCAGCATCACCATTGCTCAGTTTTTGGGATGCTGAGTGTCTTTGGCCTTCAAGAGAATGAGGGAAAAGTGGACAACTGCAATCAAATCAGCAGGTGCGTGTTTGACTAGACAGAGAAAAAAACATGGGTAGATAGAAGAAACTTTTTTTCGACAAAGAAATGTATTTCAGGTGACAAAAAAACACATTGCTAAAAATAGTGGAGTTGAAAATATTGATGTAGTGACAATGTGTGGCAGCAGAATTAGAAGAATGACTGTGTTTGTTTTGAATCTTGTGTGTGTGTGTACAGTATATGCATGTTTCTAACCAGAAAATACAAGTCAATGTCACCTCAAAATCTATGTGATTTACTATTAGGTGGTCGAGCTACCTCACTACTGCCTGTGATTTGTTTAAATGTTGCGTACATGTAAGAAGCTACTCAATTTCTTTTGAGCAACACACTGAGAAAATAATCACTAATAACAGCACACACACTGACATACACATACTGGGCCCGACTATTTTGATAACGCTGACTGTGTTGTTTCAATCATATTTTGAGTTAGTATAAGCGAAACTAAATTGAGCACACAGCTTTGATATTTTAACTTATGTTGGCATGTAAAGGAAATGTTCTTCCATGAGTGGTTTTACTCTCTTGGCAGCAGTGACTTATGAGTGGTGAAGAGTGCATCTTTATTTTAAATCAAGCCTCTCATATAGTTTGTAATTCCTGAAATAGATAAAACTGGTGGAAGGCAACAGAATGTACACACATTCATCCCTAAAATTGCTGTGAGAGATTAATTCACAAAGAGAAAAGACCAAGACTAACAGTGAATCAATTATCCTTTCTTTTCACGCATGCAGAAAAAAGCCTATTTAATTGCTTGTTAATAAATGCCTATTAAGCCAAACCACTGGTGTCCTGCTCAGTAGTTGGGTTGGGGAGAAGGAAAATAGAGGATAAGGGAGAATGATAAAGAGAACAGGAAAAAAGGATGAGGTTGAAAAGGTGAATGTTGAAATTCGTTGAAATAATGGAATGACAGAATGACTAAAATTAACTGCCAGTTTATAGCTAGGAGCAAAATCACTGTAGCAACAATATGAGCTCTCTCACATATACTGGGATGTTTTTGTGTGTGTAGGTGTGTGTTTGTGTGAGTGATGTGGGTGGGGGTTAGCGTGAGGGGCTGGGAGATGATCTAAACATCTGATAGTGCCATGTTCATTGCTCTGTCTCTTGTGGCGCAGCACGGACTGTTATTAAAAACTACAGAGTAATATCTGAGCTGTCAGTCATCCCTGATATTAAAGACTCCGCTTTACACCAAAGCACCACAGGTCTGGATAAATCATTATCAGCTCACGAAGCCCCAGGCGTTAGGCTCATGGTTAGTGCTAGGCTACTGTAACAAATCCACATTAGAATGGTACTGTTGGTGGCCCACTGCTGGGTATGATGGTCACAGGAAATGACTTCACATCTGCACAGGAAATTCAATGTAATCACACGTGGAAGGTGTATAAATGTTCCCTTTAAAATTAGGTGTAAATTTTACATGCATCATTACCTTAAGACACAAACATGCTCCTTAGTAGCACTGTGAAGAGTGCTACTTAGTGATATGACTTTTGTAAGCATCTCCTGACCTTGTCAGAAAGCATCAAGACATGGTTTGACAGGATTTGTGACCTCACATTACAACAACAGGCGTAAACATGTCCATGTCAACCCACTCCCACGGAGATAGGACTGAGCTAGGAATCATGTCTGATAATCTGTCCATATTGGTACCCAGCCTTAAGGCACAGATGTGCCCATCTGCAGATACTGAACTCAGACTCTTATTCCTGCTTCAAGAGCTTGAAAATATTGCTACAGCAACTGGCTTGCCTTTTGTAGGAACCCATTATTCAAGTCTCCTGAAGTTGACAGCGACAGCAGCCTCTCACAAGCGTCACTGAAATTCCAATTGTGTGTGTATGTGTGTCTATAGCTGTAGCAATGATCATTACAATGAATTGCAAATATAAGTGGATGCAAAAACCTACTGGTGCCATAATGGAACAGTGTCTTTACGAGTTTTGTTGCTATTTCACGATGTATCACGAAGTAGCAGATTGAATTTAAGTAATATGAAGATGGAAAGTAATATGAGCCTAATAAGAGAGTTTACCAGTTCAGCTACTTAGAAATTACTTACTGCTCGTTGCTACTGTGAGAATAACCCCACTAGTTTGCACATTTATGTAAATCTGATCTTAGAATACCACATCATGGAGGTAATTTTTATACTACATCACTGAGAGCAGGAGAGGTGTCAGGTAGTTTTTACATGTGTAAAGCGAATAGAATATTAAAAACAACAGTTGGTATATACCATCAGACAATCGCCTTGAAAATGAACCATGTATTAAATCAGCACTTCTCCATCAACAATAGCTGATAATAGATTGTCAAAGATGGAGCATATTGCAAGGCTTTGCAATGGATTTGATTGTACCGTTGTAACAATGTAAGTGTCCGGAAACAACACACACAACCAACACATGCATGCACAGCTCAATGTTTTCTAGCTCCTTCATCTTCCAACCTATCAAATTTGACCAGAGCTCTTTATCTTTGATCCTTTGTCACCCCCATGTGAAGATAAAGCGAGAGGAGGGCTATAATTTGATCACATCTGACATCTACCACATGACAGGGACATAGATTCAGCACATTCAACCTGGGTAAAACATCAGGTTATTTTATATACTATAAGTGGAGAGCACGTTGGCAGGCAGCACAGTTGTCAAAGTTTGGGCAGAAGAAAGGAAATGTATGCATACTCATTTCTGTTCGGCTATGATACTAATTAAATACATTAATGAACTCAGTGGCTTAGACACAAAAAGCAAATGACATCAATTTGATTGTACATAAAGGACAGCAAAGGGCAAAGCTAAAGCGTTGACAGGATAGAAAATGAAGAGGCCTTTGTGTGTGCCATGAGTGTGCTTGTGTATCAAATTAAGGCTGCAAACAAAGGCACTGCTGACTTTGAGGACGACTTAATAATCATGCACAGTGGCTGACAGGCCCATTGCGCATTTTGCGCTGCAGAGTGTGCTTATAGCTGAGATGTCAAGATACAAGTGATGTGTCTGATGTTTGAGAACACGGGGTTGAATTAAGCAACAAAGGTCTAATGAATGAATTAACTCTTTCAAGTAAAGACACAGCCATGACCACAGGGAGTAACACACTGTGCAGTTGATTGCTTTGCCATTCATGGCTCATTAGCTTTCTGTGCTCATTGATCACTCACCCCCTCTGTGGTCAATTGTATTATAAAGAAAGTATGAATTTTGTGTTTTGCCCAAGGGAACTCTGTCATTATCTTAAAACCAGGTTAAAACCAGTCTAAGCTGTTCTATATATTAGAAAACACACAGCAAAGTGCATTTTATTTTAGTCTCCAATTATATTTGTACATCATGAGCAAGAAAGGACTAGTATTTACACATAAGAAGCTTTGAAATGGTTCAGCAACTAAACAATTTCCAGGAGAAAACCCACCGTTCTGCAGATTTGCACCTCTTTGTTATTGACTTGTCGCAGGGGGCACTGCATAATTCATGTAGGACGACTGCATCTGCACTGAACTTGGCACCCTGCACGGGGGGCACTGAGGGAATGCTTTCTCAAGGCATGTCCAACATTACTTAAACTGTAGTCGAGTATCATAAACAGCAGCACCAGTGATGGATTGGGTTATAAGTAGGCCATGTTTTATCTTAGTGCCCACGCAGGTGGCAAATACCTGCAACCATTGCTGCAGGGCCAGAGATTTATGATGTAAATATAATTAAGGGGCTTTATAGGGAGAATGAGGGGAATAAGAAGAGGAGATACAGAGGCAGACAGGAGGAAGGGAAAGACCATTTATGGTGTTTAGCAGGGAAAAAGTTTCTTGTCATGTCCTCATTTCTCAAACCAGCCTCCTGAAATCTCACATTTCATTCTCTCCATTCACTAGCCACCCCCCGAACATTAGACTGTCATTCTGTCTCTCTCTCTCGCTCTCTCCCCCACCCTTTTCACTGGCATCCTTTGAATTCTGTGAATATTTTGCCTTCTGTACCCACATACGTATATACTTCGTTTTCTTCTCTCTGTGTGTATAAGCCACTCGTTACCATGGCAACCCCACAATGGGCCTTATAAAGCTAATAAGTAGAGAGAGCAGGAGAGATGAGCAGGGAGCAGTGAAAGGAAGAGGCGAAAATTAAATGGAAAATATAAATGGGTGCCAATCTATTCCTGGTTTTGGAGTTTGAGGGCAGAAAAATGACTTAGATGCACAAATAATGAGAGACAAGGTGAGCGAGTGAAACAAAGAGAGGTCTAACTATTAAACGACACTGTGTAGTGTATCTACAGATTGCTGGCTGTGTTTATGTAATAAATTTTTAATAGTGTGGGAAAATATGCCTGCACTATATTCCTGTTAATATTAACATGAATATTCTTAAATAAATAAATAATAGAATAAAATATTATTTTGATTTTTCACACAGTTTAGGATAGTGCTAGCTAAACGCCACGTCTTACCCTAAAATCTGAATCAGTTCATTTAAAAAACAACAATTAAAGATTAATATTCACTTAAAATATTAAGATAAAATAAAGGGGGATGTTAAATAATTTCATAAGATACTTGTGAGGCTGTGAAAACAAAATCTTTCTCACCTTGACAAAAAGAACCTCTGTGCATCCACCTCATCCACCATCACCACCAATAATACACACTCACACACACACGGTAAAAGTAAGCTACCATGGTAGTGGCCTAAACATCAGAAATATAAATATTATTTTGGAACAGGGTCTTGCTAAAGTAACCTTCAACATGAGAAACTGATTCTCAAATTGTCAAACCTGTAATATGTAGATTACCAGCTTTACCAACACCACTGTATTTGTGCACTCAAATCAACCATTGAGCTTAACAAACGATCTCATTACAAAATAACAAAACAGGGATCGATCTAACGTGTTCAAAGTATAAATGAGGCCCCTTAAACTCTCTGATCAATAAGTGCTCATTATGTACAGCAGGTTTAAGCAGGAAATAATGCACATATGAATACAACAGCCACACTTCAATAGGAACAGCAGGTGAGGATGCCTCATTCAATTGTATTTCAGTGTGTCTGCATGTGCAAGCACCTGTGGGTTGATAATGGGTGTGTGTTTAGTTTGCGGCAGGACACAGATCAAAGTCAAGCCGGGCCTCTGAATAGCTCATGAGTGAAACCGAGACAGACAGACAGACAGACAGACAGACAGACAGACAGACAGACAGACAGACAGACAGACAGACACACGCACACACACACACACAGACACAGAGTTCAAATGCCCCCTGCCTGCTTGACTTCCCCTACTCTGCCTCTTCTGTCAGTGCCTAGTAGCAGTGGGTGTGAGAGACAGTTGGACTGAAACCCAGGTGAGAGAAGGAAGTATTCGCAACCACGTCACCAGCTAGTTATCACCAAGGCCGCCACTTTGCCATGACAACAAGGATTCTTATTTCTATGGAAACACAAGAAGCATGTGACTAGGAAATGACACTAAGAAAATAAATGCTCAGGAGAAAACCAGGCAGTAAGCCAGTTGCTCCAAAGTCCAACATCCAAAACTTCTATGGCAGTGAAACCCTGAAAAATAAATACTTCTATCAACATTTTGGTATATTATTTTAGCTGAAAGATAAAGCTAGTTTCTACATTTGGACATGCTAGACCTGCTCCAACAGTGAAATGGGCCTTATGACCTGACCTCCTCCTCACCTATTCCAGACACACCATCATTCAGTATAGTTTTGTACACTGCTGTAGTTTCACATGTTTCAGTGTAATTTACTGTGGGAATCACACTTTAACATGCTTAAGTGTTTCCCACAAGGACCAAGTACCAATTCTGGCTAAGAAATAATCATAGATTTGCATTATCTAATCTCCATAGCTACTTCCTGAGTCTTACCTGTTAGCTGACAGTCATCGTTAGAGCCTGCAGAGTCTTCCTGGTTAGGGCTGAGTGGAGGGCTGGCATGGGGGCTGGTGCTGAAACTGGCATACCCAAGGGATGAGCTCACCTCACTGGGCTCACAGCTGTGGTTGACTGGCCTCTGGACATCCAGGGATGAGGACAGAGAGGTACGCTGCTTGGGCTGAATGCAAGACAGGAAAAATTATAATATTAAAAAGATGGTAAAAGTTCTTTAATGTTCTATGATTTTTAATTTCATAGTTGAAAACTAAAAGGCTAAAAGACACAAATCAAATATGTAAAAAAAAAAAAGAGACAAAGTGTCTCCTTTTTTTAGACTTTAGAATGTGTTTACTAGGTAGACTGACACCTAGTAAACAAATTTTATAAGGCATTTGCAAATGAGCAACTCAACAACAAACTGCTGATATGCTTCACAACCTGCTCAGGTGGTCAACCCCTTGCAGGTTTGTGTCTAAGCAGAAATCAGTGGATGCAGGGAAAGTGAATCAATACAGTGAACGAAAAAGGCAAAATAATATCCTAACCCTAAACCTGACGCACGTCATGGTCAACCTTCATAAGACCTTCACTGTTTGTGACCTAAGGCACAAAAACTGAACACTGAATAAGGGAGCAAGGAGCAGTGTGTGTGCACGCGCGCACGTGTGTTTGCGTTGAGGGGTTTGGTGGTGACTGCATAGACTTCTTTACGCTGGGTGCACTGAAATTGGGTTTTGAAGCATCTTTAGATTGACTGAACAAAAGTGAGATGAAAACAAAAGCATAATAGGAGCGGGGAAATGGGTTGAGCACGGAGAATGCATGAGAAATGAAGTGCACTGCACAGGGTGAAATAAAAAACTGAAGATGAAAATAGAGAGAAAATGACAGCATATAAGAAAGAAAGAAGGAAAAGAACAGAAGACAAAAAAGAAATCGTAAGAAACTATTTAAAGCAGGAGAGAAGAGTTGGGCAAGATGGGGAGAAGCTATGGACATGTACAGCATAATCATTAACAACAGGAGGACGAGGGAGCATCATAGGATGAGAAGCTGCAAAGTACCATTCTTCTATCAGAAGATATTTGTGTCATTTTAGCGGAACAATTCAACATTTTGGAAAATACTATTATTGAATGTGCACGTTCAATGAATTATTATATTAGAATTATGAAGCTACCACCTGAAACTGGTTATCTTAGCTAAGCTAGACCCTATGAATAGCAGAAAACAACAAGGTTGGCACAGTCACAATATTCACAAGACAGAATCCACAGTAAAACCACAGCACATTTTTACCCTTTGTCTACATATATAGTATGTCTATATATAGAACAGAAGGACACAGATACTACAAACGTCCTCACACGAGCAGCCACTGCTGCAGTAAGACTTTTTTTTCCAGCCGAGTGCTGGTCAGTGGGAAAGGAGTGGAGAAAGACAACAGGGAATAAAGACAAAGATACAGTACAATATGAGGCAAAGTGGGGATCACACTGACTGGATTCTGGGGAGTGACAATAAACAACCATTATTTGACAGATCTTAAATAATGAAAACCATTGCCGGATTATAAAGAACAATACACTAAATAAAATGACTTGTTGTGGCTATATTTTTATGCCCAGTAAAAAAAAACCTCAATTGACTGAGATTCTTTAATTTAATCTAGAAGATTCATTTATTTTATTAGTTTTATTATTTATTTACAGACCGAGTCAGCATGAAGCTGCATTTGTGGACCAAAATGTCACCAGAAGTAGTCTCATTATTTAGGAGATGTTATATTGAGATACCCACATTTTCTGCCATGTTGTCTTACTGTCCTCTCTGGGCTTGTTAACAGCTCACACTTTCACACAAACACGGGCGCACACACACAGACACCAGAATATACACACATATTGTGGTTCTGGCCGAGGCTTAGTGTTAATAATGCAAATAGGCAGCAGGCTAATGAACATGCCATGGCCGATTGGAAGGGGATTAATGAGCAGAGACACACAGACGCACACATAGGAAGAGAAGTCCTCCATGCCTGACTAAACGACAGCAAAAACCATTTTCTCCACCTGCAGCAGCAACCCTATGGGAAAACAGGCTGTTTAACACTTAGCTAATGTGTTTAGGTGTTAATGGATGACATGTCCATTAGCTGACAAAAAAAAAACAGGAATTCCTCACCAACAATGTGGTGAGACGTGCTTTTGCAGTTTCAGTTCACTGCCACATGCTGGAGAGTGTTATTACATGCTAATTAAATGTGATAATTAATTAGAAAATATCATCATTACTGGTTAAAAAACAGTAGCACTGGGAACAAATGTTCAAAACCTCATGAATGTTAATTGTAGCTTAGCTGAGAGTATTAGAAAATGTCACCATTTCCATTAAGTCTTTTTACTGGCTGGCTCATTTAGCAATTTATTGTGAGTGTAGGACTGAACGGTAATAATCACTATGGTTTTAATTGATACTTTTTAGTTGTTGGAGCAGCTTCTCTTCTGTTAACAGTAGCTTAGAGTTAATGATGCTGAATATCAAGCAATGGATTGTTTTTCCTCTCCCTTCTTATCCTTGTCTTCTTTATTATGTCTTTATTTCAGCTGTCCACTAAAAGATAAACAAATTACCAGCAGTCGGAGGCAGGAGAGGAGCAAGAGCAGAAAAGGTAGTAAGTTTAGACCCGATCTTTCTAGACATCCATGCTTAATATCCAGAATTACTGCAGTGATGTCACTTGGCGTAAAAGCTGACTGATCGATTCGACCCCCTTTAGTTTAGTTAAGTGTAGCAAATAGAACACACTTACAAACCAAATCACTTCTTTTAACTCATAGGTAAATGAGATAAATTAACTGCACAAGTTACTGGAAGAATCAAAATTCTCTGCAAG
This sequence comes from Trinectes maculatus, assembly GCA_016785345.1. Lineage (NCBI taxonomy): Eukaryota > Metazoa > Chordata > Actinopteri > Pleuronectiformes > Achiridae > Trinectes > Trinectes maculatus. The sequence continues at coordinate 261,067 of JAFBJQ010001134.1, forward strand.
TGTTACCATGGTTACTGCTTGTTTCCCTGATTACAATGTGTAGTATAAATGACTATAAATACATAGATATAAAATAATAATTTAAAAAACCCTCCAACATGACCAAACAAGAATAGAATTTCAAAATATTTGTCTGAACACAGCCAGAGCCATTGGGTATCCACACTTGTGTGTACGTGTGTGCGTCTGCATGTGTGGTCTCTTCATCAGTACAATATGATATGAGCTGATAGAGAGCTGAGTCATGTTTCCTGGAACCATACAGTACACACATGTTACACAAATCCAAGCAAATCTGAAGATTAAGTGACAGGAGCAACACTGCGCTCCAGTCAGTGACTCCGTGTTAATGTCGGTGTGTGTTCAAGACAAACACAGCCATATTGGCTAAGTGACCGATGTGTGTGTGAGCAGCCGAATGAGCTCTAAATGCCAAAGTGATTAGTGATTTTCTGTGGAAAAATGTCTCACAGCTTCACAAGCTCCACAAATAAAAAAATATATATTCACAAAGATTTCAAACAACTACTTTGAAATATCAGTTAGGACCTCGGTCCATGGCTTCATACTTGTCCCACCATCACCTGCACACACAACAATGAGTTAATATTCCAGGAGTAGGGAAGAAAGGTTCTTTTTTCTATGGAATTCCAGAAGCACAGCGAAAAATATAGGTTTGATTAAATCGAGCCTGGAGGTCTTTTGTGACTGTCTTGTTTGTTTACTATAATTATGTTGTCATGTCAGAATGATTCAACAGTGATATTAAAATTACATGTATTCCCTTTGAGGTTTCCTGATCTTTTTTGGTTAAAAAAAAAAGAAAAGAAAAACTTTTCTTCAAGAAACACACTAAAATCCATACCCTTCTTTAACCCAGGTCAAACTGATGGAAATGTCAAGTGCACTGCTCACGAGCAGCTTGACCACTGTAAACTCAGGAGTTAAGTCCATAAGTTATTCAGTTGTCTCAACAGAATGTAATCATAATCGATGGCTTATATTAAACAAGTGGGCAGCTATCTGCCTTCTTTACACTCTTACAGGTTGTTGCTTCGTATGTGACAGGTGTTTTATATTACATGATGGTGCATTCATCATCAAGTGCTCTGCATGTGTGAATCTTCTCAACCTCTGCACAGAAGAATATCTATTATCTCCATGTCTGTGTAAACCCATTTGGCCCGCCTATCTGCATATGGCTTCAACACAGACAAATGTAATAACATATGAGAGGCACAAAGCGGGACTGTGCCAACGCAATGAATGACAAGGGTTTTTTTTTTTCAGTTCTGATGTTGATCCTGACTCTGCCTTCCCTAAAACAGCATTTCGAATAAGACAAGACTCTCAGAGTGCAAATATATCTTATACCAAACAGTGAGCTGGTATGGAGATATTTGTGTTTTTTGTTACATCTAAAGGCATTTTCTGAGATATCAGCTTTAGACTTGCTGAGCATGAAGCAGAGTTCTATTATGTGTTTGCTGTGAGCAGAAATCTTTTCTAAGCTACACACAAGCAGGCAGCAAAGTAGGACACTGAGACTGTGGCCATGAAACTGACAACCCCATGATGCAGATCATGCATTTTTGTTCTAGTTGGTTACCCAATTTATACAACTATACAATTTAAGCTATACAGCTAGACACTAAGCTTGTATAAAGTGAAGGCAATTAGTTTGAGTTAAAAATGTTGCCATCCATGTTTGTCTGAGCACAAAAGCACAGGACATAATGGAGGTGCAGGTAACATTGTTACTGTTCATCCTATGGGGTCTTGAATGTCTTGACTATATCAAATGGCAATTTTATACATTTGTATTTACAATATTTCACTTCCAATTGGGTGGATTTTCAGTTTTAACCGGATACAGGGTGAGTAAATTATATTGCTAGATATAATAAAACCTAATTTTACATCTGTTTGCAACATGGCAGTGAACAAGCTGATCAAATAATCCTGACACTGTAGCATCTCATATGCAAACAACAGTGAAATTTAATCCAATTAAATACGTTGCCTACTTGGAAGCCTGAAAATACCACATTAATATTTGATCAGTGACAACATAAAAAGAAAATGTTACCATACCAGTCACTTATACACATCCTACACTGCAAAAGTAATATATATGCAAAGTCATTATAGGGTTGTGTGCATGTCAGCCAGGGTGTTCGACGTACAGTGTGTACTGATGACATAGCCAGCGGGAGCAGTAAAAGGAAATGAAATAAATTCTAGAGAATTAATTAGGCCCCATAAAATTGAACTCTGGTGCTCCTTGATTATGCTGATTTCAAGCTGAGTGGAGGCCTGCTGGGCACCACATGTGATCCCTCTCCACATATTAGTTAACATGCCGAAGATAGGTCCATATGGAGGGGGTGGGAGAGAAGGTGATATAAGAAAACATGGGGGAAGAGAAGAGCTTTAAATGTCCTTACTAACCTTAAAACTTTCTTAATGTGAGGTACTTACGTTTTTTTAAATACAACTACAATGCAACTACAACATCAACAGTAACAAACGTCACAATTTACATAGTAAGCATCTCACTACACTGCCAGATGTTTTTCTTGTGTTTCAAAAAAACTAACATTTCATGATTCATCATGACGCTTAACAAGTAAATGTGATGAATAATTATTTAAGTGTTCTGTCACACATCATCCACCGGTAGAGAAAACAACTGCCTTTAATTATCACAGTGCGAATTGTTCATGCCTCTTCGGTGCGCCTGATACTATCTTCTCAATGACAGAAGTGAGAGGACTACGTTCACCTCAAGTTACTAATGAGGTTGATTCATTGCTGCTTTTGAATTTATGAATGCTGATTTGAAGATACTCATGATCATTGACACTCAATTAATCTATTCCACTGCTGCTGTCTTTACAAGTTCCTTACAGAAATAACAGAGGCAAGGACAGTTTCCTGAGCACCTTTGATATTATTACAGCAATACATATTTATAGCATATGTCTAACACTACACCAGTGTCCCAGGAGATTCTTTCCCTGGAATAATACTAATGCAGCACTTTCATTATATTCTACCCAAATACTCATGACTCACTTTTGCATTGTCCTTTCTGGAGGAGACGATGAACCCACGTTTGCTTTAGTCTGCTTGGAAAATGAATTTTAACAGTCCACTGAATTTGGCTTTGCTCTCTGGATTAGCCAAGACACTATCCTCCACATTATACATGTGACACCTTTACTAATCGATCAAATGTTTAGATGATGTCAAACGATTATGTGACCTGTGCTAAAAATATAACTTCTCAAAAACATGTGTGACTGATAAAATTGCATTTTCTTCTGTACAAATATTTACATAGCACCTAGAATCAGGTTGCCACTACAATGTATTGTGTAGCAATATAGAGTAAATTGATTCTTATTTTGAAAAAGTTAACTGCATTCATTTTTCAAAAATAAGCTACACTGCAAAGATTCATTATGTGAGGGCTCAGCGTGGTCCCTGCACCATGCACCATCTCTGTCTGTGCACTCTGCAGGAATTAATGTGAGCATACTCATGCTCTTGCACTTTGTAATTACTCACATTTGATGGCATTGTGGATAAATTGTGACTAAAATGAGGGACCCTGCATGTAATGTCTCTGTGATAGAGCAATTACAATGTCTGTATGTCACCATCATACAGCAGATATTTACCATTGCTTGTGTTTGTGTGTGTCTGTACTCACAAGTGTGTGCTGGTGTTTGCGGGACGTGTGGGTGGATACTGTGATGTTCAATAATGCATCAGGTGCTTCTGAAACACATTCATTAGTGAGTGTATCTGTGTGAACTCACCTGTGGGCGGATGACTCTCTCAATGTTCTTCAGGGCCGTATCAGGAGAAGGGGGTGAACAGTCTGGAGTGGGGCCAGTTGAGCAGTTGCCATGGTTACTGTGCTCCCCCTCGCTCCCAGTTACATGGGACAATTGACCTTGCACACACACAGAGAGAGAGAGAGAGAGAGATGGGAAGAAAGAAAGGGAGATTAGTTTCTTCCATTTAGTATTGCATTTTATCACATGTAAAAGTAAAGTCCCTGCAAAGGAGTCAGTTTTCGCCAATCAATTCATCTTTATGATGAGTGCCCAGGTACCCAGGTATTCACAGTCTGTACAGCATAGCCCCAGACCTGAATGTCACCATTATTTTTAACACATTAATTCTGCAGACATATTTAAGCAGCACGAGCAAGCAAGGTTTTACACTAACTGCAATTTTGAGAAAGGTGTAAATCAAAAAAGAAGATTCAGCTCAACACCTTATGTGTTGCATAGAATATTAGCACATTATATTGGATATGGATATGGATTGGATCAGAGGTGTGTCAGCATGACAGGGCAAAGGAAGAAAGTGTGTTTTGTAAATTCAAACTATGATGCTATGGAGATGCTATAGAAAAGATGCTATGGAGTGTACTTTGATGTGTCTCTCAATTTTTCAGACATAGACATGCCCACACGTATACGTGTGGCTGAGTGCAGATCCTAGTGTCAGAGCTAATTTCCCCAGTGTGTGATCATTTAACAGAGGGAAGGAAAAAATACAAGAGGAACGGAGGAGGAGGTGCTGAAGTAGCCCAAATTAAATTTCAGAGGGAGAAAGCATCTGTCTTAATCAACTGAAGACGACACACATCACAGAACAAAGAGCCTTTCCAAAAATACTGTTGTCAGAGGTGGTGACTGACACACACACACACACACACACCATTAGTTTTCTGTCAGGTGCCACCTGCCTACAAGGGTCTTATCAGATTCCAAAATATCAGCCAATTATAGTATGAGACCTGACAAAGCGGGAAGGAGGGAGACTCACAAACACACATAACATGACTTCAAATGACACTACACTGATGTCATTACCTGGAGTATAACCATGAGCACTGTGATAGTGTGCACACACACGCATACACACACACTCAAACAAAGTTGTATTGCTTTGGCAGGAGAAAAAAATAACATAATTCTTCCTGCTTTGAATGTGCTGAACTTGTCTGTCTGTGTAACTTTTACAGTACTACCAATCCAACTACAGAGGACACGACATCAGCGACCTCAGTGTTTGGTAAGACCCTGGATAGTAGATTTGATTAGGTAAATAAGCAGCATATAATTATAAGACCAGATTGTCTAATCACACAAAGCTGACACAACACCTTTCCCAACACTTTTAATGACTTTGACCCACTGCTCATTTCTTTCTGATGGATCATTACATCCAAATGAGATGATTGGAAGATTAAAAGCACTGCTGTTGATGTTTTCCAGTCCTTATTACCCTGGTCTCTTTTGAAAAAGAATATCGAATTCATCTCATCTCTACTGAATTGCAATGAAGTTTACAAATTAATGGATGGAAGATGCCTCAAAATCATAAACAAATTTTAATTTCCACTGTCTGGGCACAGATGTGGACGCAGATTAATTCTTTAGATGAAGTGACACGGCACGTTTGTGTCTTCAATTGTGTCTATGCATGTGCAAACACAAACTGTGGTGCTTGTGAGATTTTACTTACGGTTATACAATTACACACAGCTCCAGACACACACTCAATAAAGGAGGCAGTTGGAAATAAATAATTGATTATATGTGGGAGAAAACAGATAAGATGAAAAATGAGAGCGGGAAAGAAAAAGACTCTACAGCAGGATATTTATAGAAATAGAGATTAAGGTTTTGTCCTATTGAGTAAATAAGACTGTCAGCACTGAGGTTTTGATGATGGATGTGAGGTGCATGTATGTGTGCATACATATTACTGTGACTGCCTTAGGCTCACTCCTAGGAAAACCTGAAGGCCTCTTTGTACATTGGAATGTGTGCTTGTGTATTATTCTGCATATTTAGGTGCATATGCATATACAGGACCTGCAACCATAGGGTCATGTATATGTAACAACTGCAGGGTACCATGCATTACTGCTTACATCTGTGTTTTTAGGTATATGTAAGAGCTAGTTACTGCAGGCATGCAGCAATGCGTACAGGAGTGTGTATAAATGAAAGCTTGGTGTAAGCATGCGTTCAGTCAGCTGTCCTCTGCCTACTCGCCAAACGAGACAAAAACTGTCAGTTTCAGACATCAGGCTGTCAGTTCTGCCTCCATGCCACTCTGACAAGCAGCATTTCAAATGTGTACTGCATCTATGTGAGCATCTGCGTTTGTGTCAATGTGTGTATATCGACTGTCACATGTTCTCTATGTCAGTGTTGGAAACCAAAGCCGAGCTTTTAAAACACATTCTTTCCATTTAGATGAATCTCTAAACAACTCTAAAAACAACTGAATTTTAAAAAATATTTTAGACTAAATGGCTCCAGCAAATAACTATAGAAAACAGAGAAAAGATTGTTGTCGCCACAGTGCTGCCATATATTGGAAATTCGAGATGTTGAACTGTGTTCTGACACTTTTTCACAATAAAGTTCACAGAATTCACTGAATTGAAACAACAGCATTTTGAAAGTATACAGGAGACATAGACACACAAACACACACACACAGGTTTGCTGCACACGCCAACAGAGGGTGTTTAGTAGCTGAGGACCAGTGTATGATTATCTTGAGAGTTGGTCTTATACCAGAAAAGAATTTTTTTTTTTCTCTAACCACTGGGCTTCGCTCTGTTTTCTATCTGTACCATACGTGACTAGAGGCTGCAAGGTAATGCCTGAAACTCCCTCCTCAGCACTCCACTGCCTCTCTCCCCATCCAGGATCATACCTCACCTGCAATGTTTTTGTATTGCTGCAAGCTCGCTGTCAGCACTCAAATTTAGCAATTTCCAGCACATTCTTGAGAATTTCATGTTACAATTTTAAGGATTTTGCTTTTAATGCAAGACAATCTGATATTTCTCCACGTTGAACAGATTTTAAGCTCAGTCTGAACATATGCAGAACAAAATGGGATGAATATGACAGATGAACACGAAATGTATCTGCAGCAAAGTGTTGCAGCAGAAATGGATTCCCTCGTTTGAAACAAATTAAACTCCTTCAGAAAGGAATTCAACCACTCCAGTGAGTTTAATCTGAGCTAATGTACAAAACGACTGCCTCGGGACTCACTGCATCATAGGATTATGCAAACAACTCTGCATTTGCCATACTTTACATTCTAAAGACAAGAATTCTATTTATTCTCTGTCATGTCAGAGGACATGTGGTGCAATGGGATATTGTACAAAACGTTCCCATGTGATCTTTTCTGGATTTAGCAGCAGTCAAAAGTACAAAGAGTCAAACGGGTAATGGAGATTCTCAGCAATCTGCTATAGGTAAGACAGAAGGAAGTGAATGAAAGCTAAACAAAAAGAGAAGTAGACAGATTCCTACAAGACGAAAGATGGAGCAGGAAGATTTGGGGATGGCAATTTCAGAAAGGGCTTTAGAAAGCGGTATAGTTTCTTGGTGTCCTCAACTATGATACTGCCGCAACCAATAGCTTCACACATAGTCAGCAGCACAGGACAAACAGCGCTTACACTGCAAAAAAAAAAAAAAAAAAAAAATCGGAACCCTGCAATGCCACATTTAGTTTTCTTTATTTTTTCTCAAACCAAGATCCAAAACATGGCTGAGATGAGTTTATAAATCAGTTTTCTTGTTTGAAGATTATGAAACAGCTTGATTGTTAATATAAGTTACATGAACTGGTCTGCAACAGGTAACATACTGTATATATCTGCTGCTATCCTATAAGTGTCATCACAGTATGTATAACATATCAATGTGTCAGTGACATCAATCAGCCTCCACACAAACTCCAGGGAGAACATTAAAATTGAACACACACACATTCACACACACAAGAGCAGGGAGCATGTCAATGAAATTGTTAAATGATTAAAATATGTCACTCCAGCAACTTCGAATTCCTTTTCCATTTCCTTGTCACGTCTTACCACAATATTTGAAATGTGTTATTGATTATCACCATCATTTCCTGCATCAAGAAAGCAGCAGGAAATGTATTTTACTATTTAACAGGACTGCATAACAAATGAAGTAGCAGTGTGGTGCTGTAGGTTGACAACAAAATGTACTGAATCATTACCTCATTAAAGTCAAAAATGAAATGGTTCACCGGGCATATAATCTTTTATGTGGCATTTTCGGAGCTTACACAACACTGAATGAGTCATCGCACCTACTGAGAAAACATTGGAATAGTTGTAGAGGGGTGACAAAGGATTTGAGTTCAGACCCAAGCTGCAATCCGACCACAATATTAGCCAGCAGTGATGCCCTCATGCAGATCCTAGTACAGCAAAGGCTATTATCATTATTTTTCCCGTTTTTGTTTAACTGTTGTCCTATTCCCGTAATGTGCTTTAACAACAGAACTGATATTTAATGCAAAATCCATAAAAATACAAAAGACTAAAAAAATCTATTTTATGCACAACAGGAAAAGTGTAATCATGTCACATATTTGAGAAGTGTAACATGGACTTGATAAGAGGGATATCAAGACTTAGCAGTAGACCAGATGATTTACTGAGGAAAATCATTTTTTGCAGTGTAATGCACCAACTCTCTTTGTTTTTTCTTTTCCCACTTTCCCTCTCATCTGAATTTTCCTTTCTCCACGTTTCTTCACTGTGGTTGCCTTCCATTCAGCACCATAAAATAAGACTATGACTAACACGCATGTCTAATTAGCCTGACATATGACTGGACTCACAGGATTCTCCCTCCTGCTGTGTCACTGATTCAGATTCATGTCGATGGCTTAGCCTGAGACGACCCCCCCTGACTTTGAGTGCATAATCTGGCCTCTCGACATCTCAGAATTTTACATTTTATTTCCATCTATCGCCCTTCATTCAGATTAACATAAGGCATTGGTACTCAGTTTTACCCCTGATATGGAAAAATAGGTTTTCTCTGAATTTTGCTCTCTTATTATCCATTTATGTCTCGCTCAGTCTATTTTCAATTCTTCCTCTAAGTCTCTCTCTCTCCCATTTGGCCAGGTAACAGTGCTCAGAACAAACAACACCCACACTGTTCACTTACGTCAGTGAAGCAATTTTCAACCAAACGACACTGACATGGAGCAGCCAACCTCGCAGTTCACACAGTCTCTATTAAGCACGCAAACACAGACATGCACACACACACAGACTCAGTGTATATTGACAAACAAGCTAACAGCCAAATGTGGGGCAAGACATGCGTCAACGCACACACAGAAAACGCCTCTACAGTGGCCTCAGTTCCACTCCTGTTCGGGAGGGGTTTGATGGGAGAGAGGGGGGTGTCACTATCAAGGCAGTTCCCATGGCAACATACAGGTGACTCACTAGCTGGTGATGCAGTTGCTGTGACAACCTGCAGTGTGTAGAATCGCTGAGAGAGCTGGGTGAAAGAAGAGAACACATTGTGGGTGTTTGTTGTTGTGGGAGTCGAAGTGTAACGCTGCAGACCAAACAAGTGATGAGCAAACAGAACTGAGTCGGATGCTGGAGGATTAGCTCGCACTGAATCCAACACTGGAAACAGATTTGGAAATAGTGTAATGGGCAGTGAAAAAGAGACAGGAGTCAGGAATATAGCTCTGAGTAGATGAGACTCATCACCAGAAGAGGGGAATAATGAAATATTTGACCTCCATTTTAAACAGAGTCATGTGTTCAGACAACTTTCAGCCACTGTCAAATAACAAGCAGTACTTTGTAAGAAGACTTTGCTTAAAGCAGTACTTCTCAGTATCATTATATGAATAATGAATGTGTCCCGGTTGAGATGAACCCACAGGTAATTTTTACCCAACACTGCATTTCCCCAGGTGTACAAAGCTTTTTAGTACAAAACAAAAGCCACATTTAGTGGGTGAAGATTTAGACACGTCTCTCAGGAGTTGATAGAAGAGCAAACCAGATGTGAGAACAGAGCCAATTGTGAACTATTAGCATGGTATTTTATGCCTGCTAAATGTATGAATAAATAATAAATTGTTCACCATATTTCTTTAATAGAGTGACAATATGTCATTTATGTCCTATTCGCACTACCCAAGTGGGTGAAACAACCTGAAACAATTAACCACAAGCACATTAACACTGAATATACCAACACAGGTAGGTTACTGGTGATTGGCAGTACAGTGGGATGTTTATACGGACTCTTATTGTGAGCAAAGTAAACGTAATTATTACACAACATGACCAAAAGCCCACAGGTAAATATAAAGATCCATAGTAAATAAATCCTGAAGATTTCAGTAAATAATGGCTGCACGATACTGCTACTGTATGTCCCCTGGTGTTACGTTACTCTTTAAAGATGGAGGAGGATGACCTCTGTGTTTCAGGAAGTGAAACTACAGCTGACACATTGATTTAAAGTTGAGTTTGAATCACTGTCCTACCATTGCGGGGACTGCTGTTGAGTCGATGTTCGATATCAAGTGAGCAGGGTTTGCGTGTAACAGCAGTTGTCACAGACTCATATGGGTTGTCTTCGTCCTCTGGAAGGAAAACGTCCAACGATGGTGATGTGACAATCTCTCCTGAAAGCTTCGAGTCCTGTGAGAGCGATAAAGACAAACAGAGAAAGAGAAACATTTGAAATCATAAGAACAAGGTCACGGGAACAGGTCGGCTTAGAGTCCAAATCGAAATCATACGAAATTCCCGCCACGCCTTCCTAATAAATCATGTTCACACAAGGTCACATGGACCATAACCTCATCAAAATCTAATCAGTTCATCTGTAAGTGATAGTAAACATTTATAGCATATTGCCTTTGAGCCTTCTTGACATGAACTGTTTTAATAAGTGGGTTTATGTGGTCAATGTGCTGTTAAATATCTACAGTGCACATTTTGTAATATTTTAAAATCTAGAATCATAAAGTACCAGATACAAAAGGTTTTAAGTCAATTTATTATTTCTCTATAACTGATGAAAGAGCTGGTTGTTAAAAATCTATCATTTGACGGAGCAGTAGCTTCTGGGTTTAATCACATGGTGTAAATTAATTTTAGAGCGGCACAAAACAGCTGCTGGAAAACAGGGCACAACAGCAACAGAACTGAGAGCCCTGATAAATTTATCAAAACAGTGTCTATTTTGTCTACAGTAGGCAGCTGGAGTAACTGAAGAGTCAGCTGCTTTTTTATAAACTAAAACCTTTATTCCCAATGTATCTACCGGTGGGAAAAAGTGACACAAAATACACGCAACTAAGGCAAATCATTTTACTTTTTGTTTACTGGGGTTCAAGCACCTGACTAATCTACAAGAATTATAGTCCAGGAGGTCAACAACTACACATACCATCCTCTGAACAGGTTGGTTTTCATACATGTTAGTTACAATTTCACTTACACTTAGTTTTTAGCTTTTTCCTCAATATGGAAATAGTGTCCCCGATCAGTGTCCTGCAGAATCGCCCAGAATACTGAGCAGCTGGAGATATGCATGGGCTGCCTGGTTGTCACTGTGATAATGACTTTCTTTTTTGACCTGCGTCCTCAAGCCACATATCACCCGTCGCCTTCTCTCTCTCTCACTCTGCCCCCCCATCTGTCTTGTCATGGCCAAATGAAAGTGTACGTCCTTTAGCAGGCTAAATAATAAACAGAATCTACTCTTTAAACGATACAGTATATACAACATCATTCCATTAAGCTCTTTCTTCACAAAACCTTGTAAATCCCAACACATGCAAAAAGCAGTTGTTATTCTGGAAACCACGTTTAGACTGTTAATGAGAAGGACAATCTTCATTCACTTTTTGTGATTAATTCAGTAGCGCTTTGTTTTGCTTATTATATGTCACTCTGAATAGCGAGTCTGCTAAATACCTAGACTGTAATTTGCATACTAAATGAAATACATCAATGATTTTCACTGACGGGGAACTCGCAGCATCTTTGTTTGGAGAAAATGTTAGATACAGTGTAAGGGAATATTTCTTAGGGACGTTTATATTGACATAGACCATCATCATGCAGCTCCTGTGTGTATTTAAATATTTCACAGTGCACTTTGTCACAGCATTGGTGAAAAGCCCCAAGCTGATGACCCACAAGTCTCTTATCTGTGAGGCAGATGCTTCGCGACAGAGAAGAAAAACAAGAGTAAGTGATGCGAAGCGGGGGGAAAGGTTACAGAGACGAGCGTCATATCAGCCAAAGAGACAAAACACTTCTTTCCAGGAAAACAGCTTCTGGATGTCTGCCTTTTTCCCTGAGAGCAACACTATTATTATTGAACCTTTTTTAATGGGATCGGTGGTAAACTTGTCACTGTAGTGAAAATCAGGGTTGGTGTGAATATGCCTGCTCTCGACCTCACTCCAATTATATTTCACAACCCTCCGACGGTTTCCCCCTTCACCCTCTCCTAACATGCTTGTCTCAATCAAGAGCCATTACTCATCCTGCCATCAGCTGCTGCCGCCTTACCCGAACCACACCAGGCCATCAATCACACACTGAGCACACTCAATATGGATTAGTCATTCAGGCTGATAGAGCAATCAGTCTCTCGATGATTTCTCTCACCCACACTGTGGTTTCTTAAAAGACCTACAAACTAAAACCCGCCCTCATATTTCTGTCTCCATCAGCACTCCATTAGACTGCCATTACAAGCTAATGGAGATCCAGTCAGTCTTCCATGCCTTAACTCAGCAGGTGGCCTGGCCTCGGCTGACACTGATGTGACGTGACAGCATGGTTAGCTGCAGATTTCACTCACAGGGTTGGTGGAAAGGCTGGGAGCACTCAGACAGAGTCACACGGCGATGTTGCTAGTTCACTGTGCTGAGTTATAAACTCATCTGACAGCTCGGATTAAAGGTGCAATAAATCATCTTCACATTAATTCTGAGACATAAGAATCCCTAAAAGAAAAAAAGCGAGAGCTTAAGTAGGTAAGCTGGCAAGGAAAGAGAAAGTGATGGTTAACTGGGAAAGGCAAACTCTCTTGAAATTAATTATGGCATCAGAGATGTGAGAGTACGGCTGCTGATCGTGTCAGCGATCATCTCAGCAATTCTTTCTATTGTTTTCAGAAACAATAAGACGTCGTGGTGAATCAACACTGAATTTCCGTAGTTGTACAATGCCAAAGGTAAAAAAGCATCATGAACATTACATTCATTTAGCAAACGCTTTTATCCAAAGCAACTTATGATAAGTGCAAAAAACATTGCACTGAACAAAATGCATGTAAAATACTAAGAGACAAAATGCACCTGTGCAATGTCTATATGGAGAGAAAAAATATATATGAGGGAAAGAGACATAAAAGCAGGAAGTCATTTAGAAAAGTGCCTAAAATGATCTGGAAAAGAACTGAATGACGGATAATCACCTGGAGTTAAGCTGTCATTTTCCTGCTCTTGTTTTTTTTCCTGCCCTTTACTGCTAGTTCTACCTTTTATCGGTCTCATCTCAAAATGACAAACTTAATTACCCTCGCTCTCATCATCACACATTATTCTAAGTACTTTAAATCTAAAGCTTATACCCAGACAGCTAAGGGGGAAACAGAAAGGGAAAGAGTGACGGCAAAACTGACAGGGGAGCAAAGCCATCGCCTTGACTAAAGGCAGAGACAGCAAAGGTATACAGAAGGAAAAAACAAACAGGTAGATCAAAGGAGGCCCGGCTCCAACTCAACACTTACTTTCGAGTTTCTATCCGCAAATCCCAATGAGGCGAGCACAAGACAGCGTGACAGAGCGGGAAGAGGAAAATGAGCTTGTACCGAGGAAAGGAAGCGGAGGAAGTGGGAGTGCAGGGCAGTTTGGAGCAGAGATTTCCGCATAGACAAAAATAGGAAAGACACAACAGACAAGAGAGTCAAGTACAGACAACGTGCTTAATTTCTCAAAGAGGAGACAGGAAAATTGGCTGCTTCGAGAGACAGCGCTCGATCTCAAACTTGGACGGTCACCACAAGCAAAGCACCCAAACGCAGAGATGAAAATAATCCGGCAGTGTGTCAACATGTTTAGCTACCTGATCATTAGATGGTATCCTCGCGTTAGGCGCCCTTCTCAGCCCTGGAGGTGTCAGAGGGCTTTAACACTGGGAGAGAGGGCTCCATGTGGTGCGAGAGGCGCTGTCCCTCCAACAAGCAAACACACTCAGTCTTCCTTTCCGTCCTTCTACCCCCACCACCCCACCACCCTCTCTATCTTTTAGGGCAGAGATAGCACACAGAGAGACTTGTGTCTGAACCGAACAGGAAGGGAGCAGACAAACAGAGGCCTCCTCCGGCCACTAATTAGCAGGTCGTATGCTGCTCACATCCAACTGCAGAGGCCAGATTAAAAGTTTTGGTGCGCCTATGCAAGTGTGTGACAGCGCCTGCACATGTGACTGAAAGACTGTTTGTTACGCTTTGTGAGTGTATCTGTAATAATAGACTGTTGTTTGAACGTGGCCGTCTGCCGCCAGCGTGTGCAATCATGCGAGAGCACTGCGTGTGTGTGTGCATATGAGTCTGCTTGTGTTATACGCAGAATGCATGTGCAGAGCTGATAACGCAAATAGGAAATATGCTGTTGCTGTGGTCACGTCTGAGGAACTTAATCCTGTGACTCTGACTGTTCAACTCTATACTGTAAAAAAAAAAAAACCCTCAGCCCAACCCACTGCTCCATGCAGTGTTGACTGAGTTCATAGGCCATCAGATATGAATAGAGGCTATAATTTGCTGGCATTTCCTCATGGAGGCTATTTGATTAGAGAGAAAAGGGAGGGTTGTACACCAAAGTGGACAATGGACCCTCTGAGTGCTCCATTGAGGGGGGGGGGGGGGGGGGGGGGGGGGGGGGTACAGATGGCGGTGCAGGAGGACTGTAGTGGAAAGACACAACATACTGCCCAAAAATAAGACAATAACAAATGGCAAGCAAGACGTCAAACTAGCATATGCAAAAAAACACAGACTCCCTCAGAGTTCAGGGGATTCTTATCATTTTTATTGTGTGCATGAATTAAAGTGCCAACCCTCCTCCTCTTAGAGTGAAACAAGACTACAGACAAGGCACTGATCCTGGTCAGAGCACGAGCAGGGACTCCCTTGCAGAATTTGATTTCCATTGGTTACTGGCTAATTCATCTGAAATCAGATAGCTGAGCCACCCATGGGACACCAACAGTCGCTCTTCAGAAAATAACACCCTTCACATTCCCCATGGCTGCTGTACTGAACAAAGCTCAAGCTGTGGCTTCCCCTGGCTCCACGCTTCATGCCACAGACACGGCAACCAGCCAGAGCGAGTGGCTGCTGACAGAAGAGTCACTGCAGTCTGACTGAACTTTCCCTGTGTTTGACTGGAATTTTAGAATAGCGAGACTTCCAGGTTAATCCAGGTTTACTTCTTTTGCCCTAGTTTGGGAATGTTATTCAATTTTTATTGAATCAATTTCTATTTTATTCTGCAAAACGATGCTTACTCTTTAATCCAATGCAGCGACGGAATATCATTCATTTTTTTCCCATAAAGAATAATAAAGATGATGAAATTATAATATAAAACAGGTCTGGGTGTCTCATTTGTTAAGCTGAATGAGACGGCTTGCCCTTTGTGCGCCCGGGAGAACATTTAGCGGCTGCTCGCAATGTTACTAATAAATACCCAGTCATCACTCTGCTTTTACATCAAATTTATGTACATTTTAATGCAGGCAATTTACTTTACTAGATGGTGATTTAGCCCTATCAATTTCATATCAGTGTTCCTCTTGATGCACATTTTTATGCTTTTTGCTTTATTTGTCAAAAGAATATTCTGATATGCTGAGAAATGCAATTCCTCACTTTCTTGCCACAAGCAGAACATTTATATCACTTAAAATGAAGCTGCAGACAACAGCTGTTTATCTTAATATGTCTTCAAAACTGCAAACACAAAGTCAAACTTTTCATTTAAATTTATCATGACATTTTACAGCCTAAGTCTCAACAACACTGAACTATACAAATTGAGCATTATGCTAAATTTGAAAAAGTCAAGATGAAAGGAAAATGTCATATTTTGCCACATAGTATATTCAGTCCTTCACACTCCTCATACATACTTATTAAGATCTCCACATAATCCCTGCCCTCTCAAACACACCTGGCCTTTGATCTGCCTCCACATCTACAAAAGCCCTTATGGATTCATGATCATAACGTGTGCCGGCGCGACAAAGACCCGCTCCCCATCAGCTACATCAAATGACTAGAGTGGAGAACATTAAAGGTCAGCGGACACCTATTAAAGAAAGGAAACAGAGCTGGAGGAAGAGAGAGGAGATGCTGATGTGTCTCTGTTCAGAGCCCTGTGATGCACCTGTGCTGATGCTGAGATCGTCAATTGTGAACACCCCATGCCTGGCATCTCATGAATTTCTGTGTTGCTTGGCAACCCCGTCGACCCCCGTTCATCTGCGTCTCTTTCTTGCCTTTGTTTATTACCTTCTCCCTCTTGTCTTAAGGTTTCCACCAGTGATGTCTGAAGCAAACTGCACCGTAAAGGGAACCTCCTCCACAGTCACTGGCAACAGTTTGCGCTCACATGGCAAAGGTGGGAGGAAACTCATGCCTGATGACGAAAATTCACCGTAGAGGAAAGCATCAGGCACGTAAGCTAACATAACATTGTCCCACCTTTATGTAAGACTCTGACATTTGAGGGTGCGGCTCAAAACAGTCTCTACTGGTCCATTCACTCTCATTGGATGCACAGGCTTATATCTTTACGTTATTAATTCACAATCTCATGAACATGGTGCTAACTTAATTATGCAATAATATCTCTTTCCTCTCCCACTCTTCCTTCCCCCTCATATCCTCTTCTGCAAAACAAACACACAAACTCACCCACACAAGATGATGACACACATTTGCAGAGACACACAAAGATTTTCCCACAATATATATGTGCCCTCGTGCTCATAGATGTACGTAAATTTTCAAATGCACAGAGGTTCTATTCACCAACAAATTAGTACCCACACACTAGTAACACACACTCGTCCAGGCCTGTGGTCCAGGTGCTAACCTCGCCAGGCATTGTGCCAGTCAGGCAGGGAGGCTGCCAGTAAACAAGACAGAGAGTTTGTTGTGTTGTCGGATATCCTGCTGTTTGAGCAAACACACATCTCAGGCTAACCATTCATCTGCACATGACCACCAATCTATACAAAGCACAATCACCACAGCATAGAGGGTATTTGTTAAGGAAGGAAGGATGGAAGTTTTGTTATGTGCAACAGTAAACTTCACATATTGACAGTGAAGTAATACCTACAAATCGAAGTCCATCCATCACAACAACCAGAAACTATGTGTAAAATTTGCAGACATATCAACATAGGAAAAATATATTCATAAGCTCCTGCGGTAATTAAATTGCCTATTCATGCTGTCAAATGCTCTGTCAGTGCTGCAGATGTACTGTAGAACGCTGTAAGGAAAATTAGACACTCATATGACTCGAGATAGATTCGAGATAAAAATACAAATATCTCTGTGTATAATTTTCAACTGTATCACATGCGTTATCCGACAGGTAGGCTGACATCTCTCTTCTCTCTCGCCCTCTGACTCTTCTTTACCCCATCTCTCTCCTTTTAAACTGTCTTTGTGTATTATTGACAACCACACAATGTAAACTGCCTCGAGAAAGTGCATTTTGTGATTTGGACTGAATAAACACTGGTGTGAGATAAAAGCTTCAACTGGAGAGTTAGCTGAGGATGAAGAGTTATGATCAGCAGAATGAGCATGAGGGAAAGAAAGAGACTGAACAGAGTATCCAGAGCTGCCAGGAGAGCCAGTCGCTCTAGTGATGCCTCATTCACTGCGTTCCCAAGGTAACCAGTTAAAGTATTCACTCAGAACAATGGCAGCATCACAAACCTGTAATTTTACTGTGGTAAATCAGTGTTTGTACATGTATGTGTTACTCTCTAACCATTTGAAAAACTCATATGTTGATTATCAAGTGATATTGTGATTAGGTTGTATGACTTTCACTGCGTGCAAAATGAAAAAGCGTTATGATTAAAGTAGCAGTGAAACTAATCTCTGAAATTTAGGGACTATTTAAAATAGGTCACTCACTTAAAGTAGGTCACTTCAGCTTCTGTGTATGTGTGTGTGTGTGTGTGTGTGTACCTGTGAAAGGTTGGAAAAGCCCAGGTTGCGGCAGCCGTTGCACGGTGTCAGGACCTCCCAGAATCCACTGGGGCCGCAACTTTTTTCTGCCTCATCTTCCTCCTGCGCTGGAGCCATTGGAAGGGTCGGTCTCTGTAGGTTCAAATGAAGAAAACAAGTCAAGTAAGAAGGTCAAAGGTCTGAGGGTGCCTTAAAAGCACCTGTGTTGATATTATCATACAGGAATAGGTCAAAGATTTATCATTTGTGCATGTATATTCACTTCTTTAAGACTATTGTAATACTAGACAATATGTTAACTAGCAAATCATAGCTGTAAAGCCATTAACAGGTGGACACAGTCAAGTTTAACAGCTAAAATCTTAAACACACACACAAACACCCACACACATACACGTACACATACACACACACACACACTGTCCTCTCTTGGGGTTCTTTGCATCCTGGGGGTAGGGTTCTGAGGACGCAGAGAGGAGAGGCTTCGGAGGACATGTTAAAAAACAGAGAAGGACATTCATGTGGAAAAGGAGTGAGCAGGACGAAAACAGTGGATAATAAAGCTGAGAGAAATTACAGACGGAGTGGGGGACAGATGGAAAGAGCAAAAGATCGGCAGCAAAACTGGAGATGGAGGCACGAAATGAGGCTGAAACCAAAAGGTCACCAATCGCTCCAGATTGCAAATGGAATATTGACTGATGTAAAGCACACTGCAGTCTGCACATACACATCCTACACTGTATGCATGCTCAACGGATACACAACAGATACATCCTTTCATTGCAGAAAAAAAGCAGGTATAAACCAGTGTTCAATAGAAAGGACACCATTAATTATGCAATACCGAGGACAGCATAACTGATCAATATTACATTAGCTGTCATGCATTGGGAACATGTAGGAACATTGGGAACATGTAGGACCAGATGAGCATCACTTCTATATTTTTATTTGGAAGAGTTGTAAACAAATCTGCTTATTTTATTTGATAAACATTACCCGATTCCCTGTTCTCTGTGAGCCGGTTAGCATCCCAGTGTAAACATGAGGCCTATGGCAAAGCTATGCCTCAGTAGAGACTCACAGAGTTACATCATAGCTGTAGGTTTCAATGCCCAAAAGAAATCCAGTTTCATATTTGATTATTCCAAAAAAACAAAAACTATTGTTTCCACATTCAATTAAAAAAACAGAACATTTAGTCCCAAAGTTTGTGTGTATATGTGTGTGTGTGTGTGTGTGTGTGACAGCAGGAGATAGAGAGAGAGAGCTGTCCTGGGTTTCTACATGTTTTATTCATGTGTAATAGACACTTCGAATCACATACTAATGGCTTTGGCCACATGCACAGACAGTAGCCCTGCGGCACTTACACACACAGACACTGTGAATGTCAGTAATAGAATACAAATTGGTACTTATACAGAGGGAGAGACACAAGATGGATTGAGATAATTAGAGCTTAAGTGAGCAAAGACATGTGTGTTCCATGCAGATGCATGAGTGTGTGAGCCTCTATAGGTCTACTACACTGTGCACAAACATACCTCATGCCTGCCTTGAGTTTAACGTATTGTTGGAATTTAAAGGACAATAAGATACTGGCCAGTATCAGAATATTCCTCATGAAGAAGTCTGTAAGATAGATCAAGCCTAGAGCCTCACTGTCATGCTGCACATATTTTACAGAAATAAACCATGGCTGCGTGGTAAAACAAAGTGAGTGTTTGAATACGAAAAGTTGATACCATGAACAGTATTTTAAATAGGTAGTAGCAAAAGTGTCCGCAGACTGTGAATGTCTAGTTGAGCAGAAACAAAAATCCTAAACTACAACCCTAAACATAATCATGCAAACAGCAAACAGGAGTAGTTATGTTTCAGTAAGCAGTGAATACTGAAAAGTCAATTTGACATCAGTCCGATACTGCCCTCTGTTGTCAAGAGAGACAAAGTGCAGGTGCAGAAATATATCTGGCTCATTTGAGGTGTAATAAGTGATAAGGTTTTATCTAAAAACCTGCTTCTCATAATGTCTATGAGAAGCACTGGAAGACAAAGTACTAAACACCTCTGTCATGTTGTGCACTGTACCTTGCCGACTCGTGTCAGGGTGCCGTTGGGTCGATCCGAGCGATCCTCATCTGAGAGCCGCCCACTCCCAAAGCTGTCCATGGAGTGAGAGGAGATGGTATGACAGAGCTCCTCGAAGGAGTAGTCCCTGTCTCGGCACTTTTTGATTTCATGCAGCAGTTTGGACAGCTCACTTGTCACAGCATCATCTGGTGAATAGGAAGAGACGCATTATTATTACTGCTGGTGCAACAGTGTCAAAATAAACTTATACTGTATAAACTGCATATGCATACAGCTGGTCCCTCAAAAAAGACCAAATGAGCTCCTTTTTTTTCAAGCAAACAAAAGACGCTGTAGAATTCAGTTTGGTAAAACTAATGTCTGCAAAACACTTTCTCCGTCTCCATTCCGCATTGCCTATGCATTAACAGTAACACATTCAGACGCACTACGAGGAGCAAAGTGTGCTATTTGCTTTCTCTTGCTGCCCCCAAACGTCTCTGAGGTAATCAAGGTAATTATGGTATCTGCTGACAGTCAGTGAGAAAAGAAAATGGATCAGCTTCACACAGCTTGGTGCAATGTCAAGTTTATAACACAGGGGGCAGCACTGTACAGGGAAAGAGCATGGCTGCCTGGTGAAGCAATAATTGTTTTTCTCCACTGAAGCACAGCACATGTTGCGATAACATATTGGTGTAAAAAAATCAATGGGTCATTAAATGTATTTATATAAATAAACTTAACAACAGTTATGACATATTTGTGAACCTCACGCAAAATGTACATTTCCTTGTAAAGGTCATTTTCAAATTTCTGCTTCTAATATCCATCCGTTTCTAAAAATATTTTTTTAAATAAGATGTTTCTTAATTCACCTTAACTGTCAGTGTTCCGTTGGTTTATTTTATTGTGGTTGCTTTGTGTATATGTTTGTACTCACTCTTGTGTCTAAGGGAAGGGGAGGCAGAGGGCGAGGGGACAGAGGTTCGAGGTGCTGGGATAGGACACTTGCGAACGGGCTCTTCCACGATGCTCCTCCTCTCTGTCTCATCCATCATATATTCTACATAGACACAGGGGGATGGAGGAAAGAGGGGGTGAGATTGTGGGTATGAAATGTGATCAAAGACAAGAAAATGCAAGCAAGGAATTGTAAATGTCAGAAAAACAGGAAGGAAAGGGAGAAAAGCAACAGGCCAAAAGAAAATGTGATGGCAGTGGGAGGTTGTAGGAAAGGAGGAGGGGAGAGAAAGGATTTTGGAGTCATTTTTCTGGATCAATGTAGCAGTATGGCCATCGGCATGGTGAACAGATTGTGCTGCATTAAATTCACGCTTTGCCCATATCACACATTTTGTTCAGAGCTTCTGCCGATAGAGCAGTCTGCTGTTCATTAAGGTGAGAGAGACCATGTGTGGAAAAAAACAAAGAGGCATTAAGGAGCTGAAACCACACAAAACACAATACAACTGTCATGTGGCAACTTACCTGTGAACTCAAATAGCACAGGTGTGCTCCTACTACTACGAATTCCAGCAGTTAGTTTCAATAATTATGACACACAAGCACATTTGCATACAGTTATAATGAAAATGGGAAAGTGTATCAGAGTCAGAGAGGAAGGATTAAAATAATTTGACAGTTTTATTGCCCTCTACTCATACATCAGCAGATTTTTCATAAACAACTCATACAGCTTGGTGTCTATGTATAATTGATAAACTAGGGCTACAGAATTGTGGTCCATAATCAGTCACTGTTAGGCAGTAATAAGTGAAATGTTAATGAACTTTAACAGTATAGGATGGGTCAGTAACTGTAAATCACAAGAGAATAAATCCATAAAAAGGTGCTTGTGGCAAACACAAAGGCCCTCAGGGTGGCAAAACTGACTAAATGACAGGTCTTTTGCTCTCCGTGTGTGTCTGTGTCCTTTCCCACCTCCTCTCCAACAGGAAATGGCACGCAGCTGATCTTTTCACAAGTCACAGCTGTGTCCCTTTTCTCCCTCTCTCTCTCTCCTCCTCACTATCACACAAACACATTCAGTACCCTGTTTATGCTGGAGCACAGATCTCTACTGAGATGAGATTTTGATGGATGCTATTTCTAGCCAATATCTACTGCCACATGGTTTTTTTTGACATTTGAAAAACTACAAGTGGTCTATTCAAGACTGTAAAGTGTTGTCACTCATCTTTTCATCCTGTATTTGTGGCGGTTTTCACTGCATTTTCTTGAATATGCTGGGAAAATCACCAAAGGCAAAATTTATTTGCATTGCCAAGTTCAACTGAAAACAGACATTTAACAGCAACACCAAAACAAAGTCTAGATTCAGATGCTGTTTTCTTAATTTTTAGACTATAATATACCCAATTCATTTATCTCTTACTGTTGAACAGAGAAGTGGAATATCAGGTTTCAAAACTGCCTATTGCATCTCTGGCTTTCCAGTTTCATGTCAGTTTTATGACTGTTATTTTGTAACTGAGACCAATTTGTAACTGTTATGGCAGCCACCGAAATGCAACGCACGTGTCTTCACACATCAAAACACTTTGCAGTGTTTTGATGTGTACGCTGAGTAGGATGTGTGGTTCCCCTGTACGTGATTGGATCCAGCTGCTGAGGCATTGCCCATCGCCACTTCCCTCTTCCTGACAGGAGTGGCGCCTGGTCTCAGTCTCAAATACAGAGGATGCAACCGGGGCCTGAGTATTTACAACATCTCGCCCTGCTAGACAGTAAAGCTGCTGTGACACAAATATGTTCCTCTTATTGTTACTTCATCAGAGAGGGACATGTTCTTTGCATCTTGAGGAGCACTAAAGGAAGTGATGTGAATATCAGTAGACTTTCTCCATAACTGCTTACTCCACCTTTGAGAGCAGTTTGATGTTAATTTTAGCTCAGCACACTCTCCTTATCCCTTAATTTCTGTCTGTCCATATTTCACCCTCTTTAAATCGTCTGTAACTATATGGCTTTCATACACCCACAGATTACACAAGGACAGATAGTGAAGACCTCCAAGCCACAGATTATAACTTTCACACTGAGCCTCATAATCACGTCAGGACAACACTGTCTTTGGAAGTTGCAATCTGGAATATCACTGGGTCCCCAGAGGCTGCAGAGCAAATTCACACTAACAATCACTGGTCACACTCAAAATGCACTGCAGTAAACTGGAGGACAAAAACAGACCTTTCGACAGCAGGTGAGAAAACAAAATGATGACAAAGTTAAAAATATACTTATTTTTCCTTTTGGTGAAATCAAGTTTTTCACCGTTGCAGAAAGACTGTCAATGACAGTTAATCTGAAAGAAACCTGGTACTGTGTGTCCCAAAAAAACATTTACAGAACTTGAGTTGTGTAACTGTACACTCTCCCACTGTAGCAACTTTACGACACAGAAGTGCTTTCTATATAAAGGACAATAAACATCCTGGAAACATCCGCTTGAAACGGCAGTCATAAGGTCATATTCTAAATTTGCCAACCAAACAACATTTCTCAAAGATTTAGTTCACACTGACACACTAACAACATTCATTGATGAAATGTTGTCTCTTTAAACAAATAGCACCTCTATTTCTACAAATGAATCAAGAGTACCATACGCCCTTGAAAGTTTCTGCACACTTATTTGACGTTTTACTGCATTTGCTATGAGCTCCTTTTTGCTCCAGCAGTGCCCATATATATATATATGTGTGTGTATCTCTCTCTCTCTCTCTCTCTCTCTCTCTCTCTCTCTCTCTGTCATTGTGAGGACAAAACCTGACTCAAAACTGATGTCGAGGGTACATTTCACATGGTTAGGATAAACGGCTGGGGAATGCATTGTGTCTTAGAGTGGCCCCACAAACATAACAGAAAAAGTGTGTGTGTTTTTGTGTGTTACCTTGGATAAGAGCAGTGATTTGCTGAGATTTTGGTGCAGGATGCTCCCTCAGGATCTCCAGTGCTGTTCTCCCTTGACTATCTGTCAGATTTGTGTCAATCCCTAGAAAAAAAGACACACACACACACACACACAAACAAATTAAAGCATAAGAAAAGGAAACACATAACAGCAGGGTAAAGGTCACACCCCTGTTTTTGAATAAGATGAACCTATTCAAACTGGCTCAAAGCCACATTCAACTACCGAGCAGACACAATGAATTACACACACACACTTACGCAGTACAGTCATGTACAAAATACATCTGTTGACACACGCATTCAGTGATAAAACTCAGCAAAAGATGAATGAGTTGCAGTCACCAGAGAATGAGTGTGGGTGTTTATTAATTCATGAGGGCTCTTTATTCACTGCTTCCATCAAGTTATTTGAGGACAGAGGAAAGCACACTCACACACTTGACAATGCTAAATTGCAATTACAGAAAGCGACAAACTAATGAATGCACAAAACACAAATATAGGCAGAGACAATTTGCAAGACAAGACACAGGCTTATCAAATTCAGAGACAGATGCATACCCAGACTCAACATAGAATCACACAATTAAGCACAAAACTGTGCAGAAAGCTATAAATAAAACAATGATGAATAAAAATAAAGGAAAGCACATTTGAACCTAAGGTAATATGCCAGTTAACTTTCACATACTGCTGACAGATTAGGTAATCTCTTATTTAACAAGCGTATTTTGCCTTGTATTTTATGCATAGTTCCTGACTGACAATAAAAGGCAAGTTACCATCTTGGATCTAACCACACCTGCCACTTTGTGCAGATACATGCGCAGGTTGAATTGTAATGGGTTAAAGTTCAGTGAGTCAGGCCAGCAAAGCCCCATGTTGTTCCAGGAAGTTAATGAAATGAAGGCCAACAGAACATGGTCATCCAGAGGAAGTCCTACAGGAAACGGGAAGTGCTGAAGGAAAGTGGGTTGGAGCCGGCAGTGGTATCAAAAGACAATACTGTCCAGACTCCAGCTGCTTTATATGGCAGAGATCTTAAGGTACAAATTGTCATTTTAATTTTCAGCCATGTCTCAATTCTCCTATATGATTGTATGCACTGAACTGCTGCAATTATATACATAAGAAGGTTTATACATGTTTCTTACAAACATACTTATTAACACTATAAAATTATGCAGCACATATATATGAAATGTCTGGACTTCGCCTGAGCAGAGGCGGCTGGCCCATAGGGGGCGCTGGGGCTCAGCCCCACCAGTTGTTGAGGGGAAAAAATATTTTTATATTATTATTATTTATTTTTTAAAATCAGTCAGTTTTACTTAATAGCGTGTCTGCCTACATGCAATTTAAATAATTTAAACAACATTTCCACCAACTGACACTCATTAAACAGTGAATTTCCACTCACAGACAGTGTATCATTCTCTCATGGGGCTATCGGCAAAGCGCCCCTAACCTGGAGCCAAACAGCCAATCCGGTTACGGTTGCTAGGGGGAAATTATGAATAATTGGCCTATCAACGTCGCCAAATTAAACGCCCGTGGGGCGCTGGAAATTTACCCCCAACTGCTACGTAAAATGCGTGAAGGTTTAGGATGGCTAAAGCTACATGAGTAGCCAGCAATAGTTTTTTTTTCGTAGTGCGACTCCCAGACTCTGTCCTACGGTACGGGGGAAAAATTACGTGCGACGACGAAGAGAGATGACGGCGATGGCGATGACTGGAGTTCAAGAGCAGCTTCCACCAAATTCGGTGAAATCGCTATTAATGTACCCCTTTGCGAGGCGGACGACGGAGGAAAAACTTCTTGTTAAGGAGTTGGGACCCGATAAGCCCGAAATCAAGATCTCCCAGCAAATCAAGGATAAAGATAAATGTTACAAACGGAGTTTTTGTCGGAGCTGGTTCGACCGTAAGACGTGGCTGGCAGGTTGTGGAGCAGCCAACGCACTTTTCTGTTTCCTCTGTATCCTCTTCAGAAGTGACAAATGTGACTCGACTTGGACAAAGACTGGACTAACTGACTTAAAGCACCTCTCCGAACGGATCAAGAAGCACGATAGATCCAAAGTTCATATGGAAAACTGCGTGAAGCTAGCTGTGTTCGGGAAGATTAGCATAGCAACGCAGCTAGATGATGGTCACCGCATTGCTGTAAAAAGGCACAATGAAGAGGTAGATAAAAACCGCAATATTTTATCGAAGATCATCGATTGTGTTAATCGATGATCGGCTGAAATCATACCTTTGTTATGAATTTATCCCTTGATTGTATTGTATAGTATTTGAGAGCATAAAGTCTAATATAGCTGTAAATTGTTACTTTTTCTGTGAAACTGGAAACTGTGAAATTAAATTATTATTGTGGAACTGTAGTTATTTTCCGACTGTTCATTTGAATGCTTATGCTAGATTAGGCAGGGAAATCTGTTGCCACACCAGCCCCACCAAGATTTTTTTTCACCAGCCGCCACTGCGCCTGAGGGTAACTGCAGGTGAGTTCAAACTGGAACAAATAGCAGCATCTAGCAGCAGGTTAAACTACAAGGAGAAAACAGGAAACGCACAGACAAAGCAGTTTCTGTTTGGCCGGGATTCATTTCTAAACCCACCTGAGTCAAGCAGAAGGCGAACTACATCCATCTTCCCAAAGAGAGCTGCCTCATGGAGGGCACTGCCATTCTCTGTCTGTGGGAGAGAGAGAGAGGATGAGAATGTGTTAGTATTCCATCACTTTAACACTTGAAAACTGAGATAAAAATAGATAAGACTGTAGCCATGTGAGGGCAGGAAATGCATTATAAAAAGGGCTAGGTCAAAGCCTCTTATATGGTTAGTATAAAAAACTGAGCAGGTCACTGCATTGTATTTGAATTGTGACCATTGTCAGACAGTTTCATCTTCATTTCCTCACTCTCTATTTTCTTCTCTCTGTGCTCACATATAGTATTTTAATATAGCTGAGTCTCCAATAAACCTCTTCTATTTACAGGTTTTTAGTACAATATAGTGACCAGAGCATGGCCTATTGAGACTAAATACGCAGACCCAGCTGTTCTTTCCAAGCTACTTTTAATCGATCCTGGATGTTTGCATTTATAACACTGGCCCATTGTTGTGAGGCCAAACTGACTCAAACCATTACACAAGCAGGGGGAGCATTTGTAAAACCATCCCAGTTTCCCTCACTATACCCCTAGTCTGTATCAGCTTCCAGTGCTACTAATGGGGATATTACAGATATGATGCAACACATGGAAACTACTGAGGGGAGTGTACTGCTAAGTGCCTTATCTTGGATCTGCAGTGATGAGAGAGACAATTACACTGACACGGCCACTTTTAAAAGAGCAAAAGACCCAGAGACACAGAACAAAAAAACAGCTGTTTCATCACCCAGTGTGGGGCAATGAGAACACAACTAGATTCAAAGCCACCAAATGCAGAATGGTTATGTGACTGCAGCTTTGTGTACATCATCCAGGTGACGTAAGTTTGTTTGTGTGGCGAGATGCTTTGCTGTCTTTCTATGGTTTGTTCTTACTACAGATGTTTTAATATTGAATTTTAATTATGATTTTTATTTTATTTTTTCAGGTCTATTGGTACATAATTGTGTCAATTTTATTTAATGGGTAATTACAGGATCAGGTAATTGGTTTATTAATACAGTTTATTTTTCCTTCCTGCATTATTTTAAACATTTAAACATTAAAATGTGTAAAAAGTATAGTTGTCCTCATTTCATCATACAAAATGATAATGGCTAAGCTGCTACTCATGCAGCTCTACAGTGTTGTAGTACGTACGCCTATGAGATTTCATTACACACTGAAGTTATTGCCCTGTACACCTTGCTGGAAGCGAAAACACCCATCAGGGACACTACAGACTTGAACTTGACCCCACACTCTCGCATAATTGAAAGCATGATTTAAACAAAACAAAAAAAAACAGACACAGACACACACATACACACAGCAAGGCACATAATATACTGACTCCACCACATCCTTCACGGTTGGCTTCCTGACAACATAGATAAAAACGTGGACTGAACCACATTTCCTGGGCTTAATGAAGACAAATTATCTGGATGACAGCCAGGTCTGCTGGTACATAACCTGGCCGATTAATTCAACTCAACATAATACTGCACCAGATCAACACCAACTGGATAGAATACCACACTTACTTTAGCCGCTCTGTTTCCTCTACAACAAAAATGTCCTCACCACAGAGAAACGACAGATGGAGAAACAAGGCAATGCGCCAGTACAGCAATGCTCTTGAGGTCAAGGGTCAGTGAGTCAGTTAGCCAAAGAGTCTTTTTTTTAGGTGTAAATCCCAGGTTAGTGAGTGGTCACATTTGCTGAGTTACTGAGTGCATCAAAATGGGGATGTTTA
Source organism: Trinectes maculatus (assembly GCA_016785345.1). NCBI lineage: Eukaryota > Metazoa > Chordata > Actinopteri > Pleuronectiformes > Achiridae > Trinectes > Trinectes maculatus. The sequence goes on from JAFBJQ010001134.1 coordinate 289,682, forward strand.
GCCCACAATGACGTGAAACGAGGTGGGAGTAGAGGAAATGATCCACCCCCTTTTCTTTTACACTCACACTCACACACGGACAGAACTTGCCCTCCTGACCTTCCCCCCCTTATGGTCATCTATATTCCACTTCCTGTCCTGTTTCCCATGGAAATTATGCGGTGATGTCACAAGGAAATGAGGAAGGCCATTCTCACTCTAAAAGCTTCCTGGAATTGAAAGGCAGATGACTTTCTGTTTCAGAGCTGGCAGAAATATTGCAGTTACATGTTGATACTGCCTGGTGTTTATGCATTTATGTGTATGTGAGTATGTCTTTTGACATGTGCTGCTACCTGCCCACCTGGCCAAAGTTGCTTCCATAGGTATTAGCTACCATGTAAAGAGAAAAAGTGACTATGCTGTTATTCATTAATGCGCATGCAGCCATGAGGCTAGACTCAAATTACTGACCTTAAACATTGCTTTGTGTTATACAAACACACAAACACAGACATACGCAGACACACAAAACACACAAACACGCACAGCAAAAAGAACGGAAGGCAGAGAGAAATGGCATGAAGCCGCTGAGTCATGTCTCTCCTCCCAGTGAGACCACCAGATCGACTTCTCTGTCCAATGGGTCAAGTTGCTTATGTCTTTCCAGAAATTAAATCCACACACGTGTCCGTATCCATCACGCTGCAATTGCAATATGTTTGTGACAGATTTGAATATGGTGTATTGTGGACACCAGGGGTAACATGTGATGAAACCTCTCCTCAGCAGATCTGGGTTTTTTCAGCCACAGATACTACACAGCCTCACACTGGACTAAGAAAGTGATAAATTATTCATGTACTGTATCTAAACTAAACTTGGAAAAGGGAAATAAATGTGGCATCTGCAGTCCCATGTGTTACTATATTAAATAAACAGTTGGTTTATATTTGGGCGACAGTCATAGGCAGCCTATAATTTCAGATTTATCTAAAACTGTACATAAAGGAGGGGAGTTTTCTTTTGAAAGGAAAACCCTCTGTTTTCTATTATGATGATGAAGCAAAGATAAAGATAAACATCCCTCCTGTGCTCTCAGTCTTTTCTCCAAATGAATTATTCATCCTTCTCCACCACCACACTGTGGGGGACATACGCCACATATGCTCTGATACACACAAGCACACTCGAAAAGGAATCTGACAAGCATTTATGCCCACAGTGGATTATGTACACAAAAAAAACTGAGCTGTACCCACATTAAAAACACAAGGGCCTGTAAAATATAAGTCATTGGGAAGGAAGGACATCCAGAGGTACAGATAAGTTGAAAGATTTGCATATACAAAAAGAACAAATATTTCTTCCTAGTCAAACTTCCCTTCGTAAGCAAAGGTAATGCAAAGGAAATGTCATGTCTGATTTTACTGCTCAGCCAAACATGTTTCTTTTACTCGTGTACATGGAAATGCCAACAAGAATACACAGGTCAACCAGTCAATACAAGTCACAATTCTTGTAATTAACAAAAGCAAAATTCTTATTCTTTTATCCAATAAATGCTGAAATCATTTGTGTTAAAAACCTGTCTTGGAAAATCCAAAAAGTACATCATCAGCTAAAAACTATTGATGGATGTTTTCTTACCACACAGTTGACATCCATTCCGGCCTCGAGCAGAGTCTGCACCGTGCTGTGATGTCCATTACGTGCAGCCAGGTGAAGCGGAGTTTGCTGGCGAGTGTGGCTGGTCATGAGGTTGGGGTGAGCGCTCACCAGCATGCGCACCACCTGGACACAAATACACAGTGACATGTCAATGATAAAACAGTCAACCTAGGGGAAAAAGGGCTCTTGGTCAATAAAATTACTATAAACATCTGATTAGACTAATCTTTAAATGTTGCCGGCAATCCATCATCACCAAATACACAGTTATGTAGATTTCTAAAACCCCTTTATACTCCATTAGCACTTTATATTTTTTGGTGCAGCATCAGGATTTTTACTTAATAATACTTAATAATAATACTTTAATTTCTTGTCAGATTCTCAGGGAATTGTTTTAAACTACAGAACTCAGACATGTGTACTCTGTCGGTCTGGCATAAGTTCACAATTCATATTTGTTAATTGTTGATAATATTTACCGAGAGAACTAGCACACAGGAAAAGATCAGCTTAAGATAAAAAAATTAGCACCATTTCTTAACTGGTCATTGATCAAAATATACTGTAGATGTGCTTAGTTAATTTATTCACAATATGAGTCACTGTATTAAAAGACCTGTTAAACAGCACCAGATTGTAGTGTTTTTAGTTGCAGTGGTGGAGCTATTTTTTTAATATTCTGGATGGAGCTTTAAATAGCTGAGCTCAACAGACAGTTCTCTCGAAGGCCTCCACCGTTATTGTGTCTTTGTGTATGCTGTGTGTGTGTTTATACACTAAACTTTTGCACTGTGTTAGTTACATCTCCACAAAGCAGTAACTTCCACCATAGGGATTTCCCTTCATTATTATGCAGAGAGTGAGACAGAGGGAGAGGGAGGAATACGTGCTGCCTTTATAAATTATTCATTCACACTCCAACCTGTGTGGCTTGACTGCAATTACTACACGAGCAGATAGAATGCGTGACTACATTTGAACATCAGCAGGCATTTGTAGCTATAACCTCTCAGTGTGAGTGCACACTTGTGCGTCCTGTTTGTCACATTTTTGACAAAAAAGCAAACTCAGAGTTTACCTGCCACTATTGCAGTGTAGGTATTTGAGAATGTATTTCCTTAATATTTCAATCACATTTAAAATAATCGGTATGGAAGAACTGATTGACATGCACTGTGGTCGTTGTCACAGCTAACGCGCACTGTTGTCCAGGGAAAAATGAAGTCACCAGCTGCTGCTTTTCACCTGCCAGCAAGGAGGTTGGCCAGGATACAAAACACATGCAGAGGTTCACATCCTTACACTGTGTGTCCATTACTGTGTTCAGATTTTTATTTTTCAGATTTTTTTGGGGGTGAGCTGCAATAAACGTTTCACTGCATATTAAATGTTTTTAGGGCTGCGCTACCCTTGTAATGACCCTGGCTTTCATTTCAAGGTTCATTCATTCATTCATTCATTCATTCATTCATTCATTCGTTTAGGAAATATATGAAATCCATATGAAAATTTGAGTGTTTCCCCTCTGGGTCATATCAAAGAGTCAAGTTTAACAGGGTCAGAGATCCCTTTATCTCTCTTGTGTTTTAGCGGAGATCATGTGGTAAGATTTAGCATACATTATACCTACTTCTGGACACCATTAACACCATCAAAAATCATAGAGGATTTAAAAAGCTGAATCAAGTTTAACAGACCATAACACATTACCACTCTAATGAGCTGGTTTTGAACGTAATTATTGTCACATCACTGACCTGCAGTCGTCCATACAGCGCTGCCAGGTCCAAGGGCGTCTCCTGTCGGCTGTTTCTCATCGTAGGGTCTGTCAGCTCCTGAAGTAGCACTGAAACCACCTCTGTGTGTCCGTACTGGGCTGCACAGTGAAGCGCAGTTTCCTTCTCATGGTTCTGCAGAAGATTTAAGTAAAAACAATGTCAGTTTGAATGCTGAAAGGAAGGAAGAGAAAGGTTAGAGCAGGAGCAGAAGTGGATGTATTAATTATGGAAATGAAAGAGAAGGCAGGCTTTTCATATATAAGTGCGCATACAGAAATTCAAAATGGAAAGCCACAATTTCTCAAAAAATTTTACAACATGCATAAAAAATTAATCAACACAGACCTTTACAATTATAAAAGGTGCAATTTAACTTGCATTACACAGCATTCTGGCCAAACTTTGACCTAAGATGTCAACGAGAGAGGTGTGTATGTGTGTTTTAAAGGTTATTTTGTACTTAGGGGGCTCCCGTGTACAGAGCAACTGTGGCTATTTTCTGGCTCTCAGGAGACCCCTGTCAAAACAGGAACACACGTGATGTCTTGAGGCTCAGGGTGAACACAGTCCAGAAATGACTAGAAAGTAGGCAGAGGGACATAATGGGAAGTGTAAATGAAGTGTTATGGAAGTGGCCATGCATGGTATCTGTGTTGCTTTTCACGTTTGTCCAAGATCAAAATAATAAACAACAATAAAACAACACACCACTACACACCGTTTGATTAGAAGCACAGATTGGTGTCAGTGCGTCAATTCATATTTTTGTGACCCTGATATGCCCCCAACCATCCATCTCTATCATATTCCCTCATATTTCCTGCCTTTCCTCTCAAACACCTGAAGATAGCATTCCAATACACCATGACCACACTGCTCAGATCTCATCTCATGCCTCCTCTTACTCCCATTCTCCCCAGAGCCATGGCCCTCCCTCTCTTTGCTCCCCATCTCACTCCACTCCCTACTTTCATTTACCCGTGTGAGCAGCCGGCGAGAGATGAAGAGATACATTGCGTGAAAAACATAAGGAGCCCCTATACGAAGACACACACATACACACACAAACATGTGATGTAGCTGCACAACAACAACATGGTTGTGCACTTTGCCTTCTCAACCAATCAGATCCATTTGTTTCCCCCCATGGACTAAACACCCCTTCATTCATAGCTGAGTGGAACCTTCGAGAGCAAGTCTATTTGCAGGTCCGCTGTACTGTGAGCACAATAATCACACACTAACGTACACTATAATCCTCATTCATCAGAGTTTAGTGGTATAATTGTTGGTTGCATTATGTTTTATAAAATCCATTTGCTCTGTGAATATTCTACTATGTTATTATTTTCCACTGTAGCGACTCAGTTTCCAAGGGGATTAATTAAGTTTCATCTTATTTAATCTAATATATACACTGTTTTCATCACACACTTATTTACTGCCTCATTTCATACCAATAAAAATGCAGAGCAATCAGTCATCATTTGCTGGTGACAGTATTTGGTGTATAATGGCAATGCCGTTTCTGGGAAATAGGTAATGTATAAATACACTTTAATTTTAAGTTCAAATAAAATCTGTAATATAATCGATTTAAAATACTTTAAACAAAGTACAAGGGAAGACAATAAGAAGAAGAAATTATTTTTGCCACAACAGTCCATGTCCTGGGGTGAGAGTTTTTTTAACATTGATCATTTTTACATTTATCATTTTTCTGACCAATCTGCAGACTTAAAAGGAAAACAAGCTTTGCATTGCAGCACATGCACAACGTTTAGGAAAGGAAAGGTGCAATTCTCAAACAGAAAGAGTGACAGGTAGGTAGAAGAGGGGAGAGAAAGAGAGCAAATCCCCCCACTGTGATCTCAGAGTGGTCTATACATTTCCATTACCCTCCCTCTGACAGCTTTCCAATATCATCTTGCACGTAGTGTATTGCAGCTGATTGGGCTCAGAGCATCAACCATCTACTAATGCCACATCAACCAGCATGATAGCACATTATTGACATGCCCATTCAAATGGGCCTTGGGTTTATGAATGCACATATGGCACTAATGTATACTTAGTGGTCACAAATACACAGTTAAGAGGCTGAATAGTGAAGAAATTCATTATCATTCATATGATACAGCTTTGTCGTAAGTGCAGCGACTCCTTTATTAACTTTGTTATTTGAAGGATACACACAGCACTTACTTAACACACACACACACACATTTCCCATGGTAAACACTATCAGTGCTGTCTGTGTTCATCTGCATGGTACCAAACAAACAGCTACATCCCTGCAAATAAGCATGCCTTATCAGACAGGCTGGGGCTGACACTGGAGCCGGAGCCGTGAAGCACAGAGCTTTTATTTGAACATACAAAGTGTTAGCGCTGATGGACTGATATGCAGGATGAGCTCAGGCTATGTTACACGATCTCATAATCTCAGCAGCTCAGCTTGCTGCCTAGGGAGATCTAGGTAAATAAATAGAGATTGAAAAAAAGGACAGACACAAGGAGCATTTTTCTTCTAGCTCTCATATTAGCTCTGAGCAATGTATTAATAATTATATGACATGATGTATAGTATATAAACTATATACCATACAGACTTTTGTCTAAGGGACAAGCAAATTTCCTTTATACAAACGAGAAACTCACATGACTACAGTATTTGTACTGATGAATAATAGACAGCTTGACAAGATAGGTTCCTATCAGCCTAAAGAAGTGTGACAAGATGTTTAAAAATAAAGGCAAATTTCACTCTTTTCTACATATATCACATAGACCGTCTACAGCGAGAGGTAGAAATAGAGGACGCAACACAGAGATGGCGAGAGATAAAAAAGAAGGAAAGCGAAAGCCACAAGTAAAAAATGGATTATAGAAAAAGAGCAGTTAATAAGAGTGTGAACATGGAAAGTTAATGAAGCACCCAAGGCGAATGAAGAGGAATCCAAGAGGAATGAGGGAATAACGGAGCTAAGAAGATAAGCGATGGAGATGAGAAGTGGTGAGGAAGAAAAAGGTGGGGGAGGGTGCATCCAGCCATTTTAAGAAGATAAACCAAGGCAAGTTTTTGTTTCTTACTTAACTAAGTTCAAAAACCATTAATAGATTTTCAAAAACAATATTTTAGCTCCTAGTTCGCAACCGTTACCCAGTGTTGTAGTGTTGTTGACTCACGGGGAGATTACTCAGTTTTCTTAACTGAGCATTAATTAGGAAGACCAATGCTAACCAAATGTCAGATTGTGAAAAACATATGGCATATGACTTTAAACACATTATTTATACGAAACCATCCTATGGCTTAGTGCGTCTGTGTGTGTTTTGGCAGCAGCAGGCATGGCAGTGGGTAGTGTTTGATGAAGGACTTTCCCAGAGGTAACATGTGTTCACATGTAGATCATCAGGAAACACATGGTTTCATTTTTGAGTGTGGTAGCCACATGTATACATGGAACTACAACAACTGTGAGAGTAATATAGACTAGCAGAAACATTAAAAGACATCTGGGTAAGCACACAGGTGGCAAGCAACCTCCTGACCTTTTACCTTTACCTTAGTTCACCCAGTTTACAGCTTCCCAGAACCTGAACCATGTTATCAGAGGTATTTAACACACATCCATGTGTTGTGTGGGTTTTCCTTATTTATGTGCAATAAGAAAAAAGACTGCAATGCTAACTGATGTGAAGATTCAAGCTAGTGATCTTCAGTTTGAAAAGAAAACATTCTTTGGATGTATCTGTAACACAGGGGCACATACGTGACCTAGTCAGTCACCCGTGTCCACACATGCATACACACACAAGAAACAACCCTTAATTTAACTAGTCCAGAAGTTCATGCACTGGTTCCCACACACATACACAAACATCTGGTCTATGTCAGTGGGACTTCCAATGTGCAAGATGCAACTATCCCACACAAAGGAGTCACACCAAAATGTGCCTTTTGTTATGGTAAAACATTCTGTTCCCTGCCTGGGTGAACATGATGCACCTGGATGAAAACATTTCCATGGCATGGAAATACTCTTAGATCTCTTTATATGCAGTGACCAGTGCTAAAGATTAGTGCATCCTTTTGTTTGAATTAAGTTTTTAACTGAGAATTCCTACAGTCTGCTAAAAGCTAAATTGTACACAAAATATTAAAAATATAGTGATGCTTGAAATACATATCTGTTATCCTTAGATGCAGACCTCAAGTGAAGCATCAGTTTATGACTCAGAAGGAGTGTAAGAAAAAAAGAGATCAAAACAAACAATGTCTCAATGATCAAAACATGCATTTGGCCCTGCAAGCGGAGCGCAAGCCTTGAGTAAACAAGCAATCCTTCACTATCAATCACTGTCTCGCAAACATACAAACACACAGTATGTGTAATCATCGTTCTCCAGTCGAGCGACCTCCACCTCTCTCATACACACATTCTCCCACCATAAACAAGAACAGCTGTGAGTGAGAGCTACTGGGATCAATTAGGCAGTAAAAAGTGGGCTGGAACTGGTTTGCCTCCAAATAATAACAACCACTAACCTCAAATAATAGTCTATTATATGCAGTATGAAAGTGGTCCACCTACATACTTCTGCCACTGCTCGTTCTATCTCCCCCGTTTCCTCACAGAAGCGTTCACACTCATAACAGCTCCCTCCTGCACTCCTTCCACACTTGTGTCACTATTTGTCATCTCCAGTACAAAGGTGAAGACAAATGCTGTGTTTCTCTCTAATGATAGTGGAGATATTAAAACAAACAGTGCCTCCCACCGGAGTCACCCAATAAAACTAAACTGCGCACACACACACATTTACAGATGTATACACACATACTCAGCCTCTGACAGAAATGGTGTGCGTGGGCAGAGAATGTCATTGTGAATGGGGTAATGTGCAATCAATGGCTTGGTGCTGTTAGTCTCGATGAGGAGTGTGAGCGTGTGTCAGACTCAGTACATCACACTGAGTAATGTATGCAGGCCCTGCTTTCTACTGCAGACAATAGAGTGGGAAAATATGGATCTCAGGCATCATGAGCACAGAAACACTCCATAAATCTTCCCCACATTTACGCCTGCAAACCCAGGAACAACTACACCATCGCAGTGACAACACAAATCCAGCATCATAAAAAAAATGATCTGAAACTGAAATCTTTGAGAAATTCAGTGCCTAAGGCAGAATAAACACTGCACCTTTAACTAGGTCAAAGACCAGGCTTGCTAACGATTGATCTGTGAGAGACATCCAGTGCTTGCTAATGTGAGCTACAGAGGTTTTATTTTACAGAACGGGAGGTGTTGAGAGTGGAAATAAATCCAGCCACTGACAGCTTGTTGACAAACAGAGCTCCAAGTAGTGACACAAAGCGAGACACCGGAGGGAGAGGAGTGTAATTACATTCGGAAAATGTGCTTTACATGCAAATGCATAGGTGTCTCTTTCCATTTTAATTCCATTTCAATGTCATTTATGTCATGAATTTGAGAATAACAAGTGTATATTTTACACACACCAACAACTGTCTTTAGAAAAAAATGAGAAAAAATAAAGAAATATAAATTTCCAGGGTAGAGATGAGTACTAGGTATCAGGAGAGAGCTACTGCTCCAAACTTAAAATTTATATTATTGTCAGCAATTCAGTATGGACTTAAAGTTTGAATGCGAATAACATGCAGAGACACAAACTACAATCCAAATAAACAACATCTATGTTACTCCTGAAACACAATTTTCCTCAAGGTCACCACTGCATGCTTAGACCATATACTGTATGTACACCACACAAAATACTAACATATCAGCAATAGACTCTCCATTGTTATGTTTCTTTGACTGGAAAATAACGCATTCTAGCCAACAAGTCAACAAGCCAACTGCCTCCTACACATGAACAAGAGAGATAAACTCCTTCCTCCAGGCTATGCTGAAGACAGTCTGGGAAATGTAAGAAATCATTAAGAAAAACAGAATCAGAAAACATGCGGGGAGTTGCTCAGCACAATGTACCACAAACTTTAAAGTCTAAAAGCATGGGAAAGGAGACTTTCATATTTGCTTCAATGACAAAGTGCAGGAGCACTTAAAAGTCAGCATCTATGTATGTACTTGTACAGCAACTTCCAGTCTGTGTGTGCAACCAGAATGCTTGTACAGCTGCCTGCTCAGCTCTACAAATTATTGACTTGGTAAAAAAGAAAATTACCCATGTACATTTGCTGATAAACCTCTTCATTCAAGGGCCATTTATCATAGCAAACAATTAGGTCCTAACAACTCTCTGAGGGAAATGATTTGGCTAATGGTGACAGAGGAAAATGTGCCTATGAAGCAGAGTAAATAATGCTTCAATAACCTAGGGGGTCCATCACTACATCATCATCATCTGAAGAAGTAAAATTAAAAAAGACATCTTAGTCATTCAAATTTTTAGCCAACACTTTTGATTAAACGCCTCAAGCTCATCTAACAGTACAATGCACCAGCAAGACTGTGACATCATCAATATGCTGCAAGCAGAGATAGACAGGAAACGGGTTAGGGAGGAGGAGGAGGAGGAGGAGGAGGAGGAGGACGAGGAGGAGGACGAGGACGAGGACGAGGAGGAAGAGGACAAGGAGGAAGAGAAGGAGGAGGACGAGGAGGAGAAGGAAGAGGAAGCGGAGGAGGAGGAGGAGGAGGTCATTATTTGCTGATGAAGACTGACAGTAGTGGCAGCCTAAATGGTCCCGGAGCTGAAATGCTCACCCAGCTATCAGGAAACTAAAGCATCAGCTTTTTTGGACAGGAGCCATAAAAAAAGAGGAATTGTGACAGTGCTGGTTTCCATGCCCTGAGAAATACAATGGAAAAACTCAAACTTAGTTTAGACAGAGAAGACATTTCTTCTTGTGGGACAGTTTCAAAACACAAGGGTAGTTTCAATTTTGCCCACAGCTGGCAAATTTAACATGGAAGAGGGAACTCAGAGGTTTACAGCTTTATAAACAATAGCTTGATTTACATGTTGTTTATTTCACATCTTAGTACAATTTTGTCTCAGTCCAACTCGGGCACGAGGTCATGTCTTGGTTTCCTCCAAAATAATATACTTCTTAAAATGAGAAAATGCCAACCTCTGCCTCCACATGATGAAATTCACCTGAAAGATGATGTTTCATTTTGATTTGTTGGAACTCAGTTCCAACAAATCACTGTGGTTTTACTGCGGTATTTCCTTACAAAGACGCTTAGCCAAGTATGGCAACATAACAACAGAAACCACACAAATGCAACAAAAGACATGTTTTAGGCTTATCATAAAGTTACAGACAGAATCAACATTGCTATGTTAATGTTTGTCAATTAACAAAATGAAAAATAAACAGCTGACTGTTTTCTTCAATGCTTTGCTAATAATTATTATTCTTTAATATTTATATTTGGGTGTGTACTACAAAGTACCTGAGGCCACAGGTTACCTGCATCATCTCATGTCTGCAGTATTTCTCACTAAAGATCACTGCAAGATAAGTGATATGGCCTTGCTCTGGACTTGAAAGAAATGTGATAAAGTGTAGAATTCAAGGTGAAGTTGAAAATAAAGGTTTTGGAGAGGGCGATGATGAGATTATGGTGTTTACCTGTTGGTTGACCCGACAGTGCGATGGTCCATGATGGATGAGTATACGGACAATGTCCACGTCTCCCTTCCAGGCAGCCAAGTGCAACGGGAAGCAACCTTTGCTGTCTGCCACGTTTGTGGATGCCTCAAACTGAAGCAGCTTCAACACCACATCCCTAAAAGACAAAGTTATTTCAAACACAAACACTTAATATTTAAAGCCATCAACGAGAGTGCAACAAGTATTATCTGAGATTTGTCACTGGTCTTGGTGACTTTTCCTCTCTGACCAGCAACAAGTTGGCACCTCTTTAGAGAACATCACTGGGCCAGCTTTGGTCATAAGGGATTTACTGAGGGTGAGTGCATTATTATAAGTTCTGACATATTATTTATAGACAGGTAGGTAGTGTAGGCAGGTTTACAGATGGAGTGCTTTATTAATCCCTAAGCGTACTCTCCTTCTAATGATGTAATCCCCATTACACAAATAAAATGATAAATCACAGAGCGGGAGTTTGTGCTGGAAATTCATCTAGCAGCTGCTCAACAGTGATGTCAGCGATACGGTTTCATATTAGCAGGCCTCCAGCTGAAGCTGTCAGCTGGCGGAAGAGGAAAGGTGAAGTGGTTCATTTGCATTCGAAATGTCAGGAGGAGAAACAGGAGAGGGAAGAAGGGCAGAGCCTCTCCCTGGAGCAGCGGTGAGGGTGAAAGCAGCCCCGGGGATGTTTAATGAACTGCTTTGTTAATTTCATCAATTTATTATATTTTCATTCAGGTTTGAGTGTCACTTAAATAGCAAGAATCACAATGGGAGTATCTCGGGGTCAAACAGGAGATTAAACTTCTTGGTGATTGCAATTAGTGTGCAATACTCAACAAAAATTTTATGTGGTGAAAAATGCATGAAACCTAATTTAAGAAGACATTCAAACTCAACGTAAGTAACTTTTATGTCTTTATGTTAATTGCAAGTTCTATTTTAACTTTTCCCATCTCAACCTTAAATCGCTCCTCTGTAGTCTTTTCTTTAATCCTTCAACACGCCCCACATAATTCAATTTAGTTGTTTACATTATTCCTGAATTAATAATAGTCTCACACAAGAAATAATTTCTGGGGGCTTCATGTGTAAACTGTACAAATCATATTATTATTAGCATAAAATGCTAGTCCAGCCGTGTAGCAGAACAAGGTTGTTGTTGTTGTTGTTGTTTGCTAATGTAGCAGGGCTTATTACTTGTGCTAACGCGTCACTCGACAATATTTACCTGATATGACGATGTATTTGTCCACAGAGCCACTTTGGTCCTAAAACGCTTTTTGAAAACCGCGTCTTCTTTTTTCCCGATTAGCTGTCTATGTTTAACAGGTGTCTCTGATTGCGTAACCATGGAAACGCCGGTGGCAGGCTCGTGGCTCCCTGTTAGCTTGTAACACGGAGGGCTAGCTTACTTTACTTTACTAGCCTTAAAATAACCACACCGAATATGTAGTTATCTATCAAACATATAACTTTTGGTAGTAAGAAAAACATTCAGATATTCGCTGTAGGAGGTAAAATTGAATAATAAATAAATAAAAAGAATAGTAGATGTTAATCTTACGCTAATCAAACGACGACATAATCAAACTTGTTTCCACTGCCCCCACGTGGCCAAAGTATCGCACTGAATACACATTTATTTTATATTAGAGACATAAACACTACAATGTATCAACATCAAAACAGTACAGTGGATAGACAAAAAAAGTAATCAGTGTTGTTTTGACTGATTGTTTTAGTCATTTATCAAATGGCACTGCTCTCATAATTTGCTGTTTCATTTGATTTTGTTTTAAATTAAATTTTTGGTGACTTGGATCACAAACTTGGCAACTCGTAACCATTTATTTGCAACTTCAGTTTCGTTTTTATAATGTGCATTTAAAAAACATTTAATTTGACTGCTGCGTGTGAATGCAAACCTGCATTTTGGTGCTGTTTCAGTGTGTAACAATGTATAATTTCTCTCGATAAACACTGTGTACAGTCTTACCTGTGTCCATTGAGTGAAGCATGATGTAGAGGTGTGTAACCGGAGCTGTCTGTGCAGTTGACATTCAGGCCCTTCCACATGCTGCCAACAAACACATACATCACAATTAAACCCACCACAGTTAAGATATACTCACACACAGCAAATATTACACCATCTCTTCGTACTTTAGTGCCTGATGTTTTGGTAACACAGTAAGATATACTACATAAAGCCAGTTTCCCAGTGTATGGTGAGGTTAAGGTTGTTTTTGAAAGTCTTTGTACTGCTCCTCACACAAATATGGTTGTTTTCTGTTGTTTCCTGTAGTAATGGGATCTACAACCTAAAGCAGGAGTTTGACACTTATCCAAAACGATTAGAAAGCCAGAGTTTCTATTGGCGATGTTCTTTTGGTTTGTTTTCACTTCCCTGTTTTATGAAGTCTTACTTTTTCGTTTCTATAGTTGTCTCCTCACATGGAAGAATTTTGTTTTACTGTATTTGGGTCTTGAGGCCAGATCATTTCTAATTTGGGGCCTCAGCCAAACGAGTTGAAGTCCTATTTCATCATCCTGGCAAATAAAGAAAGTGAGTGAGGTCAATCCCTGTACTCATAAAAAGCTGAGCATGCAAATAAAGCCACACAAAACAGACCCTCATAAGGATAGCCAGATACACTCCAGACGCATTAAGATACACTCTCACGTACACTCACTATATTACACACATACAGCCCAGGGTTTTCCCAGTGCTATAATTATATGACCTCTCTTTTTCACATTAACTCATCCACGACCATCAGAGACGCACTAATTAGGTAAATTCCAGTCTGAGCAGCTCTGGGCTGAAAATCTGAATCATGTAACTTCATAAGGGGACTGCATCACCCTTTTTTTTTTTATTAACGATGACCCTGAACAGAAGTATGCAACTTCTAAATTGCACCCTAATGGGTTTAACTGCCAGACATCCCACAACAGTGTAAGGTATTCAATAGAATACATCGGCTGAGAAGAAGGGAGCAAATAATGTTATTTTGCCGAATGCAGTGTTGAAATACACAACAGTGAAGTAGCATAAACACAAGAGCATCACAAATGCAAACCTTTCGAACAACAACAGAGAAAGAAAGTGGAAAGACGCACACAGAAAGAATAACACATAAAGGTCAAGGGTCAGGAGAACAGAGACAGAGAGACATGACAATATTTTCTTTCGACCGGATCATATGATCCCAACACACACTGCCAGTGCGTTTGTGTATATGTGTGTGTGTGTGTGTCCATATTGATTGCACTGTTCTGCTGACCCCTTTCAGCACTGACCTATACACCCAGTTGGATGGGTTGTTAAAAAGAGCTGGCTGACAGAGGATTAGAGGAGAGGAAGACAACAAGACAATGGACTGAACAGACTGCAGGGAAACGCCATGGAGACAGAGACGGAGGGCGGAGACGGAAATTATATCAGTCTCAACTCAACGGGCAAGGAGATGATTCCCAATCATTCCCAATCAAAATTTGTTTTTTCTCAATATATTTCTTTATATGCATATATGTGCCATGTATACAAACTTTTATTGTTTGCATAAGATAAAATTATAAGTAAAGAAAATTAACATTTATTCTGTTTAATGTCTTTTTTTAAGATATTAGGACAAAATTTATTAAATCTCATATCATCTTGTCTCATAAAACTACACAAGCCGTTTTCCTGATCTATTAGCTATTTACTGAACAAACCCAACTCTAAATACAAACACATCTGCACACCACTTCATTAACACTTGCTTTACAAAGAGCCTTTTGTGTAAGCGGCACACTGCACAGCCCTTAACACAATCCACTTTCCCCATACGCCCACAAGCACACCACATAACGCACTGCCACATACATAAGTCATAACCTCACAAACAAATACATGCGGCCACTTTGTGAGGGCCTGTATACATGTTGCTCTCAGTGTGCATGAGCCAAACCAGGTGTTGTGTTTACAACACCTCACCATGTCACAGAGTACGTGCCTGTATGCATGTGTTTGCACTGAGACCTGCAGTGTGTGTCAACAGTAGGTGTGTTAAACACATAGCAGTTACTTTGTGAATTGTTACATTCAGACATGGAAATTTTAAAAAAAGTAATCAATTGACAAGTTTTGCAATAACTGTTTCTGCTGGAGTTTTACCTCCTGATTCTGCACAATGACATGGTTGGTAAAAGTAATTACTTCAGTTTAAAAAAGCTTAAAAAATAGATATTATACCTTTATAAGACCCGTATTCTTATATATATATATATATATATATATATATATATATATACTATATGTCCTGACTTTCTCTATAATGTCTCATCTATAGATTCAAAAAGCCAAACTGGTGCTGCATCACTTCTCCATTGTTTTTGGTTTTTGTGCTCTCGATAATGTCAGCCACCAGAGGTGAAACAGAATTAGACAGCGACGTGACATTGGCTATAGAGGAGAGACGCTGCAGCAGGAATGCAGACGCTTACTGGATTAGTCAAACATGCAGACGACGTCCCACCTAATTAACCTCAGGAGCTGCAGCAGTGTGAAGGACAGCTCTGCTAAGAAAAGCTGTTTGTGTTTGTTTGTGTGTGTGTGTGTGTGTGTGTGTGTGTGTGTGTGTGTGTGTGTGTGTGCAGCTACTGCCACCGTGGCCCACATTTATTACATTTATATTAAAGTTTAATAGTGTGTTTTTTTCCGTCATCCTTGAACTCTGCCTCTCTCTGAGCATCACACGAGAGCGAGAACAAGTTTTATTTTGCAGCAGAGATTTGTAACTCGATATTTTAACGGCTACCCCCCCCCCCCTCGCTGAGGTGCAAACGCTCCTCTCAGTCTTATTAAAGTGGTGAAATGTAAAAGGGTCAAACGTCATGAAAGGCCTCCCAGCAGGCAGAGCAACGCTGCCCCCTGTTTGAACCCGTCTTCAGTTACAGTCTGACACCATCTCCCCACCTTTTCCTTCACTTCACTGCAGCACAGCACACACACACACACACACACACACACACACACACACACACACACAGGCCTGCGTTTATGTTAACATGATACAATATAAAGAAACGTGTCCTGGTTGTATTGAGCAACAAAATCTTTACAAACGTGGCAGGGTTAAAATCTTTTCTCCAAATAATGAATAATTCATGTTGTTCCCTTTTTGTTGCAAAAACATTACTTCGACACAACAAACAATTTAAAAAAAGATGATGCTGCACTTTATACAAGAGCTGAATCACTCACTAACTGGTCAAAAGTGTTACTTTGGATGCAAACGTCTCTACGGGCAGGTCAGAATCAAAGGCTTCATTTGCTGCATGGATATTAAAGCAGGCATCAAGTTGCAGCAAAGTTAAGACGACTTGAAAGCAGAGCATTGTCTTCAAAGGCAAAACAATGAAAGAACTCAAAAAACCTCTGTAGTTCTGGGGATTTTTGAGGGGAAACCTTTTTTTTTTTACGTGAAGAAATTCATACCAACGTATGACTAAAGGATCCAGGAAAACAGAGGAGCCCAACAACAGCGATAACTTGACAGGAAATCAAAAAGGGGAACCGATATGAGGCGGCGTGTGTTCACTGTCGGTGCAGACAACACCGGGAAGGAAGTGAGTGGACCTGCTTCATAACCTGTTTCAAGCAAGAAGCAGAAGAGAGATGCCTGATGCTTAAGTGCACATTGGTATTACCTATAAAAAGACAGAAACACACACACACATGTGTGTGCGATGTGTGAGGCAATTAGAGAGCACTCATTCATGATGATTCAGTATTCATGATGCTTTCTGGCATAAATATGGTAGGTGTGCATGGATGGGTATGATTTGTGTTTTTGTGTGTTTTGTGTGTGTGTGTGTGTGTGTGTGTGCGTTTGTGTAGGTGGTGTCACAGGTGAGATCAGCTCAGCCATAGAGACAATTATAGTGCAAGGTGTGTGCAAACTCTCCAAAGACCAATTATAGTTCTGCAGGAGAAGGAATCAACCTTTTCTCTCTCGCTATTTCTCTCTCTCACCTTTCGCCCATTTTTCTCTCTCAGCTTCCAGTCTATAACCTGTACATACAATTATGCATATTTTTGCTGTGTAAAGTGCACACGGATAGAGACATGGCAGCAGAGCGAGAGTGACTACACTCCAAACACTGCAGAAATAACTAGGTTTATATGCATGTGTGCAACAAATCAAACACTTCAAAGGACGCCTGAGCCATAAATGTGCCTCTGGCACACATTCACACACGTGCACGTTTTTCCCTATATGCACACAGTATGGTCTGGGCAAAGGTTAAAAACAGAACCAATACTGAAAGTAACATGTGAGAATTATGCCCAGTATTTTCTTTTCTCAATTTTTACATTAAAATGCAACGCAAATAAATGTAACCGCAATGTGTCGCTCAAATCTTTGGCCAAATATTTAACAGTGGATCCTCATTTCCTGCAGATGGTTGAATAGTTACAATCAATAAGAAAAAAAAAAAAAACACATGAGAGAGACATAAAATATTTATCTATATGGTGCATATATAATAGGTGGTGATCATCTGTTGATGTAAACGCTGTCAGTGTATTAGTCAGGCTCTATTATGAGAAGACTTGTCGTCAGCAATCTAATTTTCGCTTCGTATTCCCACAACATCATGAAGAAAATCCCATTCACACCCACGGAGCTCCGCAGACAATCTCGCACAGCTTTCACAGACTGAGAGAGAGAGAGAGAGAGAGAGAGAGAGAGAGAGAGAGAGAGAGAGGTGTTTCCCTCTCTCCCCGTCTCACTTCCCTCACAGACCTGCCACTCTCCGCTGCTCCATTTCTACACCAATTACAGTGACGAGTAAATCCGCACCGCGGCTCATACCAGGGACCAAAGAACAAACGATGCTCCGGTTTGTCAGAAAACAACCAGGTCTTTTACTGCACTCGTGGCCATAAAACACTGACTATGTGAAAATTACAGATAGGACTCTTTCAGCTCAGCAATTTGCAGCACACAGAAAAACAATTCATTACATAAGAGTTCAAAACAAAAGGATGGAGTCCCGGCTCCTGGGCCGCTACTGGAAAAGGTCTATTTTGCTGATCTTATTCCCATAAACTTGCTCCTTTTATTTTGCATTATTAGAAAAAATAGCAACCCCCCCCCCCCCCCCCCCCCCCCCCCCCCCCCCCCCCCCCCCACGAACATGCTCGTTAGCAGCTTTGTTGATTTGAATGCTCTGCACAGTAGTATCCCTCAGCATGGGACTCAATCCAACAAGCAAATCAGGTCAATCGCTGCCGAAAAAACATACGGCTGCCAGATTGAATGAACGGAGCCTCCATTTTAAACGTCTCAGCAAAGTGAACGTTCGCTCAAGCTCCCAAAATCCAATTTCTGTGGACCAAGCCTAAATTAAAATCTGTGGCTGACTTCTCCGCTTACACCATATTGTATGAAAATGAAGCTGAGGGTGCTTAAATATGCAGAGAGGCTGCAGACTGTATAAATGCATAAAGATAAATATGCAAATATGAGTGTATGTCAATGAATATGCATGGTGGCCTGTCAGTCACTTGCAAATGCCCTGAAAGGAACAAACATCAACTGACACGTTCAATAGGTCAAGAGGTCACTCCTCCCATCACAGGAAGTAATTTATCTTGGGGTCAAACTGACTGTCGGGGGCAGTGGGTCACATACACACACGTGCACGTGCGGTGGTTGAATGTGAGGCTGACCCCACTCTTTTCATACACACTCACCAATAATTAAAACAAGGCACGAGTAATCGATAGCCGCACAACTGCCCTCCGGGAGTCAGAGAGTGTATTGATGAAGTTTGATCATTGATCATGAGGGCGAGCTATTTGGCTGGAGAGAAAGGGAAAGCCTCACAAAATACACATGGAGTCATTGGCAACAACAACAAAAAAGTACACTGCTTAAACACAATACTATAAAATACTATTAAATTGAATTAATTATAATTAATTCAATAAGTATCGTCTTTTATTTTCCACAAACAAATCCATAACAATGTATTAGATATGCAGAACACACATGTCGACCATGTCTGTGGGGAAACACTGTATCCAGAAACCCACATGCTCCTGACCTTTGACCTTGCTCGTGAGCCAACATGTCACTTGATCAGGATGAAAGGGTCTATGGTAAGAACTGGGAGAAAGATGAAAGGCAGCAGGGGAAGAAAAGAAAAGTCTTATGCAACGCAATTCTTATCACCGAGCACAAAGGGAGAAACAGGAAGAAAATAAGAACGACAGAAACATAGATTCGTGGGATGGACAAAGGTCAGGTGACTTCTGCAAACACGGCTTCATTGGAACAGTTTGTCTTAAACAACATGGAGGTTTGTCTCAGTTCACATCCTTAAATAGAGATGGAAACATCCCTCTTGTGTCCCGAGCTGCCTCCTCACACTCTGCACGAGCCCATCACAACACAGAAGCCAGCTCTTTGCAGTGCTCTTATAGAAAAACACCCCCGTGACCTCTCTCCAATTACATTTTTTTTTTTCCACAGGAGTTTGGCTGGATGACTGGAAATGTGCTGACACCCATGAGTATTGCTTAATGTCCGACTCTTTACCAAAGGCAACGTCTGATTAAACACTGTGGAAGGAGCCTCATGTGAATTACTGTTAAAGCTGAAACACTTTTTTTTTTTGCACTTACACAAAAAGTATCATCAGGGCGAATCACAACGGGAACCTCCTTTCTAAAATTAGGGGTTTTTTTTCTATTATGAGGTTGTGATAACAAACTATTGGCAAATTGGTGAAACAATCAACAACAAATAACATGCTTAATCACACATGGTTCACATACTTAACCTTCATAAATGTATATATGAAGTTGTCGCTAGTTATTATAGAGAATTTTGAAATCTGCTGACTCGGCAGCTGCACACTATGTTTTCCTATTGTATGTCAGATAGCAAATAATATTATTTTATGACTGAATTGTTTGAGAAGCCGTGTGGTGTTATCAGACTCTGTAGCTGGAAAACGTGTTTTGTGTAAAAAGAGATAAAGACAGTGAGAGAAAGGAGATGCGCAGCAGGAAGGTCATCAAACAGAGACAGAGACAGAGACAGAGACAGAGAGACAGAACGAACGATAGCAATGGAGGCAGTCGACATTTCCTCCCCTCTCTCTCTGTCTCTCTCTCTCTCTCTCTCTTTCTCTCTTTCTTTAATCAAACCGAGAGCAGCAGAGGTGAAGAAATGGCCGCAGTCTGCCTCACCGCTGCTGCTATTGATCTGCGCTGTCACAACCCGGAGAGCTGCAGACAATCTGTATCTGTGTGTGTGTGTGTGTGTGTGTGTGTATAAGATGCACGTGTGTGTTCCTCAGGCACCGCTCCTCACAGCGAGTAACTGACAGCGAGCTTTAGATCTCCACTTAACAGGCGGCGAGCCACAGACGCACGCCGGCCGAGCATCGATTCAGCCCGGATCACCAAAAATGACACCATCACAAATCTGCTCAACGCTCAACGCTAATGTTTATAAACCTGCAACACTGCAAACAGATATTAATAATACAATGTCAACACTGAAATTAAAAAAAATGTGTTGGTTTTTAAATAAACAAATGTGTTGGTTATACACACACACACACACACTGACACACAGACACACACAGACAGTCCAGGCTAAGTATTATTTGGCCACTCATCAGATTAGTAACAGCCACAGTAACTGAGTCCATCTTCATTACCCACTCTGTCGCGGGGAAATTAGCCATGCAGGTGCAGTGGAAATCATGACAGAGTGATATCGGTTGTTATGATGGAAAGCGGGGAAGGTGCTGAAATTACAGGGGTTTTAATGGTGCACACATCTGGGAGGTGAACGCACAGCATGAAACAAAGACACTTGTTTCCTGGTGAGCTAAACATCTGGATGACTGGTCAGCGTCTGTGACTGTAACTCATGCTGTTTGACAAAGCATCTGTCCTCTGAAGGTGGGGTATGTGTGTGCAGCTGTGTGTATGTGTGTGTGCGTGACTGTGTTTGTGTACTGCATCAGGGCAGTAGCTGAAAGCCATGGCCATATATGGTCTGACAGAAGGCTTTGGTTTACCCCCATGTTTCTGTCTCCCTCGCTCACATCTCTAGTTCTAAGGAGTGAACCAAACGCCGCCACCCGCCTCACCCAGACTTTAAAATCAAAAACTTATAGACAACCTGAAGACAAAAATATTCAAAATCGCCCGAGTGGATTTACACCACTCAAAAAGCCTGTTAAGAAACAGAACGGGGGAAAAAAATAACAAAGTGAAAATCCATCATCTGCATGATTGCGTATGTTTCACCATGGCAACCAAACTGCCGCACAACTGTCCTGAGATCAATTAACGTCAGCTGCTCCTCTGAGCCGTGTATGTTGTGTACTTCATCAGCTGACCCGTTCATTTATTTGTATTTACATTACTTTTTTATTTTTTTTTTTTTTTACATCTGACCACTTCAGTGTGTTTCACCATGGGGACGTAAATAGCTTATGAAACAAGAAATTTGGCCTATACTGAGGTAGTGTAGTGTTTTTCTCAGTGTAAAAGGGAAAAAAAACAAAAAAACAGCGCCATTGAATGTTGGTAAAATAGATGTCCTGTGGCAGCGTTACCCCGATAATGAGGGGAAATGAAACCAGGATGATCCCTGAGGAGAAACTGGAGGGTCAATAGACTCCTCCTATAGCCACAGATACTGGCATCATCAACATGGCTGCTACATATGTTGTATAAACCGAAGCTATGACATGGTAAAGGTGTCAATCTCCTCTTGTGATTAAAGTAAACAAAATATTCTCAACTTTTTTTCTTTTTTTTTTTTACCGGCGTTGGGACACATGAAGAAGAAGCAGTGGTTAAAGGTCGCTCAGCACCGCGGCAACCACAATAATCCCTCATCCTGGATAAATAAACAACAACACATGGACTGGGTTTTTGTCTTGGACCATGTTACACACAGACTCCCTATTATTCCCGGTCTGAAAATAATGATGACTCAGCTGTTCGTATGTCTTATAGGAAATGAAAACCCTCGGAGGAGGAGGCGCACGCTCAGGTTTTATTAAACCAAAACACTGAGCATCCATCACTCTGGATCCTGCACTGATTGTGACAGCTCATTACTTAAATTGTGTCCATACCTCTGTCTCCCACGGACACTCGGACTTTTCAGGCATCTCTTATTTGTCCATCTCTGTCACTTCCTCTCGCAAGAAAATTATACATTGTCTTTCACCAGCCCCCCACCCCCTTCTCCCCCCCATCCTAGCTGCTATTCTTCTCCTACATGCCAATCACTCATACACGCAAACACCCAAAATGAGCACACACACGCAGGCGCTGCCAAGTTGTGTTCACACACAGCTGCTTGCAATTACGCGCCACAAAAAAGGTACTTAAGCCGTGAGACTCTCTGGCCCATGCCATTTATCAGATCTATCAAAATAGCTTGTACATGAATGCATAAGAACTTGCTGGGTGTGTGTGTGTGTGTGTGTGTGTGTGTGTGTGTGTGTGTGTGTCCAGCCTATGATGCAGGAAAGGGCAGAAAGTTCTCTCAGTTCTGCAAAAGGCAGCATCGTGTTTCCCCCTCTTGTCTACACCTCAGTCTCACTC
Source organism: Trinectes maculatus (assembly GCA_016785345.1). Lineage (NCBI taxonomy): Eukaryota > Metazoa > Chordata > Actinopteri > Pleuronectiformes > Achiridae > Trinectes > Trinectes maculatus. The sequence goes on from JAFBJQ010001134.1 coordinate 312,420, forward strand.
CTCATCGCCTCCATCCGTCCTGGATCTTCACAACACGCTCACTCGTTTTATCGCACAAAAACAAATGCTGAAAACATATGCACACACGTTAACACTAACACCCTCGACCGCTGTTTATATACAGCGAGACCTAGCTTTGTGAAACACGCACATTCCTCCAATTATCATTATTAGCCGATTCGTTTTAGGTGTTTTGTGTTGCGACAGGCCATCTTTTTATATTACAAGTCATCTACGCGGGTTGATTTATCAACCGCTCTTCAAACCGAAGCACTCGACACTGAATTGGAAAGGGAGTCGCTCATTCAATCTAGAAGGTTATTGCATGCGAGGCAATTAATCTACCCCAATTATGCCAACAGGCAGAAAAAAAACATCAAATGGCCTTTGGGACTTCCATCCTCTGTATCTCAGAGGTATTTTGTATTAGTTATCTAACCAGAGTTATCAAGTCTTTACTGCGCCATAACTGAACACACGGCAACATGATGGAGCTCCTCCATTACACGTTATTGTTATTGTTATTGTCGTTATTCACCCATTTGAACCAAAGCGCTGCTCTTTCCAGTTTGTCCTTGAAAACACGGACACGCATACACGCATTCGCCATTTCCCTGGAATCAGCAGAGCTTATTTATCACAATGCTTGTTTATCTATAATTTATAATAATAAGGTATGGTGCAACAAGTAAATGGGGATCAAGAAATGAAAAGACAAATCTGCTTACTTAAAAATAAAATGTACACATATGTGCAAAAGAATTGTCTGTTCTAGACGATGTAGGTATTTATTATATTGATAACGATGCCAGCAGCCTTATGGAGTTAGAAAGGCTACCATCAACCTTTGTTTTCGCAAAAGGAGAAGAATAAAATCGCTCTTTATTCTTTAATTGGGGAGAAAAGTGCCACCAGCTTGGTCAGAACAGTGCTGGTCCCAAGAAAAGATCCCACATATAAAAACCAATGCTTTGCATCTGTTAACTGGCGAGTTGCAACTTTTAGAACAGATCTTAAGACTTTTTTTTTTTTAGACAGAAACATGTGGCTTCTGAGACCTATCATACTATTTTTAACAGTTGTTTTTTTTTTTGTAGTAGTAGTTTTTAGTCCTGACCCGGTCTGCTTTGTGATCATGCGAGCTATGTGCACCAGCGTTGCATTGGATAGTTTTGGCTTGTATCATCGTGGACTTCCACGCTGTTTCACTAATGCAAATTGTGAGAATAGTGTAAGGTTGCAAAAGGAGTAGAAGCTTTTTTTCAGCACCAAACTAACAAGACAGGAGGGAAGAGGTGAGATAAATCAGGAGCCAGAGGTGGACTGTGGGCCACATTCATTTTGTGACTGAATAACTCTAATAAACAATGCACTTTTCTCCAACCTTATTTCACAGAGTTGCACTTTGCCCAACAACAACACACCTGCGAGTGCGTAACAGTGTGTGCAGGGGAAACAAATGGCCCTGGCCCGATTCACACAGAGCTGCTTGTAATCCCACTGCTCTTATTGGCACAGTGTAATTTAGAGTGGGTTCGGGGGTCGTTAAAAGAAAAACAAAAACAAAAACAAAAAAGGACACAGCCCAGTTATAATGATGATTTCTCAGTGTCGCGCAAACATGCACGGGGCAAAGAGCTAACGAAACGCTAACTTGCATACAAACACACAACGCACAGCCCGTCCGCTCAGTCATTACGAACCCCGTCGACTTGCAGGGAGAGAGACGCCTCGAAAAGAAAAGTGCAGACAACCAGGGGCCAATTACAGACCAACATACAAATCTATGGGCAGCCACACGGCAGCGTGGCCGAGAGACAATCACGCAGAGTGAACACAGATTGCGAGCACGCCGTGTTATTATATATGCAAACGGGCCTGCAGTTTTTACACGTGCTATAAATACATGGCAGAGCCAGGCCATAAACGCCACTGGAGATGGATGGAAATAAATCCTTTAAGGCACCGATCGCCCACAGCTCAGCAACAACAACTTCATTTACCTAACTGGGTCATTTCTCTGCGGATTAAGGGCGCAACAAAACTGCAGAGTGATTTAAAAAAACAAAGGCCTGTTGATTTAAAGCCGTTGGTGGCACAGAGAAACGCACGTTGGTGACACTTATGTAAGAAAGAAGTGGAGGCAAAGAGAAAAACGCACAAAGGGTCACAATACACAGTGAATGAAAAGATGATCATGATCGGCCCCTGTGCGTCAGTGAGTCTTGGTAAGAGGGGAGGTGTACGAGGCCTAATATGAATTTATGCAGCTGTTGGTGTTTTGATGTGCATCCATGGTCTTTTACACGCAAACTGTGAAAGTCATCCATGTATGTAAATTCAACAGAAACATTAGAGTCACTTTCAGGAAGTAAAAATAAAGATTTGCCTTGTGTTTACTTTATCTCTCTCTCTCTCTCTCTCTCTCTCTCTCTCTCACCCACCAACGCAGCCGCAGACCCGAAAACACGGCCATGGGAAAAGCCCTCTTGGCTCGGGTTCGAGGAGGCTGGAGAGAAGCAGGGCAGCGTGGGAAACTCCCACACTGATACTCGCCTGAGATGGTTTGCATTCACAGTGACTGCAACAACACAGACTCAGTATGACACAGGTCACTACAGCGAATCTGTTTCCATACACGTGGTGAATGTCACTTCCTCATCTGATGTCTGACTTTATATCCCCCACTGTCAAGCTTCCTGATAGTTCATTGTTTCATGTATGTACAACTGCACATACGTTAAACAAATGATAAAAAAACAACCAGACAAGACAAATCGAAATGTTAGGTGAAGGAAGAGTTTTTCTTCATTTGATTAATATTTAAAATTCCGATATATTTAATAATGCATGAGTACGAATAAGCCTCACGTCAAAACTATGATTTCTAAATATTTATATTATATTTATAGATCTGTAATGAATAACGCAAACAGATAGATAATATTTGGCAGAGACTACAGCAGGTTGTATACGATCAAAACAAACGCAGTGTTTGATGCAACTGCAGACACATGACTCTCACAGGATGATTATATGGACGTTATGGTCATTTTGTTCGACTTCAGTCGCATCGTTAGCAGAGAGCGTCTGAAAACCACATAATGAATGAACCACAACGAATCGTCATCTGCAGAAAGTTGTTTGCGGTCGGCTGGGATTCGTTTCGCGGCCCCAGTCATGTGGTTGTGTTTATGCCTGTAGGAATGTGGCAAATCATACAAACAGGCTAATTTTAGACCCCTAACCCCACCCCCACCTCCACCTCCACCTCCACCCGCCCCCTCTGTATTATAATGACAAATTATAGCTTACAGAACAACATCATTTTAATGTAAGTCTCGACAATGAGCATGTCCTCAGTGCTCAATGTGTCATATTTATGAAAAAATAAAATTAACAATGCACTTATGTTAGAAGAAACCGAAACTCAAACCCCGTTTTCGACATCTGGTTGCTGCAGGGGTCGCATTTATTTATTTTCTCTTCAAAAAAAAAAAAAAAAAAAAATCAACAGACTGGGTCATTTTCACATTCCGTCGCCCAAAGTGCTGCATAAAACTGTGTGTTTTCTAAATTAATAGCAGTGTTGCACTTTCTCTCCTGTGGGGACATAACGTTGATTGCTCATTAATATGACGTATGATGTGACTAATTCCACAGCAAGGTTATATATTTGTTTATTGGATCTTATTTCTAATACTTTCTTCACTTATTTATGATCCTCAGTCAGAGATATTAATAAAGGCGCATCACATCGGTTCAGCTGTGTGTGTGTGTGTGGGAGGGGGGGGGGGGGGGGGGGGGGGGGGGGGGGGGTTCCCCTCCACCTCTCTCGCTCTTATGATCCTTCCTCTTCCGCCACTTCCTGTTCATCAGTCCCCGTCTCTGCTCGCTTCCACTCTCATGCTAACTCCCAGCATCATCATCTTTCCTGTCAGACAGTAGAATTCCGCCTCTTCTCTCGCTGCCTTTTCCAATAACAGCCGCTTAGCGCAAAGACAAAGGAGCCACACACACACACACACACACACACACACACACACACACATCTCGAAGCTCATGAAACATACATGAACACATGGAGTGTACTTCACAGAGTACATACAGTACGACCTACTTCATATGCAGCACAGGAGCTTATCAGAATAAAAAAAAAAAAATTCCGTATCTGCAGTGGAGTAGAATCCACTGGAAAGGGAAACTGGCAGAATTCATGAAAAGCAGCTACTTAAAAGTCCATCAAGATCCATATTGGTGATTGATACGAGACAGCACAGCAACAAACATAATCAATCACAATCGCCCGGCTGCGGCACGCTCACACCTCCTCACGCCAACACTGTGACAGTTGTTAATGTTAGTTGTGCAGAGGCTGCGAAGTGGCTGCCACAGGTCACTGGGTCGGGTCTTAAGGTCGCCATCAGGCTAACAGCGTGGGTCAGAGTTGTCGCAGCCGCGGTGTAAATCTGATGTGAGAATTACGGAGAGGTCGGCGAGCCGCGTCTTTGTTTGTGTGAGTTGTGCTGACATCGCACAACCAAGCAACAAACAAGCTGGTGATTTACACAGGATCTAATTCTGGGGGATTAAGGTCAGATTATACCACAACTCACCTATGTGACCACGTTTAACAAACCAACTATTCCTTCAAACACACCACCCATCACCATTAGTTATGATTAGTTAAGTGACCTTAACTAATCATAATCTTTCCTCAGCATCAGCTTTAAACGTAAGTGATATTTTCATAAACCTCTTTGCACCAACGTTGCTGTATTATTGATTTTATTTTTCACCTCCTGCCATTGTGCGCTTGACAAACAGTGAATCAGCACATAATAATCTCATTCTGTGGCAGAGTAAATCTCCTTCACTGTAATCAGCTCAGGTAGTGAGGCCAAACGTTTGATGCCTGTGGGCTGCAGGGCACTAAATCAAACACTGTGTGTGTGTGCGTGTGTGTGTGTGTGTGTACGGAGGGATGGAATGTGAGTGGGTGCAGAGATGTCGCACAAAATGTTTGTGCGTGGTTAGAGAAAGAAAAAGCATTACCACTTTAGGCTACTTAATGTGACCAGGACACACACGCACACATACACGCACACACACACGCACACAGGATCAGCAGATACGGTTGATCGTCTGGGGACCGCGAACATGTTTTAATCATCTGTCCAGTAGCGGTTCTGAAAGTGTCCGACCAAAACTGAGCACAACAACACGCACAAAAGCCATGGGTGTTCTGTTCTATATCAGGCCTCTGAATCAGCAGTAAAACATCCCCGGGATGGACACACACACACACATACACACACACACACACACACAGTGTCCCTCTGACCCTTCAGATTCACCCTCACTGGTTGTCTGGGAGACGGAGTAGAGACAGTACGGCTTGTCTAGTTTGCCAGTTTGAGAAAAGGGCCAGGACCTGTCAGCTGCTGCCAAAGACCTTTCTAATAAGAAGAAGTGGAGACACAGACTGATGCACACACACCCCCCCCCACACACACACAAACACACACACAAAGGTATGAATGCATGCACATTCACATGCTCCCTCTCTGTCTTGCACACTCAGATGTCCTGGAATATGTGACTCAGCAAGACTCACAGGGACACCAAGCAGTGAAGATGGATGGTATCACTTACACAGTTTGCACACAGCAAAAAAATAAAAAATAAAAAAAAAATAAAAACACACATGTCCTGAGTGGTTCAATGTAACAATAAGAGTCAAACAAATCAAACACAAGTTCGTCATAGTGCAAATTCACTGCAACAAGAAATGTTGTGTTGTTAAACCCAAACTGGCAACCTAAGAGCTAAGTGTTTTTTTTATTTAATGATAATGGAGCCTGAGGTCATCATGAAGGTCACAACAGACATGGGTGGGTCTGACGCTCTCCCCTGCCTCCTGTTGACGGGCGTAGCTATTATCACAACCAGGCAGGTGTGTGAGGGCCATGGAAGACAGAGTGACAGGCAGCGAGAAGGCGAGAGCGATGGAGTGTGATGATGCAGCACGGAGCAACGAGAGGCGAGAGAGAGAGAGAGAGAGAGAGACAGAGAGAGAGAGAGAGAGAGAGAGAGAGAGATCTGAATTTCTTCTGCCTGGCCCAGTGGCGCCAGAACCACTGGGCCAGACAGACAGACAGACAGACAGACAGACAGACAGATAGATAGACAGATAGATAGATAGATAGATAGATAGATAGATAGATAGATAGATAGATAGATAGATAGATAGATAGATAACAGACAGACAGACAGACAGACAGACAGATTGATAGATAACAGACAGACAGACAGATAGATAGATAGATAGATAGATAGATAGATAGATAGATAGATAGATAGATAGATAGATAACAGACAGACAGACAGACAGATAGACTGACTGACTGACTGACTGACAGACAGACAGACAGACAGACAGACAGACAGACAGACAGACAGACAGACAGACAGACAGACAGATAGATAGATAGACAGACAGACAGACAGACAGACAGACAGACAGACAGACAGACAGACAGACAGATAGATAGATAGATAGATAGATAGATAGATAGATAGATAGATAGATAGATAGATAGATAGATAGATAGATAGATAGATAGATTTGTTCCATCTGCCTGTGCCTCTCTGTCACAAAGAGAGAAAAATACTGTGTGGATGAACGGGGAAACTGCAGCCGTAATCAATTCCTTTGTCACTTACATTAATGAGAGTGAAGCTCCTACCTTGCCAGCCGGCAGATCAATTTTATTCATGCTCAGCATTACAGTCAGGACTTGAAAAGGAGGGGGGGGGGGGGGGGGGGGGGGGGGGGGGGGGGTCATGTGAGGGGAAAACCCAATGTACCAGCTCCATTCCTTCCTGTCCATCCATTTCTAAGAGGAAGACGGTGCAGGCAGGCCGATGCACCACGCACTTACCCACATGATTCATTGGCAACGGGGGAAGCTGCCAGAGAGGACTCCTCCACAACAGATCGATAAAATCCTGTGCTGAGCAGCGACTTAACTCCCACAAGCCCATCAGCACGTGGCGGGGGAGAGGGGAGGGGAGGGGCGGGGAGCAGAGCCCTTTGGGCTGTGGGAGAACTCTGACTGATTGCCACCGCTCACTTTTGCTGTGTCAATGAAAACCTATCGCCTCTTCTTGGCAATTACCCTCAAGTCTTGGCATTTTTCTAACAGATCCGAGAATCCGACCTTAAAATTTGACCTTAAATTTGGCCCGCGCTTCATGCAGACGTCACAAACTGCAGTATTAATACGCGTTGTGCGCACGTTGTATATGTATATGTATATGTAGTGGACGTGTATGTGTGGAAGGAAGTCTGGGGCAGGAAGGTCCATGCTGGGACCTGCTGGTGCCCGTGACAGACGGTCAGCGCAGTTGGGACGAGTGTAGTTACTGGTGTGTGTTTCCAAACGTGTCGCTGTGCAGTGCAGAGATACGCACTCGTACCGAGAGGAGGACAATGAGACGGATGAGAGACGGGTGGGAACGACAAATCATTTGAGAAAGATCCATTCATTTGGGAAAGATCCATTCATTTGGGAAAGTGGCCGGGGGGATGTCAGTCACCATCAGCCGTCTGAGCCTGGGAAACAGCAGTCTCAGACAGACAGACAGAGGGGGCAGCTGAGAGCATCACCATAATGGTTCTGTCATCTGCATCTGCACAACCCTCTGTCTGCCTCATCACATCTCTCTTCTCTCTCTCTCACTATGAATATCAGCTGTTTCTGCAGCACAAAGGAAACATTCACCCATTTTTGATCTTGTGTCGCGTCTCCATCTCCCAGTGGGGCTGAGATATGTTCAGCTGTCGCCATTTAACGTTAACGTATCTGATGAGTTTCCCTGTAGGACGTTAAAGCTTGATACCACACCCTCGATAGGAATCCACAGGAAAGAAGAATACATCTCTGTAAGCTATGTAAACAGTTACAGTTTCATGGCACCGACTTCTCGTTTAAGTCTCATCAGAGAGTTTAGTTAACGCAAACATCCAACATTTCGCTCCTCAGACATTGGAGACCGTGTGGAGAAATACACCCCGAGAAATATCTCCACCATAGACAACCAAACAATATTCTACAAAAATAATAATAATAATAATAATAATGCTAACAATAATAACAATAATGATAATAATAATAATAATAATAATGATGATGATAATGATAATAATGATAATAATAATAATAATAATAATAATAACAATAATAACAATAATAATAATAATAATAATAATATGGATGAAATTAAAAATAAACAAACATAGTTTCTTTTTTATAAAAACAAAGATGCAGAGACAGATGTGCGGGTCCAATAAAAAGGAATGTGTATGTTTGAGACACAGCCTTTTCCTGAAAGTCAAAAGACAGATGACATGACTCGGGGAAAAGACAGAGCGAGCGACGTGCACGAGAAAGATAGCGATCATACGGTGACTCAGCTCGAAAGATGGGACGATAAAAGAGGGGAGAGAAAGCTGCCAAGAGGACAGAGGGATAAATGCAGGACAGGACATTAATATTAATGAGCCTGGTAACCGCGGGGATGATCTGCTGTAAATCTGTGATAAAGCATATGTGCTGTACATGGCCCCCAAAAAACCACAACCTAAACGCTCTCTGCTATAAAATCAATTCAACTCACAATACGACAATATAGAAAAAGCCTATCACAGAAGTGTAGTGAAAACATACACAATCAATTACTGACATATGAGGTGTTGTTGTCTTTCGGTTTGCTGTCAGAGTGTTAGTGTTGTTAGTCTGGGGGTCGCTGCCGAGGACATTTGTGCGTGTGTGGCGTTCGCCCTGCAACCACTGGACAATCAGGACAGATGCAGATTAGATCAAACGACTCGCTGGCGATTACAGTGACACAAAGACACACGGCGAGGCAGAGGACGTATTGACAAAACGTCTGTCTCCGCTGTCAGACGCTTTTCAACAGCCCGTTTTCTGCAGTCGATCAGACCACACACACACACACACACACACACACACACACACACTCTGAACCAAAAACAAGATGATATATTGTAGAATATATACCATTGGGTTTTTTCTATTATGTCCATAAAGCTTCTTTGAATTGGAATTTAAATTTGGTACCAGGATGGACACACACACACACACACACACACACACACACACACACACACACACACACACACACACACACACACACATAGAGCAGGAGTGGAAAAGGAAACAGAATGAAAGAGCTGCAGAAGTGACCTGGTAGAAAATCCATAGCCTGCCTGTTATCTGGACCATAATTGGTTTTCCCCTCCGTGCCCCCCCCACACACACACACACACACACGCTCCCACATCCCTCCTCTTCCTCCTCTTCATCCCTCCTACCACGCCTCGCCTGCTACCACCTATCTCTCCCCTCTAAATCCGCCATCACTCTTTGTCCCTGCAGGCAGACACACACACAAACACACACATTCCTAGACACAGCTTGGCAGGTAACACAATGCACAGTGGGAACGGGCAGTCAATGCATCATTTTAAAGCTCTGAGTTGTCGAATTTGAATTTCTGCACCTGAACGTCTCACTGAACAATCAGCTGACGACTGAGCATCAACAAACACCCCTCGCTGTTACACTAGAGACACACACACACACACAGGAACACCATCACAAAGGCGTGCTCATGCACGCAGGAAGACACACGCATGCTTGATTAGCGTGAAGCGTGTAATCAGTGAATGGCCTGATGAGCCGGTTACACAACAGTGCAAGACAAAGAGATTCATTTACTCATCCTCTTCAAAAAAGAGACGGAAAAACAAGGGGGGTGTGGGGAGGAGGGGTGGAGAGGGGGGGGGGCTATAAAAATCATTTTGGCTGTGTGCACATGCCAGAAGGACGGCGAGGGAGCGGACACACAAACACACACACACACATGTCCAAATACAGACAAAGAGTCAGTCTGCTGCATTCACTGGTTCAAGACTCCAGAGTGCTGACTCAGCAGAGAGACAGTGTCTCCCCCGATGTGTCGAGACTGAGTCAGGAACACATGGCGAGGGATGAGGGGTGAGGAGGGAGAGGAAAGGTCGGATTTGAATGAACACTAAAAAAAAAAAAAAAAAAAAAAAAACGTATTCCAATCCCATGATGCTCAGGGCCTAAACAGCCAGTGGTGGTTTGCAGCATCGTTCCATACAGACGCTTTTATATTATGATGTAATGTGTATTTTTTTTTTTGTTTAGGAAAAAAAGGTGGAAGAGAAAGAAAAGAGGGGGTAGAAGAAAGGTTGTGTGGGGGTTAGGTTTCTAATTGGCAGACCTGTCCCTCGGGGGTTACCAGGTGTGTGAATGTGCATCGCGTACAGCCCCAAGCCACAGACACACAACACCTTCACACTCCTTCAGACCTTTCCATCACACACACCCCCTCCCCCATCACACACTGACCCACTCATTATCCTACTCTTTATTTATTTACTGTCTTTTGAGGAGGATAAAAAATAAATCAATATAAATTTAAAAAAAATAAGAATGAGAAGAAAATAATAAATAATAAGAAAAAAACATCCCTCTCCTTTTGTTATCGCCAACATATTGTGTTTAATCGTGACAAAAAAAAGCCATTAGGATGCTGATCCGTCTTCCCTTCAGTAAAAAAACCTCTCATTTAACCATCATGCATAAAACAATCTGCAGGATGAGACGGCCCCGGCAGCTTCTTCAGCCTCGCTGCTCGTCAGAGATAAGTGAAATCTGGATTTGGGAGGGGGGCAGAGTAAAATGTTCGTGAACGATATATTGGAGTTTGGAGGAGGATGAATATTTGATACCGTTTTCTTAAAAATACTCATTCATCACGCCGGTTCGCGTTGGCCAGGGGAATGCTGGGAAAGCGAGGATGAGGTTATGGTGAGACAGACTGATTCAGGCTCATTATGAAGAAGACGGAGGACGGCGGTGATGGAGTTAGAAGCACGCGGGAGGAGACGGGGGAAGTGCGGCACCAGATGAGGCACCATCTGCATTCAGAGTAGTTCAGGTCTCACATATTCAGCTTCAAAGTTTTTCCCATTCGGAAACTAATATAAGTTTTTGAATTTGCAGGTGAACGTCTTAAATAAACGTCGCAAAACAGATGGAGGTGGAGGCACGTTATACAAATAACTCAGAGGAAGACTTTTTTATGAACATTATCTTATTATTTATTATTATTATTATTTTTAACAACATTATTTTCTGATTTGACCTGATCTGGCTTCATCTACGGTAATGATGTAAATCAATATTTACAATATTTAAATCAATATTTACATTGATACAGTCGACTTCCTCATGTCCCACCTCCACATTACAGCCAAACACTATAACAAGACTAACAATTTACTATACAACGATTTATACTTTTATTTTGAAGGAGAAGAGAGAAAACATGAATATTAATGTAAGTAGCTGTTGGCTCATATATGTATGAGGTGTGTGTATGTGTGTGTGTGGACATGGAGTGTATACTAGTATCTCAATACTTTTGATCCATACATCTACACCTATACGCCTGTGTGCACATATTACAGACGACATGTGAGAGCCACAGACAACAAGAGGCGATCTGTGGCAGTGCCTGCTGGGAAACTTGTTTCCCGTGGGAGGCTGTCAGCTCAAGGTAATCCACTTCCTGGTTGCTCTGCACGCGCTCCTTAGCTGTCAGTGCAGCGGAGGAGAGGACGCCATCGCAGCTAGGTATCTCACACACACACACACACACACATACACACACACAGATATAATATCCAGGAGTCGTCACCGAGGCCTAAATGACCAGAAGAGGCATTTGGCAAAGAGAGTTGTTGTATATGAGCAAAAAAAAAAAACTCATATACAACAACATAGACGTCTAATTGGAGAATGTATCAGGGTTCATCTTCAGAGGAGTCCAAACCGCCTGGACATGCACTTATATACATGACGTGCTTCCACAGCCTTGCAGCATAGCCCCCGCCACAACCACATAATGACATTAGCATTTCCCCCCCCCCCCCCCCCCCCCCCCCCCCCTCTTTCCACATCGTAACAACTTCAAACGCAGCTCTTTATTGGCTACAGCTATCTGTCAAAGAGCAGGGCGCCTGGTGGAATGTGTGTGTGTGTATATAAGAGTGTGTGTGTCTAAAACGCTCGCAGTGTCATGTGGGGTCACAGGCCTGCAGATTAGCGCGACAGGCCGGACGTCACGCTCGTCCTCCGCCCTCTTGGTTGTCGCTGTGTCGTCTCCAGTCAGCATCAACGCGGTTTGCAAACGCAGCGTGACAGGAAGTGAGTACGATCGACGTGTGTCGACGCTCACACAGGGAAAAGTCATGAAAGAATTTAATTAACAATAAGTTACCGCCGACTGTCTCCTGGTAACGGGTTTAGCACATTACCAGCGTGAGTTATGTCTTTGATTACATATTTACACAGTCAGCCACAGCTCAGGCTCATAACTTTATATGCTGCTCTTAACCCACTGTATCAATCACTTTCATGTATCTCATAAGTATTGGAATGAGGATTCAGATTTCTTTTTTTTTTTACCTTTTTCAATTACCATCTATTCCTCCACTTAGAAATAGGGTGTCACAACATACAGCTGCTGACGATGACATGATATATAAAAAAAAAATAAAAAACTGATATTGTGTTAATAATACTGGAAATTGAGTCATGTGAGAGAGGTTGAGAAGTCGCAGTTGTGCAATAATTAAAGTCACTTTCCGCCCTTTATACTGTCGACTAAATGTTCTGTTCATCCACCTCTGTGAGCAGCAGGAATTCCTCTGTTGGGAAAATCCACTTTCCAGGTTTTGTTAACCAATGCAGAGTCTTATTATTAGCTGAGTCGCCGTGTGTACACTGTACTAACGACTTATATATATAAGGTCGTCCTGTTGTGTTGTGTGATTATATAAACAACAGTTAACAAAGGGTGAGATATTGTGTAGTCTTTACTTGATTTTGATTTCCTGTTTTTTTTTTTTGTTTGGATTTATAATTGTTTACGTTCAACAGTTGAGCACAATAGCTTGGCCACATTTCCTTTCACCAATCTATCACTTCCTTTCCTGGGAGATGGCCACTGTTGTATTTCTTGTCGAGCAGCAGACGCGACCTGGGCAGTAATAATAATAAATCTCAGGTTGTGGTTTGTGTGTGTGTGTGTGTGTGGGGGGGGGTTCTCAGAAGAGCTGCGGATTCTCTGAATTCCCCATTTGCCACTGTTAACTAACACTGATGTCGCGCCGAGAGGCATGATGGGTAAAAGATGCTCCCGCGTGGTGATAACAGATTGTGCTGTAGTGCAGCGTGAGATGTGAGTGAGCGAGGCTGACAGAGAGACATGGAGGGAGACAGAGGGACGAGTAGAAAGCAGAGGGAGGAGAAAGAAAGGGATAAAGGGTGACAGTAGGGAGTGGGAACCTGTAGGCTGGTGGAGGTGGAGGGAGATTACAGAGTGAAGGGGATGATGGAGGAGAAGCCAGGGAGCCAGGGAGGACAGAGGATCCAGGGCACCAGATGGACGGAGACAGAGGGAAAGTAAAAGATATGAGACTGTGAGTCAAAAAAAACAAAGATTTAGATTGGACGTTGGAATAAAAGGAGAGGATTAGAGCAATCTGTGTGTGTGTGTGTGTGTGTGTGTGTGCGTGTGTGTGTGTGTGTGTGTGTGTATTTTGGCAAGTATGGAGGTCTCAGTTTCTTGGCAGGAGGCTACAGCAGAGTTTGGCCCAGACCCTAATGGAGATGTAGGAAGCCTCTGAGTTGATCTCACACACACACACACACACACACACACACACACACACACACACATTTATGCAGCACGTGCACACACACACACTCTGACACCTTCTTCCCCTCTCGATCAGTCTGGCTCCAGACAAACTCCATGCACTGACGCCACACTTAAACCCAAACTGCAGCAGAAACGACAGACAAACGTTGACTGAATCGATCGCATGCTGAACGGGAAACAGCGACAAAGACCCCCGGGCTGTTTACAGTCATTACAAATGAACCGACAATGATCTACACAAAGGTGGTGCAATGCACCTTTTAAAACCACAGTGTAGATAAGATGTGTCGTGTCAAGAGAATCACTGTAAAAACAAAAACAGTGAAACAAAGATCTTCGCCGTCGACAATGTGCATGCTGTGTTGTTCAGGTTTACCCCATGACATCACCGCTGCGTGTAACACATTACACCCCGATGGCTCATCCCCACAGAGAGAGGCTATTGTGCGTGTTCCTCCAAATCCAGTCCCTAATATGACACCGGGTGACCCAGTTTAACTCACTGGCACCGCACGTAGCTGCTGGATTCCCCCCCATCAGCTCCAACTCCAGCGCACAAAGACACACACACATGGTGGTTATAAAAGGACAGCGGTTATGTCACACACACAAACACAAAACACACACACACAGACACACAGAGCCCCATGCTGTGAGCTGCAAAGATATGGAGCAGGGGAAGACTTCAGAAAATAAAGGAGTCCAAACCGGAGAGTGTGTTTTGTCTAGGGAGGTTAACACAACACGTACACGCACACACACATACACACACACGTACACAAACGGAACAAGATGGAGGTAGAGTGATCAGCCGTCATCTTCTGAACAGTGAGTCATCAGCTTTCAGTCACCATCACTGTTAGTATGTGGTAACACACACGTTGTCGGCAGAGTCATGGCTGATGACTGGTGGAGTGTACAGAAGCATGCGGGGACCCACACACACATCCAGTCACTAATGTACAGTGCAGGTCATTTCCAAGACAACGACCCACTAAAGAGCAATGAGGTCATCTTGTATTGATTTTCCAACGTGCATCTATGTAAAAAAAAAACGATAGAATTACAGTCAGAGGATCGACTTCCCTACATCCTGTGTGTGTGTGTGTGCGTGTGTGTGTGTGTGTGTGTGTGAGGGTCTATGGTCGTGTCCCACTTGGCGGTTCAGTGTGATTCTTTCAGTGAAAAGAGGAACCTCATGACTTAGGAATGCTATGAATGGCTCAGAGGCCTTAAGATGGGAAACTATGCATTGATTTTCAGCAGACTGTTCCCATAACAGTCAGACTGCAGCCTATATGCACACACACACACACACACACACACACACACACACACACACCTTCACTCTGACCCGTCTGTCCACTCACTCATCTCCTAAAGAGCAAATGTTTCTCAATTCGGAGGTGTGTCACACATCTGGTCACTCACGAGGACACACACACACACACACACACACACACACACACACACACACACACACACACGCGCACACGCGCCCATAACCGAACGGACAGATGTGTGTGTGCTGGGCCCACCCACTGTTTTGATTTTCAGGAGACTGTTCCCATAACAGTCAGACTGCAGCCTATATGCACACACACACACACACACACACACACGCACGCACACACACACACCTTCACTCTGACCCCTCTGTCCACTCACTCATCTCCTAAAGAGCAAATGTTTCTCAATTCGGAGGTGTGTCACACATCTGGTCACTCACGAGGACACACACACACACACACACACACACACACGCCATAACCGAACGGACAGATGTGTGTGTGCTGGGCCCACCCACTGTTTTACAGACATCTCCTCATGGCCCGGTGTCCTGACCCAATAAAAGCCAAGTGTGTGTAACACAGTAGACATAACTCACTGACGACGACACACCGCCAACGACCAGCAGCGATATTTCCACCCATAATGCATCTGAGTAACCTCAGCTTTAACCCACCGTGTCTGGCTGTGGCCTTTATTCTGTTTACAACCCCTAAAACGCCACCGCCATCATCCCCAGAACCCAATGCTGAATTTCCCACAGCCATTTTTCCCACAATGCAACTTTGTGTAATCTGTTAATCTGTAAATAATAACTGTCCTTGAGTGAATTACTTTCAGTCCTGATTCATAAAGCAAACAGGGGGTGAAGCTGTGTTTACAGGTTCAGGATGTGGGAGTGGAGATACGGACACTGACGAGCTGAGTAGATGTTCTGTTATCGACACCGGTTCACCGGGTGAGGCACAAACAAACATTACCCACCGGCACGTTTTTAATCAGGTTTTCAGTATGCAGCGTGCTCGCACTGAAAAACAGTCGCCGGATCGCAGAGGCTGACGGGAATGTTTTCAACTTTGACCTGGAAAACAAGGTCATCGCATCACAGGAAATACTGCGGTTCATCCTGAGATCGAATTTCATGTCCCATCGGACAAAGACCTGAAACTCACAATGGCAGGTAACAAAATGTCATGAAGGGTCATCCTCTGGGGACCATCAACGTCCACACAAACCAAACCCGGTTGTTTCTGACACGTTTCACCTTGATGCGCTGACTGGCAGTGCCCTCTGGGGAGCGATAAAGAGCAGTGGGGCTGTGAAAATCATTGCATCTGTGATGTGACGAGGCTACATCTGCTCTCGTTAAAAAAAAAAAAGAAGATGATGATGCGTTGGCGGCTGTACATTATCAGGCTCCTGCAGGTGTGTGCAGATTAGCCGCAGCCTCCTGATGCTTCCTCTCTTTGAAGCTGCGGTTTAGAAGCTGGATTTTGAATACATCCCCTACTGGAGCCAACTTCCATAAATTAAACAGCACCTATTTATTTCAAATACTCTTTGGGGGCTCTTGTCAGAGTCCCCAGACTGACCCCCACACCTCACTGGTTCCCGGCATGTGAACGTCTGACTTAGCCTGTGAGTGGTTGGCGTGCGACCGCAGCCCGGGCGTGAGGCGCTCTGCTCGAGGCCCCGAGGCGCTGCTCCTCACCTTTGATCTCCTCATCACCTGGCTCAGCCTGGGCAGAGGCAGAGGCTGCAGGGGCGGGAGGAGGAGACAATAACAACCTCAGCATGTTGTTCTCGCGCTGTGATTGATGCCTGCGTGTTTCCACTCCAGAAATAACAGGAAACTCCGAGTGTGTAATTAACCTGGAGTATTAGCATGTGTAATGGTTTTCTCGTATTCTGCGTTGATTTGATTCATGGTGTTAATGTGAGTTGATCATCAGTCATTGTGGGAGAAGCACAGGTGTAAATGATGAAGTTAATTAGCGGGAACATCATTACTGTTATGATGGAGACCAGGAGCTCCCCTGATATGACGAGTCCAAATGGCTGCTGGGAAAAAGGACCAGCGCGCCAACTCTTCACCTGAGGAGACGAGCAAACCCCTTGGCTTCATCATGTCCACCTCTCGCTTCAACCAGGAACAATGACACAAGTCAAAAAACACGTGCACATTCCCAGACCGGGACACACTCAGGATAACAGCACAACAACAGCCAAATAAGGCAACAACAATTTACTCAGGTATTTTCTATTAAGCAAATTGAATCTTTGCTGACGAGGAAAACGACAAACTGGACTTTTTTTTTGGTTTGTTTTTTTACAAACGCAGCCACACAGACTCATCCTCATGTTCAAGACACAACTCTATGAACGCTGTGAGCAGAAGGTACTGTCTGTTCCTTTGTGCTCAGCATGCACTGCCCCCCCCTCACTGCCCCCCCCCCCCCCCCCCCCCCCCACACTCAAAACAGAGGATGGCAAACCTCTTTTACACGTGTCCCATACAGACCACATCATAATCTCAGATATGTGCTCAGATATGCAGCCTCCAGCTGTTTCATCTTATTGAACACAAACTCACTCAGCTCCACACAACTCTGTTTACTTTTCATAACAGACTTCCACAAACACATCCTGTTTATCTCCATGCACCATATGGGAACACTGACCTGCTGTGGTGTGTGTGTGTATATATATATATATATATATATATATATATATATATATGTACACACACACACACACACACATGCACACACACACATGCACACGCACACACACACACCATCATCATCATCATCAGCTTCCTTACCTCAGTAGGTTGGGTAGAGGGATGGATCCGGATCCGGACCCCAGGATTCCCTTCTTCCCACTCAACAGTTTCTCCACCAGGGCGACATTCCCGGTGCGGGCGGCTTCCAGCAGCTCCTGCTCCTTCCCCATCCCGGACACAAGTTTCTTCTGCGGCGGGGTGAAGAAGCTCCAGCGGCAGATCTCCCATATATCCGTGTGTCAGTGTTTGCTGCGGGGAAGCGTCGGGATGTGGTTCCTACATCCAGGTGATGGTGATGCTGCAGAGCGGGTCTCCTCCGCCGCCGGCCCGCTGACGCGCACCGCTCCCCGGTGGAACCTGACCGCGGGGAACCGGTGCGGAGCGCCTCCCCGGACAAGTGAACGCTCACCCCGGCTGGAGGAGCAGAGACGCACCGCGAACTCCGTCTGTGTCCGAGCGGAGGCTCTGAAGCGTCTTCAGGCTCCGGCTGACAACACGCGGGACGCGAGACCCTGTTTGCCCGCACGAGGAGCACTCCAATCCGGCTGCGCTCGCCGCCTCTCTGCCCGCGGACGAACCGCACCGCCCGGTGCCTCTGACTGAGCAGCGCGGTGCACGCGACTCACCAACAGACTTCCGGTTACAACTTTTCAAAATAAGTGTTTACATAATGTTTCTTCTACAACCGTAGAGATGACTTTGAATCACATGGTACAGTACCAGAGGCTGTGATCATTTTATATCTTGTTTAAATTTGTGTGTATTGTTTGGTAAAGAAAATGTTAAAGGAGAATAAAACACAACCAACAAAAAGTCGATTAATTTATTATGTATGACAAAACCACAAAAAACTGCTTTCTGGCCAAAAATTGATTTATCACTGAATAATTTACAATAAAAAATGTAATGTGTGGGCACAAAATTATATTTTGACATGGGCCCATTGAAGACATGAAGATTTGGCTAACGAAGCAGAAATCATTATCAATTGACACTTTTAATTCCATCCATTTATGAAAAGCCACGAACACCAAGTGTCATCTTCATTTCTTCTTCCTGTGTTTCCAGGACTTTAACTTGAAGAGCGCAGTGTGTGGACTTCCTGTGGGAGTCTGCCTGACTTGACGTACAGTCTTACTGTACATGCTGGGCGTGGAGGACGACGCTACAGCGCCAACAGGAGGCGATGCCTTTTGTTAGGGTCTTTAAAAAGTCACATTCCTTGTTGCCACTTTCAGAGCAAGACGCTTACTCGCGATCAGGAGCGCGCACGCGCGGTGGCGCATGCACGCTGGAGGTGTGTCTGCAGCTGAGCGGATGCGGAAGCAGGTGAGACCCTGAAATAGCCTCAGTGTTATGTGTGAATGGAGAATGAAAACAGGAGAAGTATTAATGTGCTGTGATGTGTTCACTGACAGTGTGCGCCGACAGACCTCCAACCCCTGCACTGAGTGCACGCTGAGACCTGGCCCCCCACACACTTTGTAAAGAAGTGTTGCCTTCAAGTGCTCCACCTACAGCTGCGATGTCAGCTCGTAAAAAAGAATTGCAGCCAAGGCGAGCGATTTCAGGGCTGAAAATAGCTGTGTTGAAGTCAGTCTGCAGGACATATGAGTGACCCATTCATTAACGTAATGTCAACAAATTATGACGAGCTGATTTGTTTTGTCAGCCCAAAGATGTTCAATTTACAAAAACAAACAAACATAACAGTAAGAAAATGGATTAATTATTATTTGTTTTTTATACACTTATTCTGTAAACATCCAAAACCAGTGGAAATGGTTGAAATTGTATCAAGTAATTATAGAATTTGTTGAATTATGTTTATTTCATTCACATCCTACAAGGAGTAGGTGGAAGCAACTCATTTGTATTTGAGTGTTTTCGTTTCCGTACTGTGTTGGTGTTGGTACAAACAGTCTCTTATTATATTTTGTTCAGTTCGTTATATATTTAGTTTTTTCTTTTTTTTTTAATGAGCTAGTGAAAAGAGTGACGGCCTGCGTTTGACAGGTCATTTCTACAGCAGCTGTTTGTGACATGCCACAGCAGGAACAACACAGGTGTGAATAATAAAATGAATTAATGGCTGGATTCTGTTTTGCTGCTTCAGCGTTTGACACATCTGCACATGTAACCGCAGAAAACACCTCCGTTTCCAAAAGACACTTTGTTCACTGAGAGTTTTGAATGAAGTCGCAAATTAGTTTTATTTGTGATGCTGATGTTTAAATCATCAAACTGGCTGATGACAGTCCTTGGACCCGGTGTGTTCTCAGTGAAGCAGCCACACTGATTGTTGGAGGCTGACTCTGATGTCTGCACTGAGCCAACAAACAAACCCCATATCCCACTCTGCCATTAGAGCTCCCATAATCCATCTTTATATGGTGCTGGCAGACTCTCCTGTATACCCTCTCCTGTCCTGCTCACACACACACACACACACACACACACTGAATATAAAATAATGTGTACATGCTTTGCTTACATTAACCATCGTGTACTGTGACTCAGTCATCATCACAGAAACATTAATGTTCAGTATGTAAACGTTTTTTCAGCAGCCCCAGATCACTTTTTTTCTCTCTCTCTCTCTGTCAAACACACACACACACACACACACACACACACACGCACACACATTTAATGCCCTGCTATGACTCAGTGCACTGCTCCTGCCGTAAAATGTCATGACCATTTATGTGCACAAAGTCCAAACACTCTCCCGCGGTGGTTCAGTGCAGCCCATTTGAGCTGCACTTACTGTTGAAGAGTCTCCGCTTCACGCGAGACAAACTTTAACATCATTTCTTATTCATTAAGAAAGGGCACAATTAAATCAGCTTTTAAACTGGACATCGGACAGTGCACGTGCAGCTGATGCTCTGAGATTTTAATCACTGCATTTGAGGCAGCCATGAGTCTCCAATGTTTGTGTGTTTAATTATCTTGCAGTTTCAGATGAGTTCAATTAACAGGTCTGGCTTTACTGTACGGGTCATTTAACAAAGACAAACACAGATACAACTTTAAAGTTGGATAATTTTTTTTTATTTTCATCAGTTTTTCAGCAGCTTCGACAAACAAAATACAACTTATTACTTCTTTTGTCCTTTGCTTCCTCCACAGGCATGGAAAGGATGGAGTTGTGACAACGATGTGAGGAACATAATAAAGTTTCCACCAAACACACAGTTGTGTTAAAATCCTCTTAAGACTGAATGCCATGTTTGTGCAGAGGACTCGTCATCACAACAGCTTAAAGTGAAATGATCGGAGCTGGACTTGAAGCACAGGCGCTGACAGTTGCATATCAAGACTGATGGATGTACTGAACCCTTTGTTACAGCCACTAACGAGGGAGCAAGACTACAGGTTTCAAACCTATAGTCTTTGTGGTGTTAAAAAAAATGAGTTAAATTTAATTATTATCACCAGTGACTGAAGGTTTTACACCCGATCGGCGTAAAACAGCAGCAGGTTACGTTCAACTCTTGTTCATTAAAAAAAATCCACATTTACTATTAGAAATTTACATAAAGACAAAACAATCGTCGTTCAGCTTCAACGTGCCTTTATTTCCCCGTTATTTTTTTTTTAAAGGATTATTTTTCGTCACTCCTCTCTCCATTCATCGGTTCAACTCTTGTTCTCTCACTGTTGCATTTACGGTGCCTCAGTTATTAAAAGTGCTGCACATGTTGATTAGCTATTTACATGTAGAAAAATAGTTGGAGGGATGCAGACAGTGAGGGACATTTCTGCTGACAAGGCAAGAAATGACAGATACAACTTAATCGTCTAATTGTAATGAAATGTTTCCTCTCGCTGACACAAACACACACACACACACAGACGCTCTACTGAAACACTGCATATCCATTCAAAGTTCTGTAGAAAAGTCCTATACAATATACACTGTACACACTCTGGAGACGAGTGAGATCGCGATGTGTTTCGTCCCTTCTGAGTAGGAAAATTCAACGCAGTGCAAAGTGAGTCGTTTTTTAAGACATTCCTCTGACGATAAGACATTCAATGTTCCTTCATACACACACACACGTCTAAAAACAAAGCTCATCTATGATTAGCTATTTCTTCTTTTGTTTTAACTTAGACAACAGATGTGTGTGAGGGACTTCCTGTAGGCACAACCACAAATGTAGATCCTTATCCTCTTTCTTTTATTTACACGCACACACGTTTACACTCTCCCCTAATGTACCAAGCCTCCACAGTCACAGGTAAAGAACATGAAACAGACATCAAGCTTGTGAAACCTTGGATTTTTGAGTCTTCCCACAGACTCTGCATTGCTTTATGAAGGAATTAT
Source organism: Trinectes maculatus (assembly GCA_016785345.1). NCBI lineage: Eukaryota > Metazoa > Chordata > Actinopteri > Pleuronectiformes > Achiridae > Trinectes > Trinectes maculatus. The sequence goes on from JAFBJQ010001134.1 coordinate 334,682, forward strand.
TTTGAAGTCTATAGTCACACAGAGGCTCAATCATCAATAGATACGTGTGTAAAAGGAGCCACTGGATTATGAAATCCCCTTTTCTTTGCTTGTTGATGTAGCCTTGAATAATTCTCCCAACCCTCGCTCGCTGCTGCCCCTCAGTGTGGGGTCGTCTTCACTGCGGACCAGCTGGGTATGAATGAGTTGTTGGATGTGAGACTGTGAGATTTGGGCCTAGCTGCTGTTGACTTTGAGGTTCTTTATGCAGTGAACCAAAGAGTCTTTCTCCATCTGAGCCTCAGCCAGGGCCATCTTTGCTCGAGACAACTCCAACTTCAAGCATTCGTTCTCTTCCAACAGCATCTGGAAACATTTGATTGATCCCACAGGTCAAACAGATGAAGTAATCAACTCATTGTTTCAGCATTTGTGTAAGGAGATGATCAGGATGGGTATTTTATCCTAAACAATCCTTAACAGTCGAGAAGGTGAAAAAATTGACCTTTTAAAGTCATGACAATTTAAGAGGATACGGACTATGACGTCCTTTTGACAGCGGCGCCAGATTAAAAAAAACACTCAGCATAAGCGTTACAGTACTTTGATTGTAGGAGTTGATGGTTATGTAACTGTTCACTCTCTTTCAATTCCCTCTGAAAATGTAATATTTGTAGTTTGCATAAAGTGATGAAAATCACTCCCACTGTAAATGAAATGAAAGCCAAGCAGGAAAATGGAAAACCGCATCAAGCTCTAGAATGAAAAGAGATGAAAAGCAGGAGCAGAGACTTTGTGGCTACATGAATTTCACTGCCACGTTCACCTTTGAGAATATCTGCAGACGGAGTGGATGACATTTAGAGCATGTATACGTTTTACTCTCATATCCCCTCACAGTTTGCCTTTGTTGTGCATCTCACCTTTTCTCTGGCAGATGGAAGAGGACTGGTGGGCGGGGTTTGGGTCTGTGTAGCCTTTGGTATGCCAAAGACGCTGCGCACAGCCTCGGGGACTGGACTCAGAGAGCTGTCAATCAACCCGCCCTCGTTTCTGGGTTTGGCCTCGGCTGCTCGGTCCACTGAGGGGAGGAAGACACAGCAGAAGGTAAATGTGGATATGTGAATGTGCAAAGTGTCTACTCTAATAGGGCTTGTTATAAAACTGCTATGAACTGCTGCAAGGACATGTATGTGTTTGTCACCTCCTATAGAGAAAGACCCGTCGTCTCTTCTGTGAATGATGAGACTGTCCACGTGTAAAGTGATAGGCGAGGACTCGGAGTCGGAGAGACTGTCTCGGGGACTGTCATCCTGAAATACATTGTGTATATGTTGAGTGCAAGACTATTAATGTCTAACTTTGTTATAGAAGCTGCTGCACTGAATGGCAGTGAGTTAGGAGACATAATACTTGACAAAATTTGGAAACAACTATGGAAACTCTGGATACAGGACTGAAAACATCATAGATCCCCACCTTTAAGTTTATTTGTGTGTCCCTAACGCTGATCTCCATCGGCAACACCTGCGGTGCTGAGTCGTCCTCAAGAAAGTGCGCCAGGTTTCGCAGCGTGGACATCAGGAAGCTTGCTTGATATCCGTGGAGGTGCAACTGCAGGAAGCCGTTGCGTTCAGCCAGTGGGGAGTGGGTGGCAGCACGGGGCCCGCTCTCCAGGCGAGCCCGCACCTCCGGACTGTATAAGCCAGTGTGGGAGGAAATTTTGCCACCAGCTGTGAAGGAAGATACAGAGGCTACAGTTATCATTAGCTTTAATGATGTATCTGTGGAGGTCACGTTGGGACAATTCAGCTGAGAGACATTTACACCCTGACAGTAAAATAAATACATCTAATCAATTTTAACTTGCATGTTACCCTCCTAAACAAGTTAATGTAAGAGGTGGGACGTCAAAAGTAAACAAAGCTGGAAGAATAAAGAAACTGAGGGAGCTAGTAAAGGAGAAGCAGCGAGGAACTGACTGAGATTTTGTATAATCCCACGGGTTCTTCTCTGCAGTGCTGTTTAATTATTTCCGAGGACTAGGGATTAGAGGGTTTGGTGGAAACTCCCACCTACGGGCTGAGGATTCAAAGTGAGGATTTAACCACTGAATTATTATTATTTTTCTTCCTTTTATGAATAAAACACTCCACAAAAATAAAATGTCAAGTGGTAAAAACTGTAAAAGACATGATAGTATATGAGTAAATAAGTGTGTTTTCACCTCTTTAGGACCTGAATTTAATTCTCAGTACCACAAAAGAGATGCTAGTCTTCCTACTCATGAGGTTTTTAAAATCCTCCTTTCATACAATTGTTACCACTTTATACACACAAAGTAATTCAGCTGGCAAGCACACAGTCGCAAGCATAAGTCTGAAGAGACGAGAGACGCGATGAGCTGCATTAAAAACACTCAGCAAGGCATGAAAACGGCCACTTGAGGAAAAACATGTTTTCATTTTAACAGCGAGTGGGGCATCACATCTCTTTGTTACGTTCGCTGAAGGAAAGTCAGGAAAGGGTTAATACCATAGAGCAACAACATTCACAAATACACGCGCACTCTCCTGTCCTTTATTCATAGTAATTGACATGTTCTCTCGATCCTAGGCGACTGGGAACGATGCAGTTGGGAAGAGAAGGAGAGGAGAAAAAAGAAGAGGTGGGAGAAAGAAATAGAGAGAGAGAGAGAGAGAGAGAGAGCTGACAGCCAAGGACTGAAAGACTGAGATAAGGCAGGGAGGAGTAAAAAAAACATGGCCTAGGGAGGGAGCGACATGAAGGGGAAGGAAAGGTGGAGAGAGAAGGGGTTAAACGACAGAGGATTAGTAAGGAGATGGAGTAGGAGCTGAAGGGAGGGATAAGGAGGAACGGTGGAGGAATAGCGAAAGAAGAGAGAGAGAGGGGAGGGGTGTTGCTCTTGTGAGATAGAAAGAGGAGGAGGAGAGGTAGCGATGGGTAAAGCTGGCGTTTCTCTCATTGCCTGAATCACTGGACTGAAACTGCAAAGTCTGCTGCAGTGGAGAGATGAGGGAGGTGGGGAGAAAGAGGGGATGGGGGGGGGGGGCAGAAAGAGGGCAAATTAGGCCCGGTAGAAAATAGGAAGATTAGGGGGTAAAATAGACTGCACAGACGTCTGCAGTTCATCTGAATCTGACTGAAACACAGCACACACTTAAAGGTTGTGGGCCTAATGTTGCAAATAATGGGACCACTCACTCCATTACTGTCAAATTTAGCCTCGGCTAACTGCTACACACACTTGCGCTGAAAGAAAGAGATTTCAGTGTCACGTAAACACAGTCCGCTGCTGGAAAATGGTAGACACACACGCACACACAGTAACACACACGCTGTGACCGCTTGCACTGCAACACACTGAATCTATGTGCATCTGCAGTGCATGCCATCAAGCAAGAGTCCAGCGTCTGGGAATGAGATTTTCACATAAGACACACCGAGTGGACAAACACAAAACATCCATACACACTGTCCATACACACAAACACTACAAGGAAGAGACGCATGCATGTTAAGTTACAGATGCGTGAGTGAACACACAGCAGTTACCTTGGCTGCTTTGAGCAGGTATTGGTACTGAACTCACCAAACCTGTGGGGAATTATGGCAGGATAAATAAAGAGGCGGACGAGGTGTTTGGGTTAATGTGTAAACACACATTTACACACACAAGGCCCTACACAAGGAAAAGTGTTAACCTTCTCGAGGAGATGAGGGGATTTAGATCAGGGCTGCAACCACAATTATTCACACTCAGTGTGTTTCCTGTTCATCAAAAATGTCCATAACACCAAAATATTACATTTACTGTGATTAAAGATCAAGAAACTAACTTAATATTTAATATTTGACCGTCACTTGTCGGAATACTAGAAGAAACTATGTGTTGCAGCTATATGTTGTTTCTTTTCCTCCCACTCTCAGTGTGTTATGATTTTACACGCTGGTGTTAAACAGGAATATTCTGCGTTCACTGTAGTGTTGTATTAAAATGTGTACAAGCACAATTCAGTGACTGGTAGGGGTCAGTCTGTTCTAAGACCTCTATCAGATGTCCTTCCTCTCTCTGTCCTCATGTGTCCACTCACTCTCTACTGTCACGAAAAAGACAAAATACCACAACAGATCATCTAAGTGTTTGGATATATATTTTAAATCCACCATAACTGTGCAGTCACCCCCGTCTTGTTGGGTAGCTGTCCTACTTGTGTGCTTAAGTCTTGACAAATGTCCCTTTTCATCTTTGGGATTAGTCACCCTACTACTTTGTGCTCAGTATGTACCGGTACGTATGTTGTTCTTACCCAGGCTGCGGTTGCTGAGGTACTGTCTGAGGCTCACGTTACCCAGCTGGCTTGGTGTGACCGTGCCAACCTCCAGGGCCACAGCAGCGCTGTCGCCCACTACCTCCATCCCCACGCACAACGACTGCACCTTCAACACCAGCACCGATACCTGAGGGAGACACAAACACAAAATAGATTCTTTCAGTGAACAGCATATATCACAATGCCCTGGATTATCATCACAATGGATGCATTATAAGTGCCTCCTGGAAAGATTTTCCTGTATTTCTGGACACTACAAAGTGTGTAATATCTTACGATATCTTTCATGGACTCGTCAGTGCTCTGGGAGGTTGCGCTGACAGTATCTGGGGACGCCCCTCCCTCCTGCTCCTGCATAAACGTAGCCTCGGCGGCGCTCTCTGTGGCGCTCTGTTCACTGATGGCATCCTTGAAGCCTGAGATGGACACGTCATCTAAATACAAACATATTACAAATGTGACACAGAAACATTTGAGTTGACTTTTCTTTTTTTTAAACATGCTGTCAATAGATGCTTGTACACTACAAGCCAATCAGCACAATGCTGCCACCGTCTGGTGGTAACAGCTGCCTACAAGTAAGCATACAATATTAATTTGTTTTGCTCCCTATTTAGTTTTTCTTTTCTTGCATCTTCTCTGTGTCTCATCTTAGGATAAGAAACAGAGCTAAAACAAGAACTCACTAAGTATCAATCAAAGGCTGTGAATGTGTTTTCTGAGTGTCTCCACCTCTTTCCAGCAGGCTGTACGCGTCCGCGTCCTCCATCAGATAGCTGTCAATGGAAATGTTGTCCAGCGACTGCAGGGACGGGCTCTTCTTCATGTTCTTATAGGACACTGAGAAACTGGACTGGGAGCGATCTCGCATCAGACGACCACTACAACACACACAAGCGCAAGTAATTAGTGTAGCACAGAATTACTGGAGAGAACTGCCATGCATAATACTGATATTAAATGACTGACTGAAAGAGACAAAGACTAAATAATTAACAGACACAAAGAAAAAAAAAAGAAAAACAGGTCCGGTTCTTTTATTCCACCACAACTGATATGAATTTTGTATTTGGAGCGAGAGTCTACTACTCAGAGACTGACTGTGCTTACTCAACGAGTCATGAATTAAATATCGCTCAACTGCTTTGTTTAAGGCAATGTCAGAACCAAGTGTGCTATCAACTCAAGCACCAGGAACGATCAAGAAAAATCATGACGTAGGAGATCATAAGGGAAAGGCTAGCTTAAATGTCACAAACAAAAACCACCCAGGTTCATTGCTACAATCACATCGAATCAATATGTGAAACACAAAACACACTAATAGAGAAAAAACCTACACACAAACAGAACACACAGACACACCCTCCGTGTCATGCACACGTGCAAACGCATGCCCACAGGGGATTCACATCAACACATTCACACTCATTTGTATTCATCAGAGGTTCACAAGAGCAGGGGCACGCACACACACATGGTGCGTATGCACCTATACACACAGTCATTAGTACAGATAGCCACAGATCCAGAGCCTTACATGTTGGACATGGAATAAAGGGAGGTGGATCTGCTGGAGTTTGAAGAGCTGAGGAGATCAGAAACCACAGACAAACTTCCTTTCCTTGGTAGAGAGAAAACACACAAACACACACACCCCGCATGGATCAAAGCGATGGTCGAGAGGCAGAAAAGGAAGTGAGTGACTTAAATGACAAAACAGGACGGACAAAAGATGAAAGAATATACACAAAAAGACGCGGCAGCTTGAGAGACTCACAATGTCAGAGACAAATGAGGTCAGAGGACTGAACACTCACACTGACACACACTCATGAACACACAGCTCTGATGTTCCGGTATAGACAGATACATTCAGAGAAAGATCAGCGACAATCCAAAAATCACATCATGACTTGGATAAGATGTGATCTATGTTCTTCTTATTTTAACATCTGATTCATTTTAATACAATTATTCATATATTTAATATGTATTATCAAGGTATAAGATGTCAGAAATATGTCTGACACAATGAAGACATTCATCACAGGACAATGTTGTGTAGACTGATGGTGTCTGTCTGTGACAAACCTGGATATTGACTGGGGCATCTTTGTCTTGTCACTCCAGTCTTTGCTGCAGGGTGGGTCAGACAAAGGGTCAGCAACAGCCGATGCATCCACCAGCACCTCACCACCTTCATCTGAATTCCACCTCCCAGGAATCTTAGCCGAAGTCCTTTCCTCGAGCAAGGCTTTGTGATTTGAGTCAGGATGCGTGGTTGTGGTGGAGGTGGGGACAAGTGGGGATGGGCCCTTTGCAGCTCCGCTCTCTGACCCTTCAGAACATAACAGTTGGTCCACAGTGCGTGACCCTTTAGCTGCACTTCCCTCAGATTTAGTGCCTTCATTCCCTTTCTCCTTCTTCTCCGCCCCATCTCCTGGATCATTCCCAGGCTCCAGAGTTCCTCGGCTCGCTGATGGCGAGAGGTCTGATACCAGAGGAGACCCCGAAGCTTCAGGCTGGGGGACAGACTTCAAGAGCAGGGAAACCTCAGCGCTTTTGAGGAGAAGCCCCAGGCAGGCAGTGAAGGGCTGGTGGTCTGCAGGGCACTGGGAAGGATCTCTGCGTTCCTTTTTAGAGCCCATCTCCTCTAAGTCCTGCTGTAGAGTCTGCTGCAGGGCTTTGATGCTGCGCTGAAGCTCCATCAGAAACACAAACTGCCTGTGGCTCACCTACACACACACAAACACAAACACACACACACAGAAGACGGTTAGTATAGTGGTTCTGGCCTTTGAAAGAGAATTAATTACAGCATTAATGTTTATTATCAGCAGCTGCCGTAATCTGCTGCTGGCCATGATTGTCATTTAAACCTGGGAGAGTGCTGGCTAAAAATGAGAAATCTGTCACTGTAATATATCGTTCATTGCCACATTGTCAAGATAAAAAGGACAACCATGTTGTTTTCCTACAAGCACAGTTCACAGTAAACACTTCAAATGTCCATGTAAAGTCCAAAGATGGATCTATCTGCATGTCTGAAAATATATAAAACACATACCTGTGCACTTAAATGCTTGTGTACATGCACCAACACATGCACGTTTGCATCTTTACTTGATGATGATGATGATGATGACGGCGAGGAGGAAGGCAGACTGTCCAGTGATAGAGGTTTGTGGAGTCCGTTAGTGGGTGGCAGTGCAGTCGGAGTGCTGTAAGATGATGTTGGTGAACCATCTGTGCTGTAATACTCCTTTAGTAACCGTTTCCTCTGCAGGCGAGCAACAGCCTCGACTGACGTGCTCCTGGACAAACCTGAACCAGCGGCTCCTCTCAGCTTCTCTTGGTGTTGGATGAGCTTGGCTGGCTGACAGGCCCAAACAGTGAGAGGAAAGGAGTCCACAAAGGGCTGAGGTCGCCCTTTGCCTCCACGAGTGCCTTCATAGTCCACCCAGAATTGGGAGAAGTGCAGCGCCCAAAAGTCAGTGGCAGCTGGCATCCTGAGGGCATTGGTAACCATAGTCGGCACCATCAGGCTGCGGTAAACATCATGGAGCTTGGTGTCTTGTTCATGAGCGTGACGCTGAAAGACAGGCTGGAGGAGGGGTAAGGAGGAAGCCGAGCGAGGGAACGAGGTGAAAGACGAAGAGAAGAAGGGCTCCTCTTCAAAGGTCTGCAGCAGGGCTTCGAGGTCTGAGCGGGTGCATCCGGCAGGGTGACGAGTGTTAGTGGCCACCATTTCTGAAGTCTGTACTGAGATGGAGCGAGGCAGATCAGGGGGGCAGGAGGCCTCCTGATCGGTGGGAATCACCAGCTGACAGAGAGCAGGACAGGAGTAAACACCAAAATATAAATGTAACATTTTATTCCAGAATAAAGATCCTTACCTTGAGCATGAGGCCATCGACCTTAATATCAACGTGCTCGTCAGGTTTCTGTGAGTCGTTGAGCTTGTAAAGCTCCATGAACTGTTCCAGACTTTGCCTGAGGTCGAGGGCAAAAAGATTGATCCACACCAGACTCCGAGGATCCAGGACCAGCTGCAGGGCATTCAGCTGTGCATACAGGTTGGGACATGGGACTGCAGGAGCAAAGGTAGGGAGCACAGGTGAGAAGGAAATAGTAATAGTTTTTCAGAAAGCAGGATGTATCACATCACAAGAAAAAAAGAAAAGAAAAATCTTGTCTTAACCACAGATTCATTAGTCACAAAAGAAATGTTCACATTACATTTCTCAATGGAGTGAATCTGTGTGAAAACCATAACATGAATTAATTAGGTTAAGCTCATTTAAACTACTGGGTGCAATTCAGAAAATCAATGCCCTCAGTCACGCAGCAATCATTGAGTTTGCCTTGCTGAATAAATTAGCTGAGACAAAGATGATTCATTGGCAAAACAATGGGCAACACAGAAAAACAGCAATTTAGAAAGCTGATGACTTTCCAATGAAGATTAGTGTTTCTAATAAGAGATACTGCTTTATTAATTAATCATAGCTTGAATACAAAAATAAACACAGAAGTCATACTTGGGTAGTCTTTTCCATCAGGGAAATAGTACTCTGTAAACTCAACATGGATGGCCGGCATCTCTGAGGGAAGGTACAAGGACTTCTTATTACAGGAAATCATGGTTTTGGGACTGGAGCGACGTTGATCTGCTGTTGACACCTATGACACAGAAAAAGCCCATTTTCACAGAGTGAGTAAAGGAGATGTATTAGTCTCAGTGTTTTTATATTTGAAGGTTTTGTCAGACAGTGTATGTGTTTAGTGACCTGATAGATGCTGAAGTCAGCCATCCTAAGAACCAAGGAGCTGGACATGAGCTGGGTCTTGGGCGTATGAGGCGGAGGGGGAGGACTGAAGGAAGCGCTGCAGGATGTGTTTATCTTACCTGAAGAGAAAGAAGGTGGTGAAAGGGTAAAGAGAGAGGTTTGAAAATGAAAAAAAGAAAAGCCAAGGGGACAAACAGAGCGAGCACTCAGTTCTCCAATGGGAAACCACTGTGCCTTGAAAAAAGGTGCGTATCACCGCACCCATTTGTGCGCACACACACCGTGGTACCTGGCTCTAAGCACCAGCAGCACTGGGCTGGAGGCTGTGTGTGTGGGCTCCACTCTAGGAGTCCTTCATCAGCCTCCCTAAGCCCTACTCCTTCTCCTGTTCTCTCCTGACTTCCTAGAGGCCCATAAACATCGTCCCTAAGGGACACTGGAGGACAGAAAACCCACAGGGATGATATAAATGCTGGTGTGGTGCTGCATTTCCGCCAGGAGACGTAACAAAAATGCACATCCACAACAGGTTTGTCATGTTTACCAGATGTTAGTGTGATTAATTACCATGCTGTGGGGAGCCATGTGCAGGTTCTGGGCCTTGTCGGTCTCGAACTGCATTCTTTAACATCTCCACGTGAGACTTGAACTCATCCAGAAGATTTCGAGCCCAGCTTTCCCTGGTCTTGGTGGCTTCACTGTAGTGCATCCAGTGGACACAGCTATCACCTGGAGATGTTGGAGAGAAGGGAGCACGGTCATAGGTAGTTGGATGCCGGTGAAATAGATTTAAGATAGCAGTCAAGAACATCTAAGGATTCAAAAAAATATTTTGTTTATTAATTCAAGAATCATAATTGTCATAAGCTCTGCCGATGTGACAGAATGAGGATGCAGCAAGGATTGCTGCAACTCAGAGATGTAAATAGGTTACAGTGATTTCATGGTGAGGCAGTTTTGAGCCTGTGTGCAGGATTCATACCAGCTCTGTGGAAAGGGTAGTAGTCCAGAGTAATGAAGCTGAAGGAAAGCTGCATGGCACCCCCCATAATCCTCTTGTTGATCACTGTGAAATATAACAGCAAGAATGATAAAAGCAATTTTTGTAAAACTATTTGGATCCATTAATCTCTGTGGTGAAAAAAGTGCAAAGAAATGAATTTTAAAACAATGTAAGACCACAGAGGTCTGAGCTTAAGAAGGTAAATGGAAATTTAACAACAACAACAACAACTTTGTATAATATTGTAGAAAAGAATCTGCACTGCGTTTGAATAAATGTGCATGTTACCTTTGTCCTTAGCGTTAATGTCATCACAGATGTGCAGGTCGAGATGTTTGATCTGGAGGTGGTGTGACGTCTCGCATACATCGTAGGTGCTGAACAGCTTGGCCATAGATGCACTCTGGTCAGCAGCTGCGGACGCCTGCTGCGTTCGCACCTGCTGGGCTGAGGGTGGTGCTGACGACACCTGATGAACATAGTCGCAAACACAAAAAAATGCAGATCTTATGATGAGTATTTTTGCTCATACAGAGCAAAGAGTCTGTCAAAGAAGCTGTCAGGTTCAATTTAACATCTCAGATTCATGCAGTACTCCTTCAATCCAGTAGATGGCACCAAATTACAGATAAGATTAAATCCTGTTTGGTTGGAAGTCAGCTGAATTTCAGTAGGCTATGTACGTATGTATTTGTTTGCAGGACAAAGAAACCAATACAGAGAGCATCAGAGATACAAAGACAAACTGTCTTTGTCAATTATGTCTGTCGATGTACTGTATGTGTTGTGTACATGTACCTGATCTTCTGTGGCCATGCTCTTCCTCTGCTGAGCAGACTTCTCCATGGCCTCGCTGAGGGACTTGGCATATTGCACCATGGCTTTGAGCTGAGAGTCTGTCAGCACCCAAAGCAGGTCATCCAGGATCAGAACCAGCTTGGAGGCCACCACGTTACAGTCCTTTATCTGTGTTTGGCAAAATGGTTTATATAAAAATGAACTTTCATTAACAAATGTGTCTAATTACGGTCACATAAAAGCTGTTTGGCACTTGAGACTGCATTATATTAAACATCCAACACATACACTTGCAATAATGTGATGAAAAGCTGCTGCTGACCGTGCAGTCTGTTAGATCAAACACAGGTATCATTGTTCACAGTGGATAGGAGCAGGTTGCTTAGCTCAGCTTGGGGTTCAAGTCTGATCTATTGCATTTCATATAGGGAAAATCTATTCATGGGATCTGTGTTTGTTTCTGACCCGTCTTTTGAGGGTGACTCGTATCTTGGACTGGTTAGTGATGAGGCGGATAGGGGCGCTCAACATCTCATGCTCAACACTCTGGATAGCATCAGCCTCAATACGGATCATCTGCCAGCTTATCTCCTTGAATGTCAGGATCTGGATTAAAACAGGCAGGATAACGAATTAAGAAAAGTTAAGTACAATACGGAATAATGAAGAAGAATAAAGTGGTCGTCTTCACTAAAATATAAAAACATACTGACCTCTCCCCTCTGTGGGTCCTGGATGCGGGTGAATCGCAGGTCACTGATGCTCCAGCTGGTGTTGACGCTGTAGACCTGCAGCTGGGAGAGCTCAAAGGAAGCATTGAAGGCCTTGGCACTGATCCTGATAACTATGGAGTTGATGGACAGGGACATCCCCTCCACCACCTTTTCAGCAAAGCCATATTCACTGCGTAAGCAACAGAGAAGTGGGGATGAGTGAAGCGAGTAAGGCAAACAAGATGATAAGAAGTGCTTAGCAACGGTTGGGAGCAATAAATTATTTTCAATCTGTGTAGTGAGGCAGGATTGACATATGAACACTGTGCTGCCTGACTGAATCTTGCTAATACATAGTCAGTGCCAAAAAAAAAATTAGACGTATTAGCTCACCTGTTTTCACCAGATTTCAATCAAAACGAGACATATGGCTCCTGACTGTGTATATTCAAGAAAGATAAACTACAAAAAAAAAAAAAAAGTTGTGTTCACCTTTGTCCAGATGCTGTTGCTATGGGAGATGGGCCATTGGGGGGACGGGGTTCATCACAGGTACTCATCTCCATCACCACTTTATCCAGGGTCTGAAACAGTAAGCAAATCAGATGCTTAGATGCAGATTACTGCATGGTGCCGACACGACAATTTCTGGTTTTGTTGCTTCCTGCTGTCATCAATAATGTATCTGTACATCTTTGTTAAATAGTTATTTAAGGGCATAAAATCATTCTGCTGAGGCTATCTCTATGTTTCTTAAAGTTCTTCACAAAATACGTGAAGATTCATTGATAATGAATGCAAAGGTAAAACTTATCAACCTTGTACCACAAGGTGAAACTTACCAAAGAGATTGGGTGAGTCTTCAACTTCGTCCATGGTATCTGTGAATGAAAAGAAATCAGTGTTTCAGCCATTAAGTTCTGATTTTGGTCAAATCAAATTACCAGTCAATCAGACAAAAATTTAATTAAAAGTAACCGAATCAGATGAGAACAGCAGGATGGGTCACTCAGTGATAAAGGCTGAGAAACAGAATAGAAACATTTCATGCACTTGCATAGAAATACTATGAGGTGCCAGTAGGTGGTGTGATCGCATGTCTGTCACTGATTCATCACAGTGGAAACATTTATGTCCATTTATATCTGTGTACATATTCCTGAGAGTGTGGACTTTGGTAGAATGACCTGCTGCTGCACAATATGCTTTGTAAACTTTATTCAAAAATGTTGATTTAGTAACTCTTTTTTCAGCTGATTTGTGTGTAACAGGAAGACTCAAAGTTGAGATGAGGATCTAGCAAGCAAGGAAGTGAGATACACATCTCTGTTCTCTTTTCTTTCATAACCACTTTAACTGGTAACACTATACAGGTGGCATGCGCACACTAACGGCAAAATATGTGCATAATAAACCAATAAAGGCATTTTTAATGCTTAGACTTGCACTGACCTGAAAACAATTAGTAGGACTAGTTATGGGAAATGAGTAAAAAAAACGGCTTGAGAAAGTGGGCTAAGTGCTGAGGTGGAAAAAAGAGGTGGACAGTAGATGTTGATATAAATAAAAGTCCAGTTATGATGGAAATTATGCATCTCCAATCGTTGTGTTTCCAGAATGTGTCAGAGTCTGCTGTGACACATGACACTTGGCTGACGACACAGAGTGTGTGCAGTGCAAAGATTCATTTGGGCTTGGCCAACATGGTTGGCATTTCCCAACATCCAGATTAATGCACCTGTTTGTACCTAAATGAGGAACAATCCTATTGTTTTTTTTGTTTCCCTTTCAGAGCCTGAATAAAAACCATATAAATCTGCTAAATCTGAATGTCAGTTCACAATTCTAATCTTTTCTCTGAACTTGTTTTTTTTTAACCAAGAGCAACAAAGAAAGTGACAAAGTCGTGTTTATATCTATAATTAATGAAGCTGACGAGAAGATAAGTTGACACTATAAATATGACTGTGTATGTGTCTCTCACCCGTATGGCAGCCTTATTGCATTCTACACGATTGATGGCCAGCCAGGTAGGCAGGTCCAGTAGGCTCTGAAGAACCTCCTCATCTAGCTCCAGATTGGTGAGCTGGCCCTCCCCCTTCAGTGTGCTGAGGTTGATCTTGTCCGGCGACAGGTTCTTAGCAAACCTATGAGACACGGATGAGAAGTGCAACTTTGAGCCTGGGAATATTTATAGAAACAGATTCCTGTCCAAGCAACAGACTGGCCAAACAAAACTGTTTGGCTTTTGGTGCATTGGATGACCAGGGAGGGTTTCCTCACCACTGCACACACACACACACACACACACATCACGTTTGTAAAATGTTTCCAAAAAGCCATTACTTTCAGAATTTATTATATATCCACAACAAAAATCCCTCACAATTTTTAATAGATGCCTGAAAAACAAGATTACACAAAGCTATTAGAAGTTATCCTTGTGGCAATTTATGATGATGATTCAGACTTAGACTGTTAACTGTTTGATGTGTTTCCATGGTTACTGTTTAATCTGATGTGGACATTGGGAAGAAGATCAAGGTACAGGGTGTTTTCAGCTTACATAATGAAAACACCTCCACAGCTGCAATAAAGAAGATTTAAAGGTGGAATCAGAGAACAAGCGGAGTCATTCATTTGAGATGCAGGCCTTGGTCTGACAATATATTAAAAGCTGCTGATGAGGAAAAATAAAAAGTTCCACAAATCATCTTTAATTAAACCTGTATTGATATTAGCATGGAAATGTGTAGTGATATTGTTTGTTTAGTCTATTTGTTCTTTAGTTAATGTAAACAGATTTGACCACATAAACTCAATGTCCATGACCAAAGTGTTTTCTGTATCCACTCACAGTTTGATTACTGGTTAATAGTTAGCAGCGTGGTTAAATACTAACCCAAGCTGTATTGATTTCACATTCATTATGTGACACACGAAGGTCAAGAACACTGCACATATTTATGCTTAAACTTGTGGTGGTCTGGTCGTCATCCAGAAATACAGCACATTTATCATATCCGATAGCTTCAGCATTAAAGCAGCAGTAAATCTGAGTTGGTTGTTTATGTAAAACGGCAGAAGTGGTAAAACGACACAAACTCTCTACCTGGCTTATCTCTCACAACCATCGTGCCGCATAAAAGCTCAGTTTCACAACGAACAGACTTTACTGACAGGGCGACCTGATTATCTGGGTAATCAGATTATTACTGTGAAATATCACATAGTTGTCCTTACATTAAATACTTCTGCAAATGAATGTCCACTAATATACAATGTTTTCAATTATTCAGTCTGTAAAAATCCTGCTACTTTCCAGGCAACACCTTTTTCCTGGCAGTGTTTGATACTACTCTAATTCAAAAGTGCTGTAAATTATTCAGCAGTAGCAGCAAACGCAAACTCTCAGCGTGATGGAACAAGGATCAACACACAAAAACACACACTCTCGAACAAAACACGAAAATATCATGTGCACCTATGCTCACAACGGAGACTCAGAAACAGACAGAGTCAAGTCTGTCTGGAGAGATGGATGTTGTTGCTGGTGCGTCTCAATCTTGTGACCAGTGAAATATTCATTCCTGGTGCCGATCAAGTATCAGCCAGCTACCCAGCCAACTTCACTCACTCTGTCGGCCCATATCTGGCTTCCTGGCCTCCTCTGGGCTACCTCCTGCTTCCTTCCACCCTCCTCTACAGTCACCATTCAAGCAATGCGGTAATATTTAATATGTTGTCAATCAACTAGCTAATATCAATGCAACTAATGCTAAAAGAGCTACATAACACAGACAGGTATCCTGCATATTTCTGAGAACAGCAGTAAGAGGCAGGGGGTATTAAGTTAGCACACTGTCATCCATCTCTTTTATTTCTCCCCTCTTGACTTGAGCCATTATTTCAGTCAGCAAGGCCGAGCTCACTAGACCAAATCAGGCCCATAAAAAGAGTCTGCCTGCCTGTCAAACACAAAATTAACTATGCAACAGTAAAATCCATCACCACAGTCCTCGCTGTAAAATTGAAATTTATCATCTTTGTGGAGTGAGAAATTATAAAGTTAATATTGCCATACTTTGAGCATGGATAAATAAGTAACAGCCCTTATTTACTTGTCTTTTAAAAAGCTTAAATGTACATTATTTCAGCTTTAATTAAAAACAGACTTTAATCCACCACACTGGTCTTTTAAAGTTAAATTACACACTCCCTGTTTTTCCTGCTCTCTGACGGTGCATTCTTGGCGCAGACTGATGACATCAGCTGCCAGTAAGAGAGGAGCCTCAGCAACCAACGCTGTGGCAAAAATAAAAACAGAAATATATATTAGGAGAAATGGGCAGAGACAAGAAAGACACAGAAAGAAGAGATACAAAATGAACAGACGGTTTCATCGGGACACTCTCATAGGGCTTGGGAATGTGGTTTTCCATGGAAAAGTCATCTGAGATGTTACCACACTCTTTCCTGCCAGCGCCCCTTTGACCAAGCAGCAGACTTGGCTCGATAACAAAAAAGGAGAATGTGACATTTAAATGGGTCTCTAAATCCTTCACTGGCCCATTCAGTGTCAACAGCACATTGTAATGAGTCTGGAAGAAACATCTAACAGCTCTTTTCAATAAAGTCAGTATTCCTGAACAATCAAGGCAATTTATTCAGTTAGAGAGTAGCAGGCAGAACAGTAGCACTGCAGTGTTTGAAGGCTGACAGCATACAGTGTGGGTGTGTTGGCAATTCAAATGGAAACCTTAAAACCGTATTTATACATAAACCTTTTCTGAATTATCATTGGTGTCGTCTGTCATCTCTTAATATTCAGATTTAATATCATGCTGATGAATGAGCCATCTCTGCATGTAATATATTTCTGATCTTATCTTGTCAGAGAGTTAGTTTTTTTTGTGTCAGCTTTTCTGCTTCATAAATAACTGCTGGTACATATGAGCCTCAGACAAAAATACATTATGCAGCCTAAACAGAACAGTTAGCAAAAAGACTGTGACGCATCAAACTTAAAACGAAGAGGAGTTGCTCACAAGCCTACATACACAAACCCCTACAATACACCTCCACAAACATCACCAAGGACGACTATTAAATAACAAGCAGGCAGCCAGTGAAGGCAGAGTGAGTTTGTGTAAAGGGCCAAAGAGTCTTGGAATAAGTATAACCCCAAGGAGATGGTGAAAAGGTTAGTGTGAAGGAGTAAACAATTCAAGACCCTAATTACAGGGCAGCGGAGGCCGAGAGGGACCGTGTCCAAATGTCGTTCTCTCACACTCACTCGACATTCAGTACACACACAAACACTTCACAGCTACGCAGTGATTAGACACCCACAGTAAGGTATTCGGTCATGACTCATGCCGTAATATCCTTCCCACCAGCAGTGAGCAATAAAACCGAAAGGTGGAGTTGAACGCTGTAGTGCATCATCCTGCAGCTACTGTGGGACAAGAGCCAGGCAAATGATGGTAGCAGAAATAGACCCAATCTCTCGCATCAAAACAAGCACTAAAACTCTACTCTCGTGAAAGGTGGAGACTTTTTATACTTGCACACTGGTTTGTTCGTGACAAAGGGTTATAAACCTAACCTGACTCTTTTTTTGTGCGATCTTGTGGTCCTGTGATTTTCATCAACAGATTTTCATCAACATAAAACGATGAAAACTGAGAATTTAACTTGAATCCTCTACATTTTAAAAATATTACACCCAGTATTATTTACTTAAAACTGGTGTAAAAAAGGAGTTAACAGGGATATAGCCTAAGTGAAACCTCTGTTGGCAACTCTCATATAACATCAAGGCTTAAACCTGGAATGACTGTCACATACCAGCCTTACCAAAAACCTAATCTTCCAGGCTGAGAACTCATTGCACTGGAAGGCAAAGTGATTACCTTTTCATTGTAAGGGGCCCATTCTGTGTAAGTCTTTCAACAGCTTTGCTCAGTGGACATAAAAACAAAACTCTCTCTACTGTTCATACTTTCTACATTACCCTCTGATTCGACATGATTTATGCTGCTAACAATTATCAAGAGCACTTTGTTCATGTAACATTAATAACCTGTAATTTCCTTGCAGCCATAAAAGGGACAAATGGGAATAATGGATAAACTGCATGAAAGAAATAAGTGTGGAGAGAAAAAAGCATTTTCTCTGCTCTTTGACGTGTCATTAAAACAACATATAATTCTCATACTCCAGCTCCGATGTTTAAATATCTGCCTGCTCCATGTCCCTGCCCTGAATCTCACCTTTCACTTCGCAGGATGCCAAAATCTATTTGAGAGAACACAGTGGAGAAAATGTGACTGAGCAAGTCTTGCTGCGTTTAGCTGTTTCACCATTCATCTGTGTTTCTGTGTCAGTACAGCACGTGTAATAGGATATTGCGCTAGCTAGCCATGAGCCAGGGTTTGTCAATGATCTAAATTTGTGTGTAATGAAGGCAGATACACCTACTATTCAAACCCCCCACCCCGTGGAGGCCTGAGTAGCACCCTCAATGTTAAAACACACTCATCAAAACACAGAACATGTGTGTGCCGACAACTTCCCCAAAGAACCACAAACACATGGCTTCTTCTAACAGTGCAGGTCTCATCTAGTTTAATATGTCATGCATGGCTCGGTGCACTTGTCTCCGTCAGGGGAGGAACAGCCAGCGATGACTTCTGTGTCGATGAACTGTAAAGATGTGGTGCCACCTCACAAAGACAAGCTGTCACAGCCAGTAACCTGCAGATGTAGACACATGTCCTCTGCAACAGTTGGGTATAGAGACTAAGCTGACATGTTGACAACCACAACACAACTTGTAGCTGTGTAAGCAAACCTACAGCGTGCACGAATAAGCTTGACAGAAGTGCAATGGGTTACTGATGAGGCAGCAACTGAGCACATTAGCCAGAACAACACAAACATACATCATTATAATAACCAAACTGTAGCTCTGTTTACACAGTGGAATATACAAGGTGATGCTTCTTCTGACACCGGCACTTTTACCATGACATCACTGCAGAGAAAGGCGCAGGATTGGACGACTCTGTCACGGGTCAGCTTCCACTCAGTGTCGAACCAATCAGGCAAGACCAGAGCAGATCAGATGGCAAGCCCAAAGACAGATGACATCACTACTGCTTAAGTCATTTCCTGTCATTGCTGATGCCAATGCTGCTGTGGCCACGCACAGTCGTGTGCTTTGCCTACACATGCACACACACACACGACTTGGAGTACCAGGACAACGAAGGGCATGCCACCCACAGGCACTGTGTAGCTTGGCTGTGACACTGTACACATGTACAAAGGACAATTCAAAAACTCATGATGGTATGGACCAGCGAGTGCCAAATTACTCACAATTCAGTCATCAAGTGCAACAACCCCTGTGCTCTGCCCTCGCAAAAAAGACAAACCAGTTTGGCTGCATACTGATGAGCATTAATGACTAACTTACGTACAACCCATGACTGAAACGTACTGAGGGAAAGCTCTGACCTATGAGTTTAATACATTGCCGGATTCATTATTAGTATATTTAGAAGGTTGTGAAGACTGTTTGAGGTGTAAATGTGTTTTGTAACATGTTAGGAATTTAAAATGTGAATTTAAAAAAAATGCTGCATGCTTCACTTCATGCCTCTGAAACAAAACAGGTAGGTCGTTCATTGAAAGTCTCCTGAGGGACAGTGGAAAACAATAAATAATGTATGTTAAGCCAACAGAGCTGAATACTGCACCCAACAGCAGGACAATAAAAAAAGATAAGCGGGTGACAGTGCTATTATTATACAGATTCGTAAATAAATTACCCTCAGTGATAACATAGTACGTTAAAATTGGACATAAGTAAATAACAATAGAGTTGTTTGTCTGTTTTAATGTCATACATTTATGTGTGATCTCATATGGCTAGGCCATGTGTTGAAGAGGCCATATAAAACTGGGTTTAAACCCGTGTAAACAAACCTGCACACCGCTAACCTGATTTCACCACTTATCGCGCTATGATAGTCAAATAAAAGTCCACGTATCTCGCTGTTTAACGATTTATGCGTCTGACTGGGTGATTATACTCATTCTTACTGCCGGGATTGTTTATTCAACAAATCTGATCACTCGACTGGTTCAACCTGCTACAGCAAGTGCCGAGGGATTAGCCGCTCCGTGACGCTAGCTTACCCCCAATTGCTAGCGAGTTAGCGGGGTAGCCACGTCTCGGGTTGGGGGGGGGTATATGCACTGAAACACGACTGACAGCCTGACACACATCCGGGGTGTGGGGTTAACTTCTTACATATTTAAAAAATAAACGTTTTCACTCACACTTTCGGGGAAATTTTCGCCTGTAACGTCAGAGGGATGTGTGGCTAAGTAGCCGAATCCCCTCTGTGAGTTAACCGTTAGCCGTCTCTCAGCACTGACCTGGACAGATGCTTCAGGATCTGCTTCTTGATGAGCCCGGCCATGGTCTCAGGAGTCCGGCGTCTGAGCTGCGAAGGCCGGTTGGCTAGCTGAACCGCTAGCTGTTCCCACTCGAGGTATCGCCAATCGCCTCAAATCGTGCTCCCCGTGTCGGGCTTCATTTTAACTCTGCTCCCGCCTCATTCTCCGGGAGGTGGATGCGGCAGCGGCGGACGGAAAGGCGGCATTTCACGGGTACGAGTAGCAGTCGGGCTCGGGGAAGACAGATACCGGGTTAGGTCATTTCATGCAGATGCACTGGCGAAGCTCCAAGACGGTCAGGTTCTCTGACACCACACACCGACACACCTGGACTGAGAGACAGAGGCAACCGCGTCTGTTGTCACGGCGTCCGGGAGGGGCGTTGTGCTGCGTTCAAGCTCTGCTCCGAAAATCCGAAACTTAGGTCAGAAAACACGGTTATTACGGAGAAACCTAGGCGCGTCTAAGCATTAATTAATCTTTTCGTGAAATACGAAAATAATTCCAACGTTTATACGACTACGTTATTTCGCAATATTTTAGAATATGATTTATAATCATTCTTATAATATTTTTTTTCATGATGTATCTACAGCCAAACTCACTCTTGACGATAAAGTAATAATGTGTGGGGGGAAATTGCTTTTCAAAATTAATTCACCACTTAAGTATTGATCAAAAGCTGTAAACAAGCTGTAACTTAACGGGAATAAACATGACACAAATGTCTTCCTCTTTTTCATACTACTACTAATAACAATACTACTACTAATAATAATAACAACAACAACAACAATAATAATAATAACATCAATAATAATAAGTTTGTTCCTCATTTTGATTATGGCTTTGGATTCAAGGCTATAATCTGTCTCACCATAAAACGCTCCTTTAGTGACATCTAGTGTTAAAACTGAGAATGTAAACATTGGTCGTCACATTCCTTCCAGTTTAATAGTCATAGTCTAAAAAGCAAAATACTGTATATAGAAATATAACTGGGGTGACTTGTTTTAAGCCACATAATCACTTGTTACCGTTAATGAAAACGTAGACGCCCGCAAACACCAATTTAGAGCCATAAAAATTACTCAGTCACTTTTACAGCCTAATAAAAATGAAATGCATTTCTTGAAGTGAACATGAGCTTTGGACATTTCACTTATGTGTTAGTGGGCTGAGGACCTGTGGCTTTAGCCGATGTGTGTGTGTGTGTGTGTGTGTGTGTGTGTGTGTGTTCCTGGGATGGACCAGCAGGCTGCAGATGCCACGTATGAAAGGAGGAGCAAACAGTTGGGAAGAGAGGAAAAGTCCCCTCCCTGCACTGCTACGCCTCACAGGGAAGAACCGCTTGCAGGAAGTTTGCATCAGTCTACAGTATATCCCAAAACTGCTCCCCCGACCCCCCCGTTCCCTGCACTACACACATACGTCACTTTAAAAGTGAAAATCATCTCATACTAAATATTAGTTTGTGTTTCTGCAGAAACGTCACATTTCGATTGAAGCGTTTAATAAGATGCTTATTTCATGTGGCTGCAGCAGGGGCCATTCATATGTCTCTGGCTGTTTGGAGTCATTAGAATGGGTCTATTGGCAGCTCGCGGGTTGGACATGGGACGGCCCCCATCCGCATACCTCAACGCACCGAGGCGCGTGGAGGGACACGACGCGCTCCCTGATACGCTGCCGCTGCTCGGTGGGTTTGTTCTGGAAACACTGCTTCATCCATCCACGACTGCAAAAAACATCCCTCACTCTCACACACACACACACACACACACTCACCTCCAGCCACAGCACACACACCGAACAATGACAGCGAAGAGCCGGCAGAAGAGCAGCAGCATCAGCGAGAAGACCCCAGCGCCCAGCCAGGACGATGCGCCCAAGAAAAGCCAAAGAGCCGCGACGAATGGAGGAAGTGGCCCCGGAGCCCAGGGGCCCAAATCGAAGAGCTGCCTCGGACTGGTCCTGACGACTCTGTTCTATGTCGCGCTGATAGGCGCTGGGGGTTTTGCGGCTTTTTATGTGCACCAGGCGGTGGAAGAAGTCCGCGAGAGCAGCGGCAGGCACGCGGAGAGCGCACAGCGCAGCGCGGCAGCGGCCAGCAGAATGGAGAGCGTCGCTCAACAGGTACCACAACTTCACTGTACATGTACAACAACTTTTCTTTTTCTTTCCCAAGAGTCTATCAATACATACAACATCCATGGGGAATAATGCACACATACATGGTTTGTTGCCACTTTTGCCAGGACTATAATATATAATATGCACTTACATAACATATACTTGTACTTCATGTACAGTTGGGGGGGGCAACACAGCAGGTATGTGGTCAACTGCAGTCATGGATATTTTAAAGCGGTGATTATTTTCATTATGCAAACATACTATATTATTTTCACTATGCAAACATATATTATTTTCATTATGCAAACATACTATATTATTTTCACTATGTAAACATATTATATTATTTTCACTATGCAAACATATATTATTTTCATTATGCAAACATACTATATTATTTTCACTATGTAAACATATTATATTATTTTCACTATGTAAACATACTATATTATTTTCACTATGTAAACATACTATATTATTTTCACTATGTAAACATACTATATTGTTTTCACTATGTAAACATACTATATTGTTTTCACTATGTAAACATACTATATTATTTTCACTATGCAAACATCCCAGGAGTAACGTAGTGTTTTCTTTTCTGTTTGTCCAGTGCCGTTGGTGGGGGTTAGGATGAGAGGGGACAGATAAGGAGCAGATGATTATGCTCAGACTCAGACTGTTT
Source organism: Trinectes maculatus (assembly GCA_016785345.1). Classification (NCBI taxonomy): domain Eukaryota; kingdom Metazoa; phylum Chordata; class Actinopteri; order Pleuronectiformes; family Achiridae; genus Trinectes; species Trinectes maculatus. The sequence continues at coordinate 357,619 of JAFBJQ010001134.1, forward strand.
GTCTGTTTGTCTGTGAGTGCGTTGGCACTTTAATAATATCTGATGACTGCTTTCTTTCACCATGCTGTTGATACCTATTCCTTGTTTAGTGCACTAAATGGTCTGTTTGCTCTTGTCCTCATTCATTTAATCTTGTCAGTCGCTGTTTGACTAATCTAAATGATAATCAGGGTGAACAGCGGTGCCAACCACTACCACAGCAGACTTAAGTCATGTGATGTCTTAACTCTGTGTATATTCTAGGTGCAACCCAATGGTTCTGTTCATTTGTTTTGTTTTAGCTAAGTAGTTAAAACATACGGCGACTTATGCACACCACAGCCGTATAAAAAAAATCATCTTCTTCTGTTTCCTGTTCCCTGCTTACTTTGTAAACTTTGAAGTACCGCAAGTAAATTTACATCAAGCAATATACCTATGGCTAAACACAGTCCTCTGCACCCACGACTCATAAGGACAAATAAGGAAACGTTTGACCTATTTCCTATTTAAATATACAGTATACTGTATATGCCAAAAAGACACTTTTCCTATGCCTGAACAACAAATTACAAACCAAAGATGAGCACAAATATACAATACAATAACAATATACAAATGGATGTATTGAAGAGAAAAATGTATGTTTTCTTATCTTGGTGCACAGGTGGAGTCTCTGAGAAGTGCTGTGGATGGGCTGCAGTCAACACTGGCCATCACACGCGTGGAACTCGAGGGGGCCAACAGCCGACTGCAGGCAGGTGAAGTGGAGAACAGGAGGCTGGAGGAGGCCCTCCAGAACCTCCAGAACGATCTACTCAGGGATCTCTCAGAGGGCCTCAAAGAAGTAAAGGAGGCTCGTGAGAGGGACTTCTCCTCTCTGGAGAGGACTGTTGAGGAACGCCTGGCTGAGGTGAGTCAGTCCATCAAGGCCAACATGGCAGACGTCACCGGAGCTCAAAGTGAGGTGCAGAGCCAGTTGGCAAATCTAAAAGCCCGCCTGGGTGACGTGGAAGACCCTGCTCTCATCAAACAGGAGATATCTGCCATCGTTGATGCTGTGGCTGAAATCAAAACAGCCAAAGAGGCAGCTGACACATCAGCTCATTCGCTCTGGGAGCAGATCGGTGCTGTGAGGCAAGAGCTCCAGACCCGCAACCTGGAGGTGGCCTCTCTCTCCCAAGAGGTCCAGACAGTGAGGTCAGTGGTGCAGGAGACAGTTGGTAATCTGAAGCAGTCGCTGTCTGCGGCAGAGGCTGAAGTTCAGGTCCTGAAGGACAAAACGCTGACAGTGGAGAGTGAGGCGCAGCAGGCAGCTGCTGCAGTTCGCAATGTGGAGAAGCAGGCGACTGAAGCAGCTGCTCAGGCCCAGAGTAGGTCAGATGATCTTGAAGCAAGAATCAAAGCATCCGAAGAGAACGGAGACTTGATGTCCGCGTCGGTATCAGAAACTACCTCCAAAGTAGAATCGCTACTTGCGAAGTACGACAACCACGAAAGCGTCCTGGCTGCTCAGGGACAGGCTGTGGTCCAAGAGCTGCAGACACTGAAAAGCAGTCTGGAGGAGCTCCAGTCCAACGTGGCCTCACTGGATGGTTCCAAGACCCAGCTAACTCCAACAGACTCCAGTCTTGATCAGCAGGTGGAGGACCTGGAGAAGAGGCTCGCTGCTCTGGAGGACAGCAGCAGCAGCAGTAGCATTAAGCCTGAGCAGGTGGAGAGCTTACGGAACATGGTGGCCGGGTTGGAAGAAAAAGCCGACAAGCTGGAAGGTCACGATCAGGCGATTGCTGCTCTACAGCGAGCAGTGCAGGAGACCACACAGACACTGGCAGCTTTATCAGGAGCATCTGATGAGAAGGACACTTAGGGACCTTCAGCTAGAAATATGACATCAGTAACTTAAGACAACCAGCAGGGACAGTAAGGAATCCCAGGTGACCATAACCAGCGTTTTTTAATGTTATGAAGAAGAAAAAAAAAATCAATGGTGAACACTTTAGTAGTAAAGAATGGTGGGAAATCGGTTTAGGTTATGAGAGCTGAACTGCTGATCTGTGAAACTTTAAGTCAACGCCCATTCTGCACTGTAGTTTCATGTTTTTCAGTGTTTTTCTAATGTTTTTCATAGTTTGTTTTTTTTATTTTAAATCTCCTGTGCCATGGCTGTGTTTTTTGAACCTCCATATGCAATAATGAGATCTTTTTTACTCACCGTGTTTTGTTTTGTTTTGTTTTCTTTAAGAATAAAATCTCTTGTCCTCCCTAAGATGTGAGCTATTATTTCTTAGTGTGGAGTTTTGGCTGCCTTTCCTGTTGCATCATGGGTGATAATGTTGCTGGCATGAGAATGAAAATGTACACTTACAGGAGTGACACAACATAAAAGTCATATTAAAATCCAATCGAAACTTCATGAACATGTTTGTACAATTGAATCACTCATTCAGCAGCAGAATAGTATTTCTAATCTGACTGAACATGTGAAGTCAAGCAGATAATCCTCCACCTGTTAATGACTTAATGAGTTCCACATTCCAAACACTTAAAACTGCAAACAGTAATGACAAAAAAATGGACTCTCCTCCAGGTGTTATGCACAAATATGCTTCCTTTTGCAACACAAGGGATTGTGGTTGTGCGACCACGTCGACGGAACACTTCAAAGTTCCTTGTTTGGCTCGAGGACATCTGGAAGCCAATAAATTCCTCCTGCAGAGTGAAGGACATACTCACTACTGTGTAACGCCCTAATTGTAAAGTGGACGAGTTGTTTTGAACAGCTCACCCAAGGCTTCATCTGTCTAAAACTAAATATGTGGAGACCTGAATGACTGAGATTCCACAAAGACAAATCACAATCCATCGTTTAAGCAAAGAGGCTTCAAATACTGCATCTATAGAGAAGACAAACAGTCATATTTAATAAGTATATTTTCTAACTTTCCCTTTAGCCATTATTTTGTGCTGAAAACCCATGAAAACAAACAATAATCTCCATCAAGGACATTGTATTTCCGGTGCCTTTTGTCTGACAGTCAGCAGGATTATGATAAAACGACAATATCAATTAACATGAAATTTGTAGCGGGGTGTGCACCATTCATTGAAGACTCTTTCTAGTTTTCGAGACAAAAAAGTAGTTTTAGGATCAGTTCACACTGGCAAAACAGCAACGGTTGTATAGCACTGAACAGAGCCAAACAAAGCAGAGCCACTAGCAGCTAACTTAGCCTCACACATGTACACAAGCATGTAACAACCTAATGAAATGTTGACAGACTCGCTGCCAGATTGTTTACATTCATTCTTCCTAAAAGGCTGAACGTTTTCCCGACTACATCCCGTATGTGTTTCAAGGCTGTGCAGATTTTGGTCAAAAAAAGAGTTTCATATTTATTTTAATTAACAGTAGTGTGACATTTGACCAATACTGACAAAAGCTAAAAAAAAAAGACCAATCAGTCTACACACTGTGTGAAGGTGGGACTTATGTTGGAATGTGCATCTCTCCAATGTTGGACAGATCCGCTATTTCACTGACCTGTTTGGTTGTAACACTTATATCTCCTTCTACTGCAGTCAGATTAGTTAATGTCTGTCTAAGCTCAGCGATCTCCTGCTCTCTCTTGGTGAGGTCCTCCGCCAGTCTTCCTATCCTCAGCGTCAGGTCTGACAGCTGCGGCTCTAACGCCCCAAAGTCCCTCTTTATTGCAGCCACCTTTGGTTTAAGGTCACTGGCAAAGGTCACCGTTCTGATGAGGCGAGCTCTGCCGCTCTCGAGCTCCCTCAGACGCTCAGAGATCAGTGTGTCAGCAGTGGTGAGTTCAGGGATGCGCCTGTGGAGCTGATCTATGGCCTGTGCGTTGCGTTCAGTTGCAGTCCGAAGGTTGGACACCCGGTCGATGCTGCTGGCCAGCACGTCCCCGATGCGTTTGACCATGCTATGCTCCACCGCACTGGTCTTGTCCTCCAGCACTCCAATCTGAGTAAGCAGAGACTCAAGCTCAGTTTGCAGACCATCCATCCTGCGCACGTCTGTCCTCACTGACGCCACCTAATGGGGAAACACAGGAAAGCTGCTGGGGCACCAACTGATTGTGTTTCAAATTGTTTACAACAAAGTGTCTTATTATTACCAAATGAAATCAACAATAAATCCATGACCTTCTTCTCTTATTCACATGACATCTAAAAAATGGTTATCAACAAGAAAAATCTCATGCACCTTGTTGGCAAAGTCCTGGGTGATGGCTGAGGTTCGCTCTTCAATCTGCTCCACAGCATATCTCAGTGCGCTCAGGCTGGTCTGCAGCTCGGCACGTTTCTCAGTCAGCCCGGAGGACCACTCCTTCAGCCGCCCAACATCCTCCTCCAACCCCTCCAGCTGAGGTCGCAGAGCCTCCCGCTGACCCCCGAGACCTTCCAGCATTAGCTTGATGCTCTCACACTGCAACAGGCACACAAAGTGGATGGAGTAATAGGTGCAGGAGAATAGGTTGAGGAGTGGTGACGTCAGCATTGTCATTACCTAATGTTTTTTTTAATCCCTTAATGCAAAGTAGAATGAGAAATTAGTGCGCTGACTTGAATTGTAAATATGAGAATCAAAGTTTGCACAAACAAATATTGTACACAAAAATGTGACATTTATTAAATAAGACGATGAAAAGATTTAAAACCGGCTCAGGTGAAAATGTAACAGTCAAAATAAAATAAGTAAAGATTAAGTCCAAAAAAATCCAAACACTAAAGGTAATAATTACATTAATTTGATTGTTATTTCAAGGTTAAACGATGATTCAGGCTATGAATAAGACCAAAAACAGCAAATTAAAAATTCAAGAGAAAAAAATATTTCAGTGCAAATGACTGACTTAGGAATAACAGGGAAAATTTTAAACAGATGCTGAGAAACCCTAAATGAACTCCACATTAAACAAAGCAATGAAATATATTCTTCATTGTACTTCATTGTATTAAAAGACAGTGCAGTGATTGTCGTAATTTTTGTAAATAAACAGAGCTGCACATTTGTTGAACTTTAACAGCATTTCACAAGCAATAATAAAAGCCACTCCTATTCCCTAACTAAATAAAAACAATGACATCATCCAGTGAGGTCATCATGAAGATGTTGATTTATTTCACCCTCGTCATCTTTCCCCCACTCCTCCTCCCCCTCTTCTTCGTCTTTCCATTCTTCTTCCTCTTCTGGAGTGTCCAAGTCTGTTTGGCCGTCAACCCTATTTTCCCTTAACACCATGGTGAGTTCACGGACTGCCTCTTTAACCACGGACAACTCATTCTTCATCTTCAGGATGCTGTTGTGAGCCTGCAGGGTGTCCAGCTCCTGTCTGATCTCAAGGATTTCGTTCAGTGCTTTCAGCATGCTGTCCTCAGTCCCAAACACCTGCAGCGTCACCTCCTCCAGCCTCTTCTCCAAACCACTCAGCTCTCCCCCCAGCTTCAGGATGGAGCGCACCGCCTCCTCCACCTGCGGCAGGTGCTGTTCACACTCCTGTGCTCGGGGAATGTGTTCCTGGAGCTGAGAGCTGAGCTCGACCTCCCTCTTGGTCAGGATGCTGATCTGCTCCTCCAGCTTGTGGATCTGCTTGGTGTTCCAGTCCAGCTGGTCCTGCGCCCGTTTTGCGTCGTCTTCCTCTGTGCGCTCCAGAGCTCGGGCGTTCCTCTTTGTGCTGTCCTCAAGCTCCTCCAACCTCTTCTCCAGCGACCGGGCCCTCCGCTCTGCCTCGTTCACCCGGTCTGTTGCTCTGGTGTGATCTTCGCGTGACTCCGCCTTGAGGGCAGCCAGGTTGGAGGTGATATCCGCCAGGCGCTCCTGCCACGTCTCTGTCACATTCAGGAATCGGGCATTGACCATCTGCAGGTCACGGGAAGCAGCGTTTTCATCGCTCTGCATCGCCATCACAGCAGCGTGGAGGACGGAGATGTCCTGCTGGAGTCTTGTCGCCAAAGAGACAGTGGAGCGCACCTCCTGTAGGTCATCCTCAGAGGCGGCAAGCTGCAGCCGCAACACAAAGCAGGAGGGCTGTTTGTGTAGGAGCTCTATTGCCCTCAGTATACATCACATACAAACAGTAGGCAACAAAGCTCATGCACAGAGAAAAGGACTGTAAAAGACACAATAATGTATAAAAAGTGCACACGTGTATAAAGCAACCTCCCCACATTTTTTTTTCTTGTGCACAAAGAAAGAAAATCCAAAAATTGGAAAATTCTAGTGCAACACATCTTTACCCTGAGGCAAATCATATCCAATGCATCTTCACTGTACACAAATAAAAAACTATTTGCATGGCTTCCGGATTGAGTAAGACTTGTGCATATACTGTACATATATACATATTTATATTTTTACATATGTATGTGTGTGTGTGTGTGTATGTGCTAATTTGAATGAACTGACCCTGTGAACCGTATCTCTCAAACGCACCTTTTTAGAAACCAGGACCACCTCCTCCTCCATGTTGAACAGTTGGGAGGTTTTCCCCTGTAGAGATCTATACTTTTCTTCTATTTGTGAAAACCTCTCGTTCTGCCGCAGCACCACCCTGAAACCGACACACACACACACACACACACACACACATGAGCGGACACACAACAACAACAACAACAGAAATGGCTAATTTACATGTTTACAGCACTTCTTACCAACTCAGAGCTCCGCACACTGCGAGCGACAGTAAACACATCATCGTTTTAACGTCCACACTTTTCTTGGCTCCTGTGTTGTTCCCAGCCTCCATCTTCACCGCCCCTGCTTCATGTTTGTCGTCAGCAGCCGATGTTTCGGTCGTTTCCACCGTTTGTTTTGGCGTCTTCTTCCTCTGTTTCAACTCTGCGGGCATTTTTTCCCCCTCCTGTACACAAGTTCTACTGTGAAGTAATTCAGCGAGAAACAAACCGCCCAGTAGCTAGTCGATACGTTTTGAAGTGAAATAAGACGCTTTTCTTACAGGTAAAATCATAATGTAGGACGCTGAGCTGAAATGAGAGTGGTTAATAGCTGCGTTTAGCCGCTACTAGCATCCCCCAAGTTTCATACTCTTCCCTGGAAAAATGTGGCCTTCAAGTGGGCTCGTAAAAGTTAAGACTAGAGGCGCCTATGCTACAAATACAGCGCATATTACCGTATCGTGTATAGGTATTAAATTAGTTTTAACATTTCGCTAAGCGCAACAAAGGTTTTGGACAACATTATGATATGTGTCGCGCAAATTTATTTAATTGTTCACCCACGCTACTGTTATTTTTTTATTTCCGACAGCGCAGGAAGCACCTCAAACGCCTCAGCCAGCCACGTAAGCGGCTGCCAACATTTTGGCCTTTAGGGTAGCTGTAACTATTAATCAGTCGATTGATTTTGACAAATATATATATATATACACACATATATAAAGAAACAAGTAATACGTTATGTGGGTTTTCAAATGCGCAGATATTATATCGTGTAATTGTATAATTTATCGTCTCATATGTTTTAAGGGAAAGCAGAAAAACAAATTTCTATGCAGGGTTGATAGATTTAGACAAATGACGGAGACAGAGGAGTTTTAGCAGAGGTCATTTATTTGGCATGATCCCAATAACATTTCTTATATTTTATGTGTCAAAAACAGTCAAAATCTGATTATCAATAGCCTTCATACAAATATTGATTCAAAGCCCGATGCAATATTGTAGGTCTATTATATCTATCTGTCTATCTATTATACCATGATTATTTAAATGAATGGGTCACAGCTGTATGTTTTTTTTTGTTTGTTTTCGGGATGCGTAGTAACTACAAGGCCCATGCAAATTACACAAGCTACTATTCTCTTATGTAACATTTAACAGTATTCAACAGCACAGGACAAACAAGCTAAGACGAAAAGAAAAACTAAAGTCTAGCGGAAACGTCATCAACTTCTGGGAAAAGTTTCAACTGCGAAACAGCCACGTGCATTTTTCTAATAATGTGCAAAAAAAAAAGAGATGACTCCACCGTACTGCAATTCTAAGACATGCTTAAGTGATCTTTGGACTAAGGCAAATAGTCACAGAGTAAACAAATATTTGGTCACTAGGGGACGTATAACTCTTTTAGTGCTTCATAATTTTTCTTATTTATCAAGTCAAACTGAACTCCTGAGAGGCATAAACAAGACAACTTAGACAACGTAATCATCCTGTTCCAAATGTTCAGAAACATTGGTCTGTTACCTTGTGAGCAAATTCTGATTAATGCTAAAGCACAAGTTGTTGTTTTTCAATATCAAAAGACATAAACAGATATCAAACTTCTTTTCTATTGCTATTAAATATCAATTCCAAAATCACACTATAGCACCCCCTGTAGTACTATCTGTGTCTCATCACTGTCTCTGTGGTATTGACATAATCATAATATCACGTGGACCTTGGCAGTATGGAACAGCAGCAGAAAATTAACTATGAAGGCTTAAAAGGTGCTGTTTACATTCATTCTTAAGTGGACATGCTGCTGTTCACTGGGAGCTGAAAGCTACAATGTCTTCATGAGTCTGAGCGCAATTAAATCATATGTCAATTTTTTTTAATGAAATAGTTTGACATATTCAGACAAAGGCTAATAGCCTGGCTATTTACAAAGGTTACAACTCCACCTACCAACAAAAAACACAAACACACTAGAGTGGTAGCAAATTTAAGGCAAACAAATAACAGAAAAAGATTTCAACAAAAAATTTGTGCATTGCACCAAACATTAAACTATTAGCTTTTATAGCTGCCTAAGCCTCACGCCATCTTGTCCTTTTGCAGCACAGATGCATGACCTACTCAACCAAGGAAACTAGCAGGATTATGGATCTTATGTGCTAATTAGACCAATGCCAATTTACATAACCCATATTATATTCAATTAAGAAATATATGTCTGGTCCCCCAAGGCCTCAGTATCAGCTTTTGGTCCTGTTTGTGGAAGAGCAGACATAAGTGCACTTTGGGGACTGAAAGGACACTTTAAACCCATGGGACGGTGTGCAAGATTGAAAAATAAAGACCACACTATAAAGTGTGTGTCATGAGTTAGTGTATGAGCTTTGTTAACAGATTGCGTACTTCCAACTGCGTTGTCCCTGCTGCTTAGGTTTTCACCCAATTGACCTAAGGAGTCAAAATAATAACCCCCTCCGCCATAACACCGGAAATCTTACACTGCTACATAAGTATTTCTATTTATTTCTATTTCTATTTAAACCGCAAGAACACAAATCAAACTATGTAATATACTTCCAACTAAATATTCTTCATGACTTTACTATACACTTCTCAAGATGTCTGCAGAAGAACAAATACTGTGCTTCAGTCATCTTGATTCCAACCATTGTTGTACGTACAATATCTGAAAAAATAAATGTAACGTATACAGAATAATTTGGGGGAGATTATGATACATCACAGAGCAGCATTGCTCAGATAACTCAATTCTCCTTCTCTCACCAGGTAAAGAACCTTCGCTCACTGGGAAAATGATCCTACTCTGGTAATCAGAGGATGACGACACACATTGGAATCCAGGAGGAGACACATTACGACTCAAGAATTGTAGTGATCCTGAGGAAAGACAATAATATTGATCAGAAAAATCTGAAGTCGCACTTGTGAGATACAATGTTAATATGCAATTCTGACCAACCTGAATTGAATTAACTACACCGCTGGCCATGACGGAGAGTTTTCCAGCGACTGAGCGCACTCCCATCTTTAGTTGTGTCATATCAGGAGCATTGGGCAGCACATTGGACAGACGGTACGAACTCGCTGTGTACAAAAGACAAAATTATGTATTCTGTCTTTACACATAGATACTTTTCTACTCAATTACAATCAAAATAGTAAATATATCAAAAGCTTAATTGTTTCTGCAAAGGAAGCAATGGCGCAGTGGCATATTACCAGGCTTTTTCTTTGGATCATCGAAGAGGTCCGTTGAACTTATAGACGCACTTGCAGAAAATCTTTCCAGTCGTGTTCTGGACTCATACTAAAAAAAAAAAAGAAAGTTTCCAAATAGATTATCTATTATATAAAAGTTATTAAAAACAAAAGTTAAAGTACTTCTATAATTTTGAAACGCTATGATGACATGTTGTGCACAACACATTACATATACACAAAATACAATTTGCAAATATTTTACCCCAGTGTCATCTTGTTTTCCAAAGTACATGTCAGAAGAAATTGCTTTGACATCAGCTCCAAACTTTTTCTGAGCCTCTCCTGTATCTATCACTGGCTCTGGTTTCCTCCTGGCTGTGGACCTGATTACAGATAATGATTTTACATTATTTTCATACCACAATACAACACTTGAATATATAATATGGTTTGACTCGACACTACATTGTGATTACAATAACATACCAATGAAAGTGGGAAAATTATGACTTAAAACCGCTTTGTTGTGAATTTAACAGTGCTAATTGCTTAGTTCTACTTAAATGGGTACGAGCTGAAGGCTGTGTTTGTGTCTTGAAGGTTTTAAGACAAAGAACAGAATTAAAGTAAAAATGGTTGTCATAAGATAAGATGTGTCCTACCTGTCATCAAGGGAGACCACAGAGGAAGAGAAGTAGAAATCTGTCTCTGGTTTCCTGCTCTCCTTCATCCAGCCTCCTCTGTCTTCTCCATCATCCCATCGTGAAGTGAAGCGATCTGATGGTTCTGTTTGATCCTCAAACCGGGAAAGGACCCTAAAGAAATAAGGGTTCAGATTAATAGGTGAGAAATCAACAAAGGAACTTGGACTGTTATCATCAACAGCTGGAGAAAGGGCAGATCTTCTGACCTTGAAGTGAAGGACCCTTCGTCTTCATCTTCAGTGAACCGCCTTCCTTTGGTCTTCTTTGCTTCTAGTGGACTTTCCTGCTCAATGATGTGCATGTCTGAGGTAACAGAATGAGAAACTCCACTACGAAAAAGAGAGGAGACACAATAATGAGCAAGAAACTCATTTTTCTACAAGTAGAACGGTACCTAGTATTTATATCATCATCATCATCATCATCATCATCATCATCATCATCATCATACCTCCTGCTACCTAAACCCATGCCCAGTCTCTCAGCTTGCTCCTTCTTCTTCCCCTCTAATCCCTTCAGATTCTTCTCCTCCTTCTTTCTCAGTTGCTCAAGATCTTTATAGGCCAGCCGCAGGGCACTGCGAGGAGGAGGCAGATAAGTTTAACAATTTGGAAAAAAACAGCTAACAGATGATCCAAAAGAGCCGCTTTATCAGACAGAGCAGAAAATTAAAATATATACTGTATATATTAAGTCAAGACACGTACATAGATTCCTCGGGCTGAATGTTCTTCTTGGCACTTGCAACGCTCTCATTCTCTCTCAGTTTGTCAGCAGCTTGAGCCTTCTTCTCCAGCTCTGAGAAACTCTGGCTGCTAACCCTCTGAGCACCCAGTCCACCCTTCTTCGAGGCCAACTTCAAGAAAATTAAAAAACAGACTTTAAATGCAGAGATTGTGCACATCTATACAATAAGTTATATTTAGTGACAACTATGAGGTATATTTTCAAACTATTACTCAGCACATACTGTTTTCTTGGCAGCAGTCGGCTTCTTTTTGAGAAGAGAAGCTGGTTCTTAAAAGAAAAAAGGACAATCAAGTTACGTCTCCTGCAGTTTAGCAATAATTCAGATATACAAAGTGAGGTCCTTGATATAATGAAAGAAGATGAGCAAAGAGAGACCTTGATTTGCCTTTGGAGAAACACTCAGCATTTCCACACTTGGACCCTCATCTGTATTACCTGAAGAGGTTTAGTGTGTATGTGAGGAACTATGTAAATAGTGTTGGGATAAATAGACCCATGATTTTAAATCTTCTAATGTGTTACTTTGTTGAGGAGAAACAGTGAATACCATTTGTGTCTTCTTCCTTTTCTGGGTTTGAACTCTTCTCGGATATGGTAGAGCTGAGGCTCATTTTGCCAATGTCCAGATTTTCAGGATCATCCTGGGCATTAAATGGACACACACACAATGAAAAGACTAATCTTTAGTCAATACAGTATGTAGGTTTTTCAACAAGGAGATATGTGGATGCTATCACATCACAAGCTAAGCACACTGCTTCACCTGTGAAAGCAGACTGAAGAAATCAACTTGCTTGTCCCCTGGTGATGTTGGGGAGAGAGGAGCCTGGCTATCGAGCCACAGCTGTAGAGGAGACAAGAAAAACTGATTTAACTGTAAAACAAAAGTGTTTACCTCTATGGACTCACTCATTTCTCTATATTTTACCTCAGTGCCATGATGTCTGGTGGCTTGTGTGGCTAAAGTCTTAATCTTCTCTCTGTACAGCTGAGCAGCTCTGCTGTTGTACTTGGAATTGGCAGCACTGGTTGTGCACCCATGTTGATTGAAAAAACCAATCTGTCATAGGATAATCAGAGTCAAACAGACGCCGTCATCAAGTTAAATGATGTTGCAGAATGCCGACATCAAAGCCTGTCAATAACTCACAGCACTGGAATTGCCTCCCACTTGCATACATCTTAGATGGTACCAAGACCAATTAAAATCCAGCTCAGTAGATCTGTAAACCACAACATGGTTAGAGTTTAGAGAGTGAGTGATACAACAGTTTCAATGCGACTATTAACTAGATATTTCAAGTAATCTTAAGAAACTAGCACAATCATGTTTAACCAATTCAAAAATAATTCAAAAGTCCAACTTTTTTAATGCTGAAAATTGAATCCTGATTGTCTTTGATAATAAATGACTGCAATTCAACATAGCAATGCCTGAGGCAAGTGGACTTATTTTGTCTGGAAATAGTTTAGAGTCCTGGAACCCATCTTTTTGGAGACACAAAACACAACAACTCTCCAGGGTATACTCTGACAAAAAATGTGGAAAAACAGCATTTTCTATGTTGCTCTGTCCCATAACAACTAAACTCAAAAGCAAAATTTGCTTTTATTCAGACTGACTGATGACCTGACTTACCGGATAAAGCTCAGGTGAACCCCCAGAGACCTGTGAGTCCCAGAACAGTCTATACACAGAAACACGCCGTAGGTGATGCTGGCCCAGCTGGGGTTTTTAGCTGCACAGTCAAAGCAAACCTGTAAAGGGAAAAAAAGAGACAGTAAAGGGAAACTGGTGTTCTGATGTCTGTGTCTTATCCCTCTTTCAATATCAATAAAGTTGACGTGGAGGTAAACATGTCTGAGACAACAAGTGTTGGACCATGACATGCTAGCAGGAAGCTGATTGAAACAGCTGTTGGTGTTCAACTGGGTTGAATTTCGCTTTTAAAATTAACAGGTACCAAATCAATGTCAAGCACTGATCCTTTGTGATTTTAAAGCAGAAAGTCTTGGCTCAGAGGCCATACGGAAGCTAGAAGCTAACAAACACGGCTAATGTCAACTGTCAAAATGTAGCTAACTGGGCTGTCGGAAACTTAGCTAACGTTACAGTTTTAAGTTTGTTTCAGAGTTTGTTCAGTAACCAGATGGAAAACCATGCTTTTAAACAAACCCGAATTATTTTTCTAACGTGACATTTATCGGATAGTTGTTAAATTGAAGCTAAGCCTCGGCGCTTGTCAAAGTGCGACGTGTCAGGTTATTGAGTTCAGCTCACTTCCTTATTTGAAAAAGCAGCTCGTCTGCCCTCAGTTTGACTCTCACCTTATTTGTAGGTATTGAGCGCAGTCGCTTGAAAATAGTAGAAATGTCCTGTTTGCTGGGCTCCGACATTGTTCCGCCTGTTGCGACTATATGGTGTTTAGAGAAGTTATGTCCGCATCAAAGCACTGCGCTGTTTTCAACCTCAACAATAACTGAATGCGACACGTCAGTGTGACCATACAGTGTGACGACAGCATAGCTTGCGTCTGATTGGACGGAAATGACACGTGGTTATGTTATTGTAGCAAGGGTTTCTGGGTAATGTGTTTTACCTCGACACATAAACTGAGTAAATGAAGTTATATTATTTGGATTTAAATTAATATATATACACTATATTATGTCACTCATTTTGGATTTTGAACCCACTTATAAATATATTTTAATGTTTGTTGAGCTTCTAATTTAAAATGTTTCTAGTTGGACCATATACCATCTTTTTCTCATAATATATTACAATCAGAAAGAGTTAAACACAACACCACATAACACAAAAAAAAATCCAGTAAATTCATTTATTTTGTTGTGGGACAACATTTACAAACCTGACTGCAATACAGCCATGCTGTGTTTTCACAACAACACACACTGAAAACATGGCCTCAAACATCCCCTTTCTCAATATTATTTAAAATAAAAAAGAAGAAAAAAAATCATCTCTCTTCCCTGCTGCAGTTTAAGGCATCAAATAGCATTTTTCAGTGAATTCATTTAAACGTTATGCAAGTAATGAAGTTAGACAGGTGAAAAAGCCTGCAGTTCAACTTTACAAAAAATGAAAGCAGACAAAAGTTTGAACAAAACGTGTACTTCGTTTATGAAATCAGGTTTATCCATTCATCATAGCTCTGAAGAGAAAATCAACACATTATTATTATTGATAATATGTTATTCACATATTTGTCGGTTTTCTCAATGACTGGGGAGAAAAATAATCATATTTACAAATGTAAGAAAATAACAGGTTCAAAGGATATTTTTCCATTTAACATTCAATCAACATACAAACTGATTCTCAGTCACCGCATTCAAACAAGAGTAGAACAAAAGCACTTGTGGCATCATAAATTAACAATTATCAATTTCCAACTACATATCCTTTGATCTTAATGCTAAAATTGTCTGTATATGTTTAATAGAGGCTATTTACATGCATGTAAGCAATTCCATTCATGGCTGTGATTTTATTGCTATAATTTGTAATATAAGTTCAAATAACACTAAAACACTAAAATATTCTCCCATTTCTGAATATTTGACAAGAGGTGAGAGAACTAAAACAAAGGAGATTCAAGTGAGCTAAACTTGTGAAAAACTTTCAGTGTTCCATGAAAAGAAAACATAGAATTACAGTCTGATTCGGAAAGGAGATCATTGTATTTCAGGTTTGAGGATATTGGTTTAAGGTGGTAACGGGTCAGTGCTTACAGAAACCCAGCATCAAAAACAGTGAATGATCAACAGGTGAAGAAATACAATCAATGAGTACACATTCAATTGTAGTGACTAGAAGAAAACCAGCCCACTCTTACCTAAGTGAGGAATATGTGACGATAAGACTCTACAGGTCTATATCATTCCTTATAAAAAAAATCCAAACAAACGCCCTGAAAGGAATGGCAGAACAATGTACGTTTAAAATCAACTTAAATGCAACACTTTTTTTTTTGTCCAAAACGTTTATTAAACATTTACGGACTGGACTCTAAGAACAGAACTAGTAAATCATGGTCATAAAAAAAGCTGCTGTCCCTTAATTAATCCATAGGGGCTTGCACATTTAGGCTGCAGGGCTAAAATTGCAAGATGATTTGTCAGTCGTCCCAGTGTTTCATTACAACAATATATAAATTCAAACAAAGTTCACAGAGTCTTTTATAATAGATATATATATACGTGATATATATACGTGAACACCTATTGTGTGTGTGTGTAACAGCATAAATGGGATTCTTAGTAACATTTTTACACGGACAACAAATGCTGTTATCTTCCCCTCCTGGAATCAACTGGACACTTGTGGTCTCAACCTTCTACAAGGGTAAAAAAAAACGCAACGTGCCCCCCCCCCCCCCCCCCCCCCCCCACCACCCAGCTCTCACCAACATGGAGGACCGGGTTGAAAATATGTAAAAACGCAACGTGCCCCCCCCCACCCCCCCTTCCCCCCACCACCCAGCTCTCACCAACATGGAGGACCGGGTTGAAAATATGTCTGAGACCTCTCTTTTCCCAGCCACACTGTCTTTATTAACAAGCCACTTCTTTCTTTTTTCCTTGACGGTTGTTTCATCCATTAGAATTCATTACTGAATAGGCTCCACATAGTTGGCAGGGTATAGGCCTGTTTGTCCACCCTTGAGCCTGCCTTTGCACCAACCCTGATCATCTTCCTCACCAATTTTGGTAAATTCATCCCCTGGAAAGTAAAAAAACAGATGAATAATAATTATTGGTTTTTGATTGTAAAATTGTGAGATATCTTTGATTCCATTCCAGCAAAGCACCTGCTTGGAAGCTCAGCTCATCCTGCTCCTGTCCTTCATAGTCATAAAGGGCCCTGACAGGCACAGCTATAACTGGAGAAGTTGGCTCATCTTCAAATGGATTTCCTTCACCATTTGTAGAGAATGGGTTACCACCAGGGTCTTCATCTGACCAGTCTGCAGTCTTCTCCATACTGCTTACACTGGACAGACAGACAAAACAAGGCACTTACAAACTGTGTTGTCTTGTATTTCTCAGTGTCTCATAGATCTACAGGAGTAATCCAACATGCCAGACGGAAGCAAGAATAAAAGTTCAATGTTAGAAAAGCAAAAACAATAAACGACAACAAGTTAACATCAAATCACAGAAAAAGCCTGAAGAATTCTCCAAATCCTCAAGACAGCTTTGTGATTTATCCTGAAAACAACCAATAATCATTTTTTAATAGGAAGAAGACATGCTTTCCTATGATGTCAATACTACACGGAAAGCATTCACGAATGATTCACAAGTTCTTTACAAATCAATAGTTGACAGTGCAAGTGATGCTAAGGTAGGGTAATGCAACAGAACCACATGAAAACATACTGAACAGCACATGGAAAAAAAACAGTCACAAGCAAGTCAGATCACGTTTGCGAATGCATGATTGGAACTTAACATGAAGAGCCAATAGAGGGAGCCAAATAACACCAGATAGATCTGGGCTTTGAAAGACACAAGAGTTGAAGAACAGTACACACACACCAGCACACATACAAATGATTTACAGTCAGACCTGTTTCTATGGTTTATCTGCTGAATTTCAGATACACTGTTGTTTTAAATGTGTGTGTACACTTCTTTTGTCTGCTCATCTGTTGGATGTCTAGCAACTGGGAAAAAACTGATGTATACTACATAAACTGTAAATAGTGTACATAAACGTGTGAGTACTTAGATCTGACTGTAAGACACACACACACACATTTAAGATTCTTCACAGAAACAAGCATCCCCATGTGCATTATATGTAGTGTTCTGCAAGACATTCCAGTGACCATGCAGAGCAACACATCCTGCCACCTGAAAGAGGAGCAAGGGATACATAAATGAAGTGAGCAGAGTAACCAAAGACAAAGAACTGACAGGAGAAGAACGAATGCTAAACCGCAGAGTAAAGAGAGAAAGAAAGGTGGGAATGCTGCAGGTGGGCGGCGTGTTTTCCACTGTTCACCAACATTTTTATTTCCTCTTTATTCACACTGTTGTGGTTGACTGTGGTCTCCTGCTTCACTGTTGTTTCCTCTTCCTCATCCTCCTCTTCTTCAAAGGGGTTCGAGCCCACAGGGGCCGTTATAGAAGGCACAGTCAGGCTGACAACATGGGAGAGAGATGGGTTGTTTACATGAACACACACAAATAGAACTACACACCCGTGACTCACATGACCTATGGACAAAGCGAGGCAGAAAGGATGCACAAGAAACATCTTTAACTGCAATTAATCTGTTAAATGTTTTATGATATAAAGGGAAATGCTATTGTATTAACTTTTCTTTAACCCTTGCAAACAATGTTTTCTTTAGTTTGCTTAGTAACCACGGTTACTGCAGGTTTATTTCTTTGTCTTCAGCACAGATTAAATGCTGATTTCCTGGGATTTTAGCGTTAGCCTCTTAAATCTGTCAGCAACATTTTTCTGAGATTGCAAAAATTGATGGCTGCCTTGACCAAAATGACGAAGCACTACGATGTTAATTCACCATGTGCTCTCAATACGAACTAGTCATGTCTCATGCAAGAAAAAACAAAACTTGACAGAAAAGTCATAATTGATACGAGGTGGGACTGAACAGTGAACTGTGGAGACAGATGATAATTATTGTACAGCTACAGTATGTAATAATAAGAATGATTAACATTAAGGTATCGCCATCAGCAAACAATAGGTCTGCTTTAGATACAGAAGTCACCATGATGACAGTTTACCTTGTTAAGCTTTTAAATGTACATTCTAAAACCCACAATTAATCAACCTAGTAACATTTTTTAAAAAAAAAAAAAGTCTTTTAAAATACAATATGAGGACACTTGCTGAGTGATACATTAGACACTGTCAGTGCTGAGTATGTGCAAAATCTCTCAAAACATATCAAGTTTGGTCTGTTTGTTTAGTGACTCTTCAAGGAACAAAATGTGCACTCGACCTGTATCAGAGGAAACACACGGTTTCTATTCTCTGTTTACCGATCTTTGTACCACAAACTGGAGAAGCAATCAGTCAGCCCTCACGTGTGAGAAGAAATGTGAACGCCGTTGTTTGAAGAGTCATGCCATGCTCTCTGAGTTGAGCCAGAGGAGTTATTACATCAAACACTACTTAAGTAGGAGTCTGGCACAATGTGACGTTCAATGGATTCAGTCAACAACCAAACATGACATCATCATCAAACCCTAAACACTCAAAGAGCAGAATTACTGTTAAAACCATGTTTGAGTGCCAGACTTCAAACCAAGCAAAATCTGAGATGGTCTAACATAAGTTGACATGAATGAGTGCTGGTTTTCTGATGCTGAAAAATACACTAAGGACGCTACAATCAAGACGAGTCATCAGTCTTAACTGATTTCTGACTGTTAGTGAAGAAGACATTTGAGTTTCCGTTCACTTTCTACTACTACACACATACTTGCACTGTTCATACCCAAATATTTAGGAAGCGACAGGAAAACAATGTGCTGTGTAAATGCTGGACGAGGAAGCGGCACAGCAAGTTCAGAGGTCAAATGCTCTCCGTGCCTGACATTCCCTACGTTGACTCCTCTACACACTCCTCTCTAATTTCTGCACACACACCACACTGTACTGATTTGTGTGGATAAATAGGATGACAGCAGGTGTTTCTATTATTAAATTATAAAGGGAACGTCTTTACCAAGCAATGAAGGAATGTGATGCTGTAGGTTTTTCCCAATTTGTCATTGCAATGAATACTATACAAACAGAAGCAACTCTGTGTAATCATTCTATGTGTGTGTGTTTTTTTTTAACTATGATGATATGGTCATGAGAAGTTTTTGCACTAATCCATTGTTTGTTGTTGTTCCTATGAGCCACTGTTATGTCCTTGTTGCTGTTGCCACAACACTCAACATTTCTCTGCAGGGACAAATAACATCTTATCTGATATTATCTCATCTTAGAAATATCACATTGTGCTATTTCAAGTCTCCAGTCAAACATCAAGATCCTCTCCACCTTGTAATTGGATCATTACAAATCTAAATCAATGATTGTAAAACCTTGATTTGAGATCAATATTTGACTACAACTTTTTTTCAGCCAGAACTTTAAAACCACTAATCCAGCTTTCTCTGAATTCTCCTCCACCAATATGAATACTATAAATGTCTTAGTGTGTGTGTGTGAGTAACATTTCCACATTACTTTTGGCATGAGTTCAGCTATGCTCCAGCAAACTCTACAGTCTCTCGGGGGAAGATTTCTTTCCCAGCTAAATGTGACTAATGTTTAGTGTTGCTATGGAAACAGGCGCACAACTAGACGTCAGTCCCAGAGCCTCCCCTTATGAAAAGTTTTACGACGATGCCTTACGAAGAAGACCCTGTGCGCAGTGGATTAGCTCAGATGAGGGACATTCAGTTTGTACAGACAAACAATGTGTAAGAGTGATAAGATATCTACCTGCTGCTGGTCTTAACAGGCTGAACAGGCTGGTCCGAGCCAGTCTGACTGATGCCAGTCAGTGTGACGCCCTCTGATGGCTTCTTCTTTTCTCGTCTGCTGAGGGTTCGGTTTAGGTCTATGGACCAATCCTGGTAGACACACACAGACACACATTGCCGTCAGGTGTTCCAAATGTGACTGGGACAACTAAGTGGCAGCCTGTAGTGGAAGATCTTCACAGGCTTGCCCCTAACACACACACACATACACTTCAACACAGTCCAAAAACCAGTGAAACATTTCTCTGACTGTGACAAAACATCTGGATTTTGAAACTGTACATGCACATGTGTTTATACAGTTCAGTGCAAACATTATAAAATGAGAGTTACAGCCATGTACGGTGTCCATCACCTGCTGAAAGAAACACAGCACCAAGGGATCTCCCCTCCACCAGAGGCCAACAACGGGGAGTGTCTTTTGTTTATCAATATCGATATAAATTTAAAGTTATACGTTATTAATTAGCTTGATAAAGATATGTTCACACGTCTCTGTTTTCATTGAAATATTTTTATACTGGTGAACATGACAAACGTTTACAGTGATTAATTTGGTTTTAAATGTAGAAATCAACTGTATCGATCACAACTAGGCAAGAGGATTTCAGTCTTGGTCCACTTCAGACAGCTGCAATGCCCCTCATAGATTGTGTATGATATATTTACAATAGTAAGTGTGACCTCCAACCTCTCCAAAGTGCATGTCTGACCCCTCTGATTCTCCAGGCCTCTCAAACACTCTAAGATTAAAGCTTCTCCGGTCTCTCTGAAGACCCGAGACCCCGTGACACCGCTGAGCTGTGGTAGTGTCGTGTGACGTCATATTTCACATGGACATTGCTAATGACTGAAAGAGGCTACGGGGGATCAGAGTTCAAAGATTTGGAAGAAGAGAGAGTCAGAGATGTGTTAACAGTTGCAGAGATGGTGGTGTCTGTGTGAGCTATAACTTTACTACGTGTTTGTCACAGTAAACGTTGCTGAAACTTGAATACAAGATACAAACACAACCACCTCAAGCACACACAAATACAACGAGTAAGGAGTGAAAGTATTAGTGCTCAACAACAACCCTCCCATGGCTGCTGTGACAGAACAGCCCTCCCATGCAGAACTCACTACAATGGACCTTCTCTTAAAGGAGCGAGGACATGACAAGTCCAAAATCTGTCAGACATGAGGAAAGGGAAGTAGGTGTTACACAGCATTATTGTAAATACAAGGTCTGATCTTGAAACTCCCACCTGAGATAAATATACATGTGAAAATAATATAGCAGTGCTGTCTCCTAAAGTTTTCTTTCTGGTACCATGTAATCTCTCAAATGGAGTGTTCTCACAGTTTAGACTACCATCCTGCTATAGGACATCACTCATAAGTACTCTACTAAATAACATATAAGGACTATTGCTATGTGTATTAATCTTCTGAAGTCAGCAACAGCAACTACAATCATGTGTTATGAGTTCCTATGCTGAAATAAAACATGTGGTCATAACCTGATGTGTGTGTGTTTTTGGATTCATGCCATGAATACATTTTGGGAACCTCTTTCACTCTTCTCATTCAAAACATTCCTTCTCTTTTCATAATGTTTCAATCATATACTGTACATCGAGGATGCCCTACCTCAAACTGGGGCCAGTTCATTGGCATGCCAGGGCCATGATTGGACCGGAACCATTTCAAGTCCTCTTCAGCATCAGTGGAGGAGATAGTGTCTTCCATTGTGTGGTAGACTGTTTGGAACCTATGGTGACCACACAGTACAGGAAATATATTATTTTCAAATAAATTATTTTTATCTTTGACATGATTTTTAAGATAATGTCATGGATCTGACCTGTGATTGGCTGAGAGGTCCAGGTGCTGTTTAACCTCCAGCAGCAGCTCTCTGAAAAAGCGGATGCGTTTGTCCTCAAACTGCTGCCACTGCTCGAACACTTGCTCCATGTTCTCCATGTACTGAGGAGTCAACTTGTCGAGCTCTTCGAGGGATTTCTCATATCGTTCCTTCGTCTGGAAGATGAAAAGGGTGAGATGTAACACAGATAGAGAGAGATTCAGTACATACAGGGAAACTGATTTTGTTCTAAGACACTTGTATATTATCAAGACATGTAAAAAGACATGAGAATTCCACTATGCTGCCGCAACCCACTGCACAGGAAGCCATACCTTCTGCACCTCTTGCTGACATTTCTCCAACTTCTCTTGGAGCTTCTTCTGGGCTTCAGGGTTGTTGCTCTCTAGCTTACTGTTGGTCTCCCTGCTGGCTGCCAGCTTCTCCTCTTTGCAGGCTGAATGATAAGCTTTCTTCGTTGTTTCCACCTGTGGATTCCATTTATCATCATTATTAAACTGGCACCAGTCCTTTATGGTCAGACAAAAATAGCCAAAACCGATTAGATCTAACCATGATATGATAAAAACCTTACCCAACCTAATTTGTTACGATACAGACCTAATGCCATTGTTTGTATTTATATTTGACACCAATAGATTAAAACAAAAAACAAAAAAACAGACAGGCATTTCTATTTATAGAGTGTGTGTTGGGCAGTGCCTGGTGGAACTTGGGCCAAGGCCAGAGAAGCCATGTACCAACCGAAGAAACAATGTGGACAAAGAATGACGACACAACACCCGGTCCTTCGCTTATCTGCTAAAACTGGAGGTTATGTATTCCTCTATTTGTGAGAGCGCAAAAAAAAACAGTCAATCCACTAAGGTCAAACACCGTATCCAGTTCTACATGTGTATGTATGTTAATTATTGACATCCTGTCAACACTTACCATGTTAGCTCTGCATTTTCTAAAGCTAAAGTTAATTAACCTCATTTCCAAACTGCCCTGCACCACTTGTCCTTGTCAAGTCAATCAATAAGTCGCTGTGGCAACACAACAGTAATGTTCTGTCCCTGTTCAGTGACAAGGCCAGGATGTGACAACCACCCTGCTGACGTCACACACAGGAAATGGAGGGGTGGGAGGCTTGCAACATGTTCAGTGGCTATGAGCACACGGGTATTTGCTTGTGCATGTGTGCAGGGATATGCGCAGAAACCTAAAGTAATGCCATGTTAACAAGCAAGCTAAAGTGCAGCAGTTAGAAATACGTGGACCTTATGTTGAACTAAGATGTGGCAGCCCACAGTGTTTCCTTCCTCTGCACTGACAATGAAAGGCTGACAGGATAACTGGCTGCCTGGCGCACACTGACTAATATGTGGCAAAATCATCAGCGCGTTGCGGTGACAACTCCCTGTGGTCATTTGTCGTTTAATAGGCGCGTAGTCGTGGAGAAAGAGGAAACAACTGTGAGTCAGTAATATGTAATTGTGATGTGAAAGATAAAATTGATATTTATGGTTGTAATTAGTCAGCTGATGTTTATAAATACAGCTGATGGAAATTACTCACTCGTTGCTGCTACCACTGAACCAGTCTCTATATTACTTCAGTTTGCTAAGAGTTCATTTGAATTAAAAAAAAAAAACACACACACCTCTTTGAGTTTTTTAGCCCATGGTTTCTGAGCCTTGCGGAAGCCATCCTCTGCCTCTTTAGTCTCTTTATAGCCACCGATCATTTGTTTGTGGTAGGAGTCCTTCTGCCAATTCTTTAGCTTCTCATAGTCCTCTCCCATCAACGCTGCTTTCACCTCCATGTGAAGCTCACTCACCTTCTCTGCCTCTGTGCAAAGAGCAGTCCAAGCCTGCTCCAGTGTACCATACTGAGGACCTGGGACAAGAGATATTCACCTGTCAGAGTTTACCCATGGATTTCAATCCAAACAAGCTCAAGGATTTTCTGAAAATTAAAGATGATGAACAAATATAAATCTCTAGCATGTTTTGATTTATGTACCTTTGTCTATGAGTTGCCTCCAACGTTTGCCCCATTCTGTGAGCTGTTGTGCGTAAGACTTTTCAATACGCGCCCGCTCATGAAGGCAGTTCATCAGATCGTTACAGAGCCGATTGCCATCGTCGACCCGCTTCACTGTTCGCTTGTAGTTACCAACCTGAGACGCAGCAAAAGAGACGGAGAGTCAAGAAAGGCTGGAAGGGAATATCAGTGAGATGTGAAAGTGCAGAGGACGGTTTGTAACTCACCTCCCAGAAACTATCACTGGTGACATCAATCATGGAGTCATCATAGGAGCCTGACATGGCTGCTGCCCTGAGGTACACTCAATTTGTAGGACCTAGAAGAACAAACAAACAAAAACTAAGTATCAGCAGTGCTAAATGTGTTAAAAGCAACCTCCTCAGCAAGACAAAATACACAACTTCATTGAATTTCTGTATCTTCAAACAACCAGTTCTTGAGCAAATGTCCTGACAAACTATTTAGGACACCACAGTGTCATACCAGAAACTGTTATTGAGGAAATGCCTTGTGCAACACCTGCAACCTGTGCATTGATCAATTCACTACGAGTGAAAAATCATTAGACAATTATGTAGGAGGACAGGAGCAGATCATTCACACCAGCCATACAGGCAGTGGAAGAAGTGGGAGGGGAAGAGCAGTGAAAGTGTGTGATCGCGTTAAACCAGCCAGCAGGTGGTTGCTTTGATCCGTTTTTAATAACCTCGCCACACTCAACACTTGACAAACTCAAAACCACAGTGGTTCAAGAGTCTAAAGTGAACTGCAGTCCAAAATTATAGTGTGTGTGTGTGTGCATGCGCGTGTCTGAGAGCACACAGTGGGCAGCTTCCGCATCTTTCACACTGGTCCTCTGTTAGGCTTCTGTCCCCCTCCGCTGTCCTCACATCCATCATTTCAAACTCACCCCCCCAAAACAGACTCTCTTTATTCATTCCCCTCATCCATCCTCTTCCTCTCTGCTCATTCCTCTCCTCCGTCCCTATCAGCCCAGAGACTCTTCTACTCTGCGGCACTCAGACCTCGCATTTCCCACAACCAAATATATTCAGATTGTGTTTACGTCCAGCTGAGACAGAATGACACCTGACATTGACCAAATGCTGTTCATGTGACCTGCTTTTCATATTCTACTTTCCAGCTCACATTCGATGGCTTTTCTGAGAAAACTGATTGTTAGAGCTTGTATTTGTGTACTTTCATATACAGAGTGGATTTTTTTTAATGGTTGCAAAACTTAACAGCCTTGCCTGTGTGTGTGTGTGTGTGTGTTGTCAATGGTCAGTGGATTTGGACAGAGGGTGGTATTGTGGCCACCACATGGGCGAAGAGACAAATGAACAATCCTCCCTTTAACTCTATTTCTAGTTTACAATCAAGTCAGTCACACAGACCCCCAACCACACCAGCAGATGTTGCCTGTGATATTTCTAGGAAAAGAAAACTGAATTCAATTTTTTACAAGACACAGGCTTTAAACTAAATATTTAATCAGACTAAACTGAGGAAATGGCCACGCAGGGACCAAGTTTTTCATTACAATACTTGGCATTTAATGGTAATTATATAGCCTTAAAATAAACCAATTTTATATTCTGAATATTGGCCATATTTAACATGTTAGTAACTGTTAAGACATCTGACAATGCTGCAGAGAAACCTCTACTGCCAACATAACTGTATGATACTGTGCAATAAAATACTGAAGCAGTATACACGTTCCTTCATTCACATTAATAGTATAAATATAAATATTACATACCCTCTTAACATTTATACATATTACATAATATTTTGAAGAATTATCATATGATGTCATGGTAATGTGATAATGGTGGTTTGACATTAAGTTTAAGGCAAGAAATATCCAAACAGATCCAGATCCTTGTCTCATAAACTGACGCCATCATAATATATTGATTCTACAGAAGCGCTGTATGTAGGCATGTTTTTTGTCCTCATCATGTTGGTCAAGTGACCATTATATAAATCAAAACAAGTAAACAGATGAATGGAAAATGACCTTGCATTGCCAAAAGATTCTTGCTACGACAACAATGTTTTGGGAATTCCTTCTCTTTCCCAGGTCTGATATAATCATGAGCAAACAGGAACAAATGTCTGCACACCCTTGGACCTGTAGGACATCAATGGGCGGGTGCTGCGTTAAACAATTGAACGTAGCTTTACCCAGAACTGTAAACAATGCTGTTGACCGAGCTGAGGTCTGAAGTCCACTCAAATTGTCATTTAGCAGGAGAACGCTGGAAAATTCAACACAGTGCGCTGCAACGGACAAGTACAGAACACATGGGAATGAGGAGAATGTGTAGAGTGTGAGATGAAAAAGCTATTGGGATACTGTCTTCTAAATAGGAAGGGACAAACAGTTACACAAGACAGTCTTGCTTGGCAAAAAAAAAAAAATGCGTGATTTCATCAAGACACTCCGTCAAGATGATTGGCTTAATCTGGGTTCATAGGATTACAGGCTTATATGTTACATAATCAAACACAACAATGATATCCACCAACAGCTGATAAGTAAATGTACTCAGCATGATGGAATTTGGCTGTTGAAAACAGACTCAAGATAGAAGTGAACAAATGCATTCCTCTCTGCTACCATGCATCGACTGAACTTTGATATGTTGAGCAATTTCGAAACTCTATCTTTCACTGTTTGAACATTAAAAGAGGGGTTAACAGTAATCTGTTCCTTATTGAGCTGCAGATGGGGAGGAGAAGCAGAGAATGAGACAGCAGAAGAAAAAGGTGACTGTGTGTTATTAAAAGCGCATGAGGACGGGACCTGAGTCATGGCTAAGTAACAGACAGGAGAGCTTAGTGACCTTTACAGCTGGTGCAGGGAGGGGTCAGGAGATGACAAAAACATAATTTAAGGACATGACGGGCTCTGGAAAATGCCAGACAGAGGGTAGGACAAATGCAATTGTGTGTACAGGAGGGTTTTCTTTCCGAAAAACCACACAACTAATTGTCTTTTTAACCCCATATTTACATTTCTCAAAGTCAGGAATGGATTTGAGAAACAGGAAACAACAGGATACATGGACCACAGCTGACAGGCACATGCATGCCTGCCCTAAAGCTTTGTGTGCATGTGTGTGTGTGTGTGTGTATGAGTGTGTGTGTGTGTGTTTATGCTGGTGGGTGAGCGATATAAACAGAGCAGCAGGAGACCAACCTGAGCTGTCACAGACTGCACATAGACTTCATACATCACATACAGCTTACCAGAGTGTGTACAGAAAGGACATAGTTAATGTTACACAATCTCAGCAATTCAATCCGCTTCAGATTTTTTTGTGTAGATTTTGTTTATAGTGAGACCTCCCATTGAAAACCTCCCAACCTGATATTCAGAGCAAGCAAGAACCAACGACTTACACTTATTGTCTAAATGAAAACATGACTTCCTGTCTAACTGCTTAATGGTTCAGAAAAGAAAGTAAAGGTAAGTGCTTGTCAGTTAGGCATTTCTAAGCCCCACAAAGACTTGACGCAATTAGTAAGTGAATCAGACTGAAGAAAGAGAAATCATCCTTGATGTCTGGTCTATGAAATGTCAAATGATGGTAGAAAATGCCCATGACATTTTACCAGGGTCCTGGCCTACGTCATCTGATATAGTGTTTTGTCTGGTCCAGAGTCCAAAACCCAAATATAAAACCAGAAGATCCTGATACTGAAGACAGTTCTGAAGTTATATTATTGGTGTTTTTCGGATGGTACGACACACAAAATGTGAGCTAAATGGGTATTACGATCATCAGTATGTGTGCTAATTAGAAACCCTGAGTAATCTGACATTATCACAACATTATTTTCTGAGTACTCAGTGTTGCGTCAGACAAGTTTGTGTCTTACATTGCTGTGACACTACTGTGGCAACAGACAGACGGAAACACAAACAGTATGAACACCTGACAAAACCCTCAAAAACACCTCTCTCATAGTTCCTGCTACAGTAGGACCACATTTTCCCATGATGACACAAGAACACACACAACCTAAGACCCGCTGTTCATGGAAATTTCAGGAAGACAGTGTGATTACATAAGAAGCTGAAAACATACTCTCAGTTTGCATTTCACACTGCCAAATGAAAAGTGCTTATCTGATCATGGGTGATTTTTTTTTGTATGTTTCCATTTCCTTCTTTTGTTGCATTAAATGTCTGCATTGTGTCACAGGAGGGAAGTGCAGCTGAGCTGATCTATCCCTTCAATATTGCAATTCCACAGCAGGACACTGCTAAATCCCGACTGGGCTGAGGGAAAAAATAAAGTAATTCCTATGTTTTCCTTTTCTCTTGTTGCAAACAAGCTTGAAGGTCAGAAGTTTCCATGGCCAGGGCAGGTCATGACCTTGATTTAATTTCCCTGGCAGTATATCGCCTTTGCCCTCTTTCCACATGGGAGCTCTACAGCTGTATAAGACTGATTACGTCACAGGATAGAGGCCTTTAAATGTAAATGAAGATTCTGTCAATTACAGCCGCTCACCTATCCAACCCTTACTGTGATGACTGTTAGAGTTTAATCCGACAAATGAGAGGCTCCAAAACATAAGACAAAGAAACAGTTGGTCCATCAGCAGCAGTGTCAACTGTATGACTGACCAGTCCACCTCGCTGAAAACCCCTTTCCTCCATGGTCACGGGAAAAACAATGGTATTTGTTCCACACTTTCAGGCATTTTCCGCTGGCAACTGTAGCAGCATGGCAAAAAAAATATAATGGAGGGAAATTCAGTGTTACATGACAGGGAAGGGAGATTCTTTCGTCATCAACGGGCATATTCTCATGTGATGCCTATAAAGAGCCAGACCTTTCAGGAAAGTCAGGAATGTCTCAGCTATGATCACACATCTAGCAGTTCAGGTGTGTAAGATCAGTGCTAAATCAGTCTCCCTGCTGTCTCACTGACTTGGATTGCAGCTTCTGTGGGGGAAGTTAAGGTAATATATTTATGTAACAGGACTCCAAGGTTGCAGGGCTAACACGCCGACACAGATCCCTCTCACTGGAGAGGAACCTAAATAGGAAAAAAAACCTTTCTAACTTTAACTTAGCTCTATTACACCCCCACCCCCTGCCCCCCTTTAAAGAAAAAGGGGAACATGCTCCTCTTCTACATCGCTTTCACTACTGCTTTAACCTGACAACATCTACACACACAAACCACACAATGAGTGACAACTTCCACTGATTCATAACAGGATCATGAGTGATGCTGGCTCCTTGTCCTCCACATGGGGGGAGAGGCCAGGTTCTCTGTTCCCTGTGTCACGTGATTAACAGCCTCGTGCTGTCACGGATCCCACTGTATCAGAGGCAACTATTACAGCTGCTAACGCCCAGAGTCTAACGAGTAAGCTAGCACACAGCAACGCGGGTTCAATGACTAGTTTAGGACGGGATTTGGCAGCTTGCTGTGAGTGCGCAAATTACAACACTGGCTGCAATGGACGTGGGGCAATGTCAGCTGACAAGACCCGGCTAAGCCAGAGCCTGGTCAAATAATGTTATACATCTTATAATCATATGCAGGATGTATTGACAAAGACCACAACGTTATCTTTACTTGAGAAAGCTGCCCCACCCTTTATCACTACGGGCAGTGACACACTAATGTCTCCGGGACGACACTTACACAGAGATGAGGTACAACTTCCATGAATTCACCTGCGCAAAAATGACATCAACAGTCACAATAATCTTCACAGTGACGCATTTTAAGATTCCAGTTTCCAGCTTAAATCTTCGAGGTATTAATACCCTGAAGTTGCCAAGGTACTCCAACCGTGTTGTGAATGCGAACTCGTATAACTGTAGTTTCTCGTCCGAGTAACGAGTAATAAACATCACAGCCACAACGGTAGCTTGAGTAAACTTTATGTAAACAGTTTACGTTTTACAACAGGTACAGTTTCAACCTCCTCCCATCGGGAAGTAACCAAACTTTAACGTTAGCTTCATTGCAGTAATGTTAGCGAAATTAGCCAGTGCACCTAAAGTATAAAAAAAGTTAAAATCCACAAGGCAGAATACTAACAGTGAACCTACCTGAACAAGATTTAATCCTCTTGACGGTTTTGTGTTTAAAACGAAGTACTAGTCGTCTCCACGGGACCAATTCGCACGTCTTTTCGCTCGTTTTTCCGCTCTGCAGCGGCACTGTCGACCTACTGACTGACACTGGCGTCAGACAGCAGCAGTCAGTGCGAGGCTGCATATCCGGTCAGGATTTTCACAATAAGACGGACGGCAAGCAACATCGCTTAGGTTAGAAAATACAAATTATAAAATGAGTTTGCACCTGTAATGTGTATTTCAAATTTATCGTCATTTACGTCACTTTTGTATTAAGTTACGAGATTCAATTGAGACTTTAGAACAACAAAACGCTATATTTAAATAGGCCCAGAATAAACTACCCTCAACATTGCTGAAACACTTCAGTACTTTTACTTAAGTAAGAGGTTCACTGCAATGATATTTGTCTTGTATTTTATTTGTTACATTATTTCCACATTCGTGAATGAGGACGTTATTAATAACTTATTTTTTCTTCTATCACTAGTGTGAAACCCTTTATTTTGGTACAAACCGATTTCCGACCTTGTGCTTTTGACGGATTACCTTTATGCAAACAAAGGAGGCGCGCCTGTGTGACGTCACATCCCATGAAAACTTTTTTTGGGGCCACTCTTTCTGCCCAATTTCAAATCAAGCCTTGGTTAAATAATTAAAATTACCAATCAATGGAAAACAAGTTTAAGAGTTCTATTTATTTCTGTTACAATAAAATAAAACAGAGAAATTATGGCAACAACTTTAAACTGTTGTTTTAACAGCATGTTTTCATGTGCACAAGTGACAACAGTAAGGAAAAGCAAATTTGTTGTCTGAGAGAAATTACAATAAAACAATAAACAAAACAAAACGAACAAAAGGGGCTAGTTCACCCTTTGTTCCCATTATTGCCCTAAATTTAAAATGAAATTAACTAATTAATTTAAATTAATAATTAAATTGAAGTAATTTAAATAAATTGTATGTCTTCCTTTAATTTAAATAGGTATTTAAATAGGTATTTAAATTTAAATTAAAGGAAGACATAAAATAAAATAAATTGGTTGATGAGTTAAAAAAAGAAATGTCTTACTTCAAAGTTGAGAACTGAGAAACGCAAGTTTACACCTACAAAAAAAAACAGCATGTTTCACTGCCAAAGAATAACTGATACAGATCAATACAGATATGACACATACGTATGCTTCCTCAGGATGCAGGACAAAAGGAGAAAAAGTGGTGGTGGTGAGGCAGTGTAAGACTTTCAAGGTCAAGGAACGGTGCCATGCACAGACCTACTTTACTGCCGCGGTAACAGCAAGAACATAGAAGTATAGGTCATTTGCCTTTGGAAGGATTGACCTCTGATTAATCCAAAACTCCAGACAGATTACATTCATAAAAGGCTAAAAGCTCCCCTACAGCACCCAAGTGACAAAAAACAAAACTAACTAGCATGAAATGGGATTTCATAAAGATAAATTGTTTATTAATAAGATAGTAAGCTAAAATTGTTCATGTGAAATTCCACACAAGTTAAATGATTAATATTCCTGATGAGTATGCTAGTTAAATATTGTGACACAATTAAAAGGAAAATAAAATATAACATGAAAAGACAGTGAATGTGACGTCAGCAGTCCGAATCATAATGCATCATGGGTTATCAGTTAAGTAAATAAAGTGATAAAGTGCAACAGGGCTCAGCAATGAATACAGTCAATCTTAATGAACCCCTCCCTGAATAAACACACTGATAATGAACATATGAAAAACATTATTAAATTTAACCACCTAATGACTTCTTCATTTCGTGCTGTTACATTTATCAATCAACTATCTGCATATCAATAAATAATATCTTTCTACCTTTGTGTGCCACGGATTTATTTCCATATCTTTGTCTCCTTTCACTTCATTCACAGAGCTGCTTATTTTAAGCATTTGCGTGATGAGTCAAGTTAAGACGTCAGTACTCAGTAGTCATGCATAGTTCAAGTTGTTTACCTTGGATATCTGTTTTTTGTTGCAACTTTTCATTTTGTGTAACTGCCACTTTTCTGTTTGTGGCTTGTACTGCATCCCCAGCTCTCAGA
This sequence comes from Trinectes maculatus, assembly GCA_016785345.1. Taxonomy (NCBI): domain Eukaryota; kingdom Metazoa; phylum Chordata; class Actinopteri; order Pleuronectiformes; family Achiridae; genus Trinectes; species Trinectes maculatus. Next base: position 389,627 of record JAFBJQ010001134.1, read on the forward strand.
GTCCTAGAGTCTTGCAAAGCTTTCCTCCGACATTTCCTCATATGAAATGGTTTTTAGGTTGTTTTTAATGTGTATTTGGGAGGAACTTGTTCTGGACTGAGAACACCTGCTGTTTTCATATACCATCAGGTTTAGAACAAAACTTGATTTGACCTGACCTATATACTCGCAATTAATTTCATTTCTGGTTTAAAAAAAACATCCACAAACTCCAACCTTTGAACTCCCTAAATACAGTACATCATGGCTGTTCAGTGGGGTTACTGCCCCATGTGCCTTCGTCAGTGACATTTGGAGAAAGAGAGAGCAGTTCTCTGTTGGACTAAAATAACATTCTGGGTGGTCCATTTTTATCCTCTGTGACCCATCGATGGACCCTGTAATATTGTACAGGAAGTCATTTAGAGTCAATAATATCAGCTCACTTCCAGGTGGCAGCAGCAGGTCGAACGCCTGCACTCCCTTTAGTGCCCTTTGACCCCAGCGACTGACCTGAGCGACTTCGCAGGTCACGTTCAGCATTCTCAGTCTGTGCCTGCTCCTCGTCATACCTGGTGACACAGAGGAGTCGTCACATGAACAATATGGTGCTTAGCTCAAACAATGTTTTGCTTGGCAAGCACTAAGCCTACATTACAATGAGTCCCTGCATGGACTGTGTGAAGTGCCCCATAGACAATACAGTTGTTCATCCCTTCGATAGCTCAGTTGGTAGAGCGGAGGACTGTAGTGGACTTTCCGGGCATCCTTAGGTCGCTGGTTCAAATCCGGCTCGAAGGAAATAATTTTTAAGTTATGCTACTTTTTACGTGTTTTCTAGTTCAGAAAACATGTTCATTGTCCCTGAAGAACCAATGTAAAGAAAAAGAATAAAGAAGTTTAATTATCTTTTTTTCTATGATCAACTGTTTGAGCAGGAAAAAGGTTTTACTTGTTCATAGTACAGGCCTCTGGTCTCATGGTTTGTTTATTTTATGTGGAACCAGAACGTGTGTAGTACATGGATTCAGTGGGATTTATTTGTCTTGTAAATGTTACAAATGCTAATTAAAAAAAACTAGTCAATTATGCTTTTACACTTTAAAGGTTTAATTTGGAATTCATGTTGCAGCAGACAGGCCATTGGCTATGGTTTGCTGACTTCACAGGGAGATTGCTGAGAGGGTACAGACAGAAAGGTCGATGCCCTTGTGCTGAGCAGATGTTAAACGGTTTTGTTTTGACAGATGTGGCTTTTCTAAACTGGATTTACACAGCGAGTAACGGATCTCTGCCACTGCCACAACAGACCTCTTCTGCTTCAGCTGAGCCAAACATAACCAGCATGTTTTCCATTCCATTCATTAGCAGCTATCGTATTAGAGGCTGTGTACTTCCTGGCAGCTCCAGTTTCTTTTGAACAAGAACCTGAGGACGTCTGTTATACGACTGGAAGAAGACAGGTGTGTTAAACACCCTACAGCTGTAACCCATATATGCCTGTATATTAATATAATCAAAGAACAACATCATGTTCGTCGGTTAACTATTTCTAATTTGTGTGTGCTGTATATGAACTACAATGTCCACTGACTCAGCAAAAAAAAAACATCCTTCGAGCCGGAGTCAAACCAGCGACCTAAGGATACCTGCTATTTCCACTACAGTCCTCCGCTCTACCAACTGAGCTATCGAAGGCTGAGGGCAGAGATGGAAAAAGGAGTGTAAATAGTGTATACAGTGAAAAGAAAACTGAAGAAACAAGAAATTTTATATCCTCGAACACAACAAAGTGACTGTAAGCAACGTTTTCACATGGGTGCCAGGATATCAATAACTGAACTAGTGGTTAATTAGTAACGGTGATCATGTGGTGCTAAACAATATGTTTCATAGAAACCTGCCAAAATTCTGTCCTTCGAGCCGGATTCGAACCAGCGACCTAAGGATTCCTGACAAGCCCACTACAGTCCTCCGCTCTACCAACTGAGCTATCGAAGGCCCTGAGTGAATATGCCCTCCCAGGCACCCAGACCCCTCACGCGTGACCCTCCTTAGCTGTGTTTGAACAGACAATGATATATTACAGTGACACTCACAGGACTTGATAGTTGCCCAGGGCCTCTCTGGGTGGGCTGCGATTCCAGCGGCAGTCTGGAATGTCCCCGTTGGGCGTGACAATGTTGAGGGTGTCATTGATGAGGTTGTACTTCAGGATGCGGTCGTTGGCGGTGCTGGAGGTCAGCGAGGGAGAGGCATTGACCTGCAGAGCACAGAGATACAGTAGAGGACATTCACATTTAAAAAGAAGGTGTTTTGCAAAGAACACATGTGCTGTGTCCGAAATCACTCACTTGTTCCCTACTCCCTACTCCCTATATAGGGAAATAAATGTAGTGGACTATATAGTGAGCTCAACAGAAAAATCTTTCGGACACTTCCGGACACTACTCTCGGCGCTGGTAATTACATCATCGCTGTCGCACAATTAAAACGTACCACATTATTGTCGTCTCACAAAATACTTGTTTGTTTACCACTGCATTTTTATTAAATTAGAGGCTTTTGATTACTGTCCTGTACTTTTTATTTTCGTATTTTGTTATATTTTATAATATTTATGTATATTTCCCTCCCGTCCGTCCGCCATTTTCACTTCCGCGCAGCCCAGAGAATTTCTGGCAATGGATAATGGGATATCTTGCTCCGGTTAGTGACCATCGGATGTTCACTACATTTCGCGGTGAATTGTGGGATACATTGAGTGCACTATATAGTGGACATGCTATGGTCCCTAAGCTTTCGGACACCACTACAAAATGGCGTGGTCACTATATAGTGCACTATATAGCGGTTAGGGAGCGATTTCGGACACAGCCATGGACATTCAATTGACAGAGTGCTCTTGTTATTCTATGTCTTTAATTACCGTAGTTTTGGCTGCTTGCATACATACTTTTCTAACGACTGTAAGGTGAGGCTGAATCAAAAGTAGGAATGTAGAAATAATAAAGAAAAAGAAAGTGCTCCTGACTTGGTGGCACATGTTTGATCCAACTGCCACTGAGGAGCATTTATGCCCTATAACCAGCTGGGTGTCGACTGAAATAGATCAGATTGGTGTCTGTGAACAGAAATAGTGAAGACCTGGCCTGGATACCCAGCAAGTCACTGTGCAGCTGTCAAAATGAGTGCAATGAAAAATGACAGCTACCTAAGAAGCATAATAATCAGAATCTAAATGATTTGAATTATTAACAAAACAAAACAACAACGGCATCCGATTTTAAGGAAAAGGCCACCCCAGCATGTACAGCCTGTGTTTTTGGTACATGCTTAGTGTCTGAGCTGTAGTTCTACACTGCATTGGTTAAAGAAACGCCTTCAGCACACGTTTAAATACATACACATGCAAACACAGACAAAAATCAACCTCAAGGGCATTTAAAGTTGCTCAAGAGTCAGTGGAAAGTGGAGTCACTGTGCAAGTATGTTAAACATGTCAAGGTTAGGCACAATATAAAATGGCTGCCTTCAGGAGCTTTTATCAAGTGTGAGTTAATTTTTAATCAGTTAAACCCTTTTGTGTGCGTTTCTAAGTGTGTATGCTCCTGTTAAATGACTCACCTCTATAAGCCATGGCTTCAGCTTGTCATCAATAATGATGTCATATCCGTAACATTCAAAACAGTGCTTGTCGTTGTTCATCACAGGCTGAGGAAAGTATAAGACAGAGACACCAAATTAATGAGAGAAACTAACTAATTAGTGAAGTGAGCTGCACACAAATGAGTGATTAATTGAGGAAAGATGTTACCATTTGTTAGCACATTAGACTGAGGTACAGAGGCCGTAAAGGGGAAGTGGAATAGATCAGTTAAAAGTAGAAATGAGAAGCGTGCATTAAGATGTGGGCACAGGTGTGCTAATAACACAAATATATAATTAAATCAAAGTAGTTTTACAGCCTGGTCGTCAAATTTGTTGCACTGCTTCACCATGAGCGTCACTTGATTGTTTAGTCTTGTGTACTTACAGCCACTGCTTTCAGGGACTGCACCACAATCCAGTGGATTTGGTCAAACAGCCGGCTGGTCACCTCTTTCCCTCTGGTGCTCTCTAGATATAAACGAAGGTTACTGACTGTCCACTTGCCTCCGTGAACATGGTTGTAGTCATCCTGCGTTAAAGGCAAAAAAATCTGTGTATCGAAATTTTGGGGTTTTTTTTGTTAATTTAAATACTACCAAACTAGGGAATACAATTAACTATACTGCAGCATCCGCTTTATGTAATTGTAGTAGCATAATAACGCACGTTACCCACATAATAACGTGTTTATTCAAAACCCTTTTAGCATAACCTATTTGAAACAGGACCAGACATGATATGGACTTACCCCATGTTTTTGTATGGCCACATTCGTGAGGTGAACAAACATGTTATCCAGCTCACTTGTGCTGGGTGTGTACTTCACTGTGCAGAACCGACAGAAGCCCAGCTTGTACCTGAGGGTTAAACACCGAGAAAACACAATAACAACATCAATCACAACTGTATCAGACTGCACAAAAAGACTTAAATACTACTGTTACTAATTAATGACCACAACTTTTGCAGACTGAACAGTTGAATGATATGCCAGATATGCTGCTTGTTATAAGGTGCAGGCTTGATTTAATATTCTGTATAGTGTTAGCTGTCAGGACATACATGTAGCATTTCAGAGGTCGATAGGTGGTCACCAAGACATATAGGCGCAGGTCAAACTTTTTCCCTCCTATCAGCAGGGGATTGTCAATGTACAGGGAGATCACATATGCTTCCTTACCACTCGTGGCTGCAACAAACCTGGGGGTAAAAAAAAGACACGGAGCATCAGCAAGCCTCAACCTCTGACTAGGTTTGGCCATGCTGTCATGTTGTTTACCTGAGGTTTCACCAGATGCAGCTGTGTGTAAGTTATAACTATGTATGGTAACTCACGTGGATGTGCGGCTGTCTCTGGACCACTTCTTTATCTGGGACAGTTTGTTGATGAGAAAGATGCCTTTGCCTTGGGCCTTCCCGCAGGGCTTCATGATCCAGGTACTGGACGGATTCTTACGAAACTCCTCCACAAACAAATTATAATCTGCTGGGAGCATGAATGTCACAGGGACAAAATCTGCAAGAAACATTGAAGAGATGTGAATGAAAATCACCTTTGGCACATTTCTTTGATAAATGTCTCCTTGAGGGAAGAATGAAAACAGGAAGATAAATATTCACTTTGAAACTCATCCCTCCGTGTAGTTCTCTGATCATTACCTAGATAAATGTATTTTCCATTCTCATCCTTCTCTGCCAGTGGGCTGCTTTCCTTCTCCAGCTCCTTCCGGTAGCGTTTGATGTTCTTGATCATCAAGTCTTTCCTGGTCAACTCATAGTGGTTGGGGAAGTGGTTAACCATCTGGTCATCTGACAAGCGGTAGCCGGTGTCCACGCTGAACACATTCCTGATGGTCTGAATGCTCATCCTGCATCCAAAAAATATTTAAAAAATAGTAAAATACAGTATATAACAAAAAGAGCACATGCTAGATTATGTGGCTACAATGGGTTAATAAAAACCACATTGATAATGATTTATAGTGCATATAATAACATGTTTTGCTGATTTGTGAAGGAGATTTTGAATGAAACTAACATTGTGGGGTTTTTTTTAATTTCATGATACAATACTTTTGTGTGAGCACATAATTTGAGTACTTTTTTTCCACTGCTTGCACATACATGGTGCTTGCAAGAAAATAGTTTCCATCAATTAAATAGAAGATTCAGGTGCAGCGTGGATATAAAACCTACCAGTAGAAATTCCAGTCCTCGTTTTCTGTGACTTGAATCCAGTCCCTTTTCTCAAAGTTGTTGATGAGCACCGATTTTTCAATATCTGTCACCCACTTCACCTTACCGGCCATGGTGCCCCCCACTAGGGTGGAGCACAACAAACAACAAGTAAAATAAAAAATGTTAAAAATACAGATAAACACGCAGACTGAACAGTGCATGAGAGAGCAGATACATGTTAGTACTGTGTAGTGCCTACCTGAGAATCAATGGCAGTGAAACAGCCAGTCATCAGCATTAGCTAGCAGGGCGCTGCTCAGATGTTAGCAGGCTGCCGAAACCGACCGGACAGACGCACAGTCACTGATGTAGTCTCGTCAGACACCGGGGACCTGTCCGTCAACATCACCGCTAACAACCCGTGTCTCCCGCGTTAGCTGTTATCGCTGCTATCAGCATCAGCTAGCAGGGCGCTGCTCAGATGCTAGCTGTTCATCACTGCTAACATAACCCCAGCGTCGTAAGCTCGAATGTGACAAAAGCAACAAAATACTCTTAACAATAAAAGTCTTTGTTATTAATTACACACGAGATATTGATGTTCTGAATGTTTGTACAGATAAAACAATAAAACTATTTAACATATACCATTGTGGGCTTGGTCTTCCTGGGAAAAATAACCTAGCAACCGGGGACGCAGTGATGTGACTGCGGGCTGTCATTACTACCTGGTACCAGTAGGGGTCAGAGCAGGGCAGATGTGGTTTTACTTCCTGTATGAAGGAGAGAAACTAACTTCCTGGTGTATAATTAAAGTTTTCATTCTCACACACAAACTTCTTTTTGACACTGTTTATTGTTTTTAAAAGATTATTTGGATTATGTTTTTCAATAGTACAGTACAAACAAACACAACAGACAAGATACACTGCCTCCAGAATGGCAGATAAAACCGCTGTGCAAGTTTTTTTGTTTTGTAATGTTTATATTCACCATATGCATTGATATACCTTTGTAACGCACAAACTAAAATACTTATGTTTTAAAGTAAAGCAATCATTTTTTTTTACCACGATTTACTAATGGTGATGTCGCCCCCATGTGATCTCTACCGGCAGCAGCAGGTAAAGGCGTGGCCAATCACATTTGTGGCAGTTACCTGAGAGTACCGAGATTAAAGGACGCTGCTGTAAGTACAGCAAAACACCTTACAACTATTTCTATTTATTATTTTCAACACATGTTTAATATAATGTTTTTGCATTTACTACAGGGCGGCGTCAACTTTAATCCACAAAAAGGTAGGTTTTACTTTATTGTTATTGTAAATGCACATGTTTACACTCAGGGATCAGTTCATATTCGATTAATATCTATTCCAAAATGATACAGCGACCTAGTGAATTGGAAATTTAGTTTGTAATTGTTTAATATTAAAGTCTGCAGACTTGATGTGTAAATAAATATGAGTTCTTCCAAACGACCTTTGTTTGCTTTGGGTGATTTCACCTCTTTGTTATGACAATATGGAAAACTACTAAGTACTGTGGGCCATTACATGATTTACACTCAAAAAGCATAACAGGGATATTTTTGCAGACTTCTGTGTGGTTTTTGAGCTGTTTTCCACATTTATGGCCATATTTGATGATTTTTTTTTCTTTTAAAATGATTTCTTTACCTTATATTGAAGATATACCAACAGGAAATGCTTATGAGTATATGTTTTTCGATCTTGTGATGTTATATTTCATCTTAGTGAAATAGAAAAGAGGCAGTTTGGTTGATTTGAGTTATGGAAATAGAGCATTTGCATTCAGGCACGGTATCACAGGCACAACAGGAACTGGTCACAGGATAGGTTGCATATAGGAGGCTACCAGCCTGCAGAGGCCTTATTGTCAGGGAAAAACAGAAAAATTCAGGAACAAAATAGCAATCAAAGTGGATCTAATGTGTATTTTCCTGCCAGTCTTAAACATCAGGTCCATTTGGAAACTGAAGCACACATGTATTGCACAGTCAGTGAACTACAACCGTTGGACTTAATCCAACAGGTGATGTAATCTCTTCAAACCTGGGAGAGCCTGTTTTATCAACCTGGAGTTTCTCCCCGGTAACACAGCCGCCACCTATCCTGGTAACATGAGCCACTATTTACACAGCGTGTTTATGAACGTTGGGCGTCAAGCAAGGACAGTGCCTGAATGCTGTCAGACCGTGGCAGCATTAATCATCCTGTATGCTTAAGGAAATTCTATGTGCAATTCTCACATATTTCAAGATTCAAAGATTTTTTTTTCTTGTCAATTCACTATATGTGGACATACAAGCGAATCTAAATGCCGTTCCTCTCTCACCGTATTAAAATAAAAACAAGAATAAAAAAGGGGAGAAAAATATAGAACTATGATTAACATATATGTAAATAAACGATCTAAAAAGTAATACACTCTAAACACGCTAAATAAATCATTTGCATAATACTGGTCCTCTTCTCTTAGAAAACAAAGATGGTGGAACAAACAAGGCAGCCGAGTCACGTCGTCTCTCTCCGGGCTGGACCTGGGGAGGTGGACACTGGCATCCTGTTTGATGTTAACCTCAGGTACAGCAGAGGCCCCGCCCCACTCAGGTGTGACTGTTAATAACAACAACACAAAGAACAGACGGCCTGAGCCTCGGGCAAAGGACCATGTGTGATCAGTTGTGTCAAAAACAAACACGTGTGTCTATGATGGATATTTTTAATGTTTTTCTATGTTGGTAAATCTGATAATAATCTGATAATTATGATTAAAAGTACTTTTTTTAGGTTGTGGCTGATAACATTTTGTTCCCACAGTGTCTCAATAACTGAACTAAGTCTCTGCTTCAGAATCAACGATCGGACCGCACGTGCCTTAGCCCACCAGCTGGCTGCAATCGGCGACCAGCTGGAGCGGGAGTGGACCAGCAGACAACCAAACTGGCCACCATCTCTTCTGCTCATGCTGAGACCTGCTCAGGCACTGACCAGGACCGTGTACCGGTAAAACAGCAAATCCAGGAAAAATGTATTTTCACATTTTTCCCTCATCAGATCTTGTAATCTGGCGTTGGTCTGTTGCAGGGACATCCACAGCCAGTTATGGGGCTTCCAGGGTTTCTCCGCTGCAGTGAAGGCCTGGATAGTGAGCACTGTACCTGGGCATGGTATCCTCAGAGCTGAAGCCTGGACTGGCTGGGTAACACTCACACTACTGCATGTTACATGTCTCAATTTACCTTTCACATTATTGTAATATTTTTGGATTCTACTTACACTTAATGTGTTTAATTTCTTAGGTGTCCAATTTGAAACCAATAACCTGCACTGACTGGACCAGAGACGTCATGGTGACTGTGGCACTGGTGGCTGCAGTGACCGTCTTCGGTGTCCTGTGGATAAACTGGAGAGACTAAAGGGCCTTAAGCACGGTCATCATATATTTGACAAAAAAAAAATGTTTGCAAATGAGTGACAATTATTGCTAACTGATTTGTTTCTGCTGTTTACTTTGGCTTCTCTTTTTATACTATTTTAATGAGTGTCATCTGCTGACACAGACTGTGAACAGCTTACATATTCTGTAAAACATATCCGGGCTTGTGGATATTGTTTAAATCAGGGATTTTCAACCAGTGTGCCGTGAGAGATCTCAGGTGTGCCATGGGAAATTGTCCAATTTCACTTAATTGGTCAAAAAAAAATTAGTCACTGCAAATGATTGTTTGTGCCTGTGTTATGGCCCGAGGGCCAGGGCTGTATGTTGTCAGACGCATTGATGACATGTCTGCAGACGTCGAAAGTGTTGTTTTGGAAACTTTTTGTAACATTTTCTAACTTTTTTGATTGCTGGTGTGCCACGGGATTTTGTTTAATGTAAAAAAATGTGCCGCGGCTCAAAAAAGGTTGAAAAACTCTGGTTTAAATCCATGTTATAGCATAGCCCCAGCAGACGGTAGCACTGACATGTTGGTTCAACGTCGTATCAATGTCATGAGCGTGTTTCCATGATTGGACTGTTGCTGGCCTGCAGTCTTTTGTATCCAGATTCGTTTCTTACTTGTTTCAGAGGCCCAATTTGTTTTTACAGATGATATGTATCCTGGCTTGATATAAAATGAAGGGAGCTGGACTTTCTGTTGCAGATCTAAAACTGCTTGTTCGCATGAGGCAAATAAAATTCATATTGACGAAATGGTTGCGGTCTCGTGAATTAAAAAAGTACTGATTTAATTACAAAGAAATACACAAAAGGAGAACTTAAGAAGCAATCACAGGAGCTCGCAGGTTTAGCTGGTCAGGATGCCTGAGACAAAATAAACACAGAGGCCCAGTATATGTCCTCCTGAGTGGTTCTGTGTAATCAGTGTCCATGTCTGCAGTTTCAGTCTTCAAAAGTGGTGACTGGCACATTTGTGTATGCTTTGAAGGCCTTCATGTTGCACTTCTGAAGTGTGGCGCCGAGCTGCTTTCCGGGGCCAACCTCGTAGGTGTCAGGGAAACTCTCTCCCTGCATCCGCGTGTAGATCTCATGCAGCGTTTGCTCCCACCTCACAGGCGACACCAGCTGCTTCACCAGCTGCCTGCGCACGTGGCTCTCGTTCATGTAGCGCTTGCCATCGACATTGGAGTACACTTTGATCTCAGGACGCCGCACCTGACCAGGAGAGGAGTCTTGGTGTTAGATGATATGTAATAAATTGGCTGGGCCGTGCTCCTTTCAGTGAAAGCACCACAAAAGACTGTTTGTCTGACCTCCACCTGTCTGAGGACATCTCTGAGGGGCTCCATAGCCGATTCCATCAGCTGGGTGTGAAACGCTCCGCTGACCGGGAGAGGTTTGGTCCTCATGAAGTTGAGACGTCTCGAGTTCTGCTGGAGGAAATCCAGTGCCTGCGGAGACAACACAGTTCTTATTAGAGAGAAGTGTGTTGTAGGTGTGTTCATATTTTGAATTTAAATTCAATGTTCCATACCTGCTGGTGCCCTGCGATGACCCTGCCATCGGGGAACAGATAGTTGGCCACAGAGCACACTGGGTCCTCAATCCCCAGACTCTTGCAGTGCTCCTTAGCTTGCAGACAAGCATATTTATACTGAGCCTGGTGTCGACCGACGACTGACAGCATCCCACTGGGAACCAGCTCCGATGCTTTCTGCATAGCCTCTGCTCGCACCTTTACTGCGAAGAGAGCTAGAACACGCATCGAGGGTTAAGAACGGCAAACTCACAGCTTCAACATCGTCCTGCACAAGAAAGGAAACGTGTGACCTTTACCCTCTGCAAAGTCCATGGCCCCAGAAAAGACCAGAGCTGCAAATTCTCCAACGCTGAAACCTGCAGCTGCAACACACGTCTCAATGGCCTGTGAACAAACAAACAAGCAAGGACAAAGAAAATAAGGCCTCAGTGCAACTTTGATTTGATTTGTATAAATGTACTTCAGATAGTTGGTCAAATGAAACACCTGTTTCATCTTTTTTTTGCTTGATAAACAAAAATGACTTAACAGGTGTGTTGACAATTGTGTCATAGCTAATAGAATAACAGATTTCAGACTGCAATAACCTGCTATTTTTATATACATCTCAATCCATGTCAGTTTATTATGTATGATCTGCGAGTAGTCAGTCAATAGACAATTATTTAGTCAGAAATTGTCAAATATTATTTATGTCAAGATGACAGGGTTGATTTATTACTGCTCAAAGTGAAGATACTGGATATGTATATAAATATTGAGTATTTAAAAGAAGAACTATACATATTAATCAGCTGTGCAGCTATTTGACACGGACCTTCGGGTTCTCCTGGTGGAGCCGCTGCACCGCCGCCAGCGAGGTGACGAACACGGCCGGCTGACAGTGCACCGTCTTCTGCAGCTGCTCCTCGGGTCCCTCCAGACACAGAGACAACAGGTCGTAGCCGAGGACCTTCTGCGCCACCGTGAACATGTCTTTAACGCTGGGGTACTTTAAAAGCCCCCTGCCCATGCCCACAAACTGGCTGCCCTGCCCGGGGAAGAGGAGCACGGAGCAGCCGCTGGGGTCCCTCCGCAGTTTCCGGCTCTGTTCCTGCACCGCGGCCGGCTCGCGGGGGGGTTCAGGCGGATCCTGGGAGCCGCTCTGGCCGAAGCAGAGTCTCCTGCTCGGAGAGACCAGACACCTGACCTTCCCTCTGGAGGCCGCTGTCAGACTCACAGCCACTGATGTCCACATGCTGATGGTCCCCACAGTTTAAAACAAACCCATGATCTGCTTTAAATAACTGAGATTAACTCGCTAAAAAAACAACTTCATATCCGAAGAGTCTTTCCACCGCCGGCGTGACACAGCCCAGGCCGCCGCCATGATGCTCGAGCGAGGTGGAGTTATGTTGTTTTATTTCCGGGTCATTATCCGGCTCATTTGTCCTTTGGCGCCACTCTCAGGTCATGTCATTCTTTTATTGATAATAATATTAGAATTATAACTATGTAACATATTATAACTTATAATACATTTTATAATTTATAACGTGATATAAAATAGAATATGTTAGTATATATATATAAATTGCAATTCAAATGCACTTCCTGTGTTTTTAAGCATCAGATTACAGCAGAGAACAGAGAAGTTCTGCTATTATTGGTGACAGTTGTACAGAGACCAGGAAAATGGTAAAAGTCATAAAGTTGTGTTGTTCATTTATTCACTTTATTGTACACGTGTTGCCACTGGTCCCTGAATATAAATATGACACCATGCTTTTTGCAGATTTTCTACATATGACACATATCTGCTCTCATTCGAACATCCTGTTCGACACGCCTGTCACATTTGTCCGTTGGATTTTCCCAGCGGTTTGTCTGATCCGTCTGACAGGTGGACGCCCTCCACCTGCTCCTCCAGGCCCTGGATGTCCTCCGCTATCTGAACGTCCCGTTCGACCTGCATCTTGAATTTAGAGACGAACTCGTTACTCGCCAGCGCTCCTTCCTTTTTGGGACACTTGTGTTTTGATGATTGGCGATGTTGCAAATGCTCTGCAACAACAACAACAAAAAAATTAAAAGGAGATATAAAGTGATATAAAGATCAAACATTTTTGTTTTTGGATTAATATCAATATAATACTGCACCTCCTGGAGTGATGGGCGTCATCAGGCGGTTCAGCTGAACGTTCCAGTGACGCACGTGTTGACTGGCGTTCCTCAGCTTCTCCTGCACCTCCTGGAGTCAGAAGATAAAAGCAGAAGCATCTTAAGAGAGATTTTCAAATCAAACCGGCTGCTCACTGACCTGATCCATATTCACTGCCACCTTCTCACCTCCAGGTGCTGGTGGCTCCTCTGGCGAGATGCTTGCAGATCCTGCAGCTCCTGAGAGGCTGAGTCGAGGGCTGAGGGAGTAACTTCTTCTGTGCCATCGTCCGGGGCCTCCTGTATGGTGCTGAGGCTCTGCAAGGCTCTCTGCTGCTCCTGCAGGAGCTGGAACTGCTTCTTCTTCTCCTCTTCAGCTTGCAGCAACCTGGAGAAACAAAGAAGGAAAAGATCAGAGCAGATGAGTAGAGGGTGGGAGGCTGATTTACAGTAGTCGGGAGTATAATGGGTGTGTATGTTTCTTGCCTCTCCAGCTCCAGTCTGGCCCTCTCCTCCTCCAGCCGAGCCTGGATCTCCATGTTCAGAGCAGCTTCAAGCTCCTGCTGAGTCAGCTCCAACTCCATAATCTTCTTCTTCTGTTGCTCGGCCTGCTTTTCTCTTTCCTGCATCTCTGCCTGCATGCTGTCTCTTAACTGGACACACACACACACACACACACACACAGAGCAACAGCTGAGTGGAAAGAACTGACCTATTCCTGAATCACGTCTTCCAGGAATGCCATTACCGTTTCTCCTCCGCTACAAATCACTGGAGATTAAATCTGAATTTTATAATGCCAAGCTGTTTTGAGTTCACACTTAATTGGATGGACACAGAAAATATCCCCATTTTATCAGGACTGCAAATAAACACAGTCGTTTTTTTTACCATCTCAGCCTCTTTCAACTGTCTCTCCAGCTCCATCTGCACCTCCCTCTGTTTCTGCCGCTCTTTCGCCTCCGCCTCCCTCCGCCGCGTCTCCAATTCCCGTGCATGCTGCAAAACAAAACCCAAAAGCAAACACATGATTTGAGGCGTGGCTTTATGATTTCACAACTAATCCTTACCCCTCCTACCTGGATGATGCTGTCAATCTCCAGATCCTGCCTGTCCCTCTCTTTCTCCATCCTCTCCATCTCTTGGACGGTGGAGTCATCCGATTGGCTGCCACAGCTGCTGCGGGTGCTCCGGCAGCGCTCCCGCTGGCTGTGTTCCCGCTGGACCCGTCGCTTCAGTTTGAGCTCGTGGTGGAGGGAGGACTTGCCCTCAGCCTGGAGTCGGAGAGCTGTCTGAAGGGCTGGAGACACATACACATAGATCTCAAAGTTCATTCTTTTTTATGTACAGGGGGTCCTCGAGTTACGACGGTCGCGAGTTATGTCGTTTTCGTGGTTACGACACATCTCCCGTGAACTTCCTTGTTTCGGCTTAAGCGGTTTGCCCCGTAAATACGTACAGACTTCGCACGGGAACTAGTTGGTGAGCGCTCTCTCTGTCTCTCAGCGCGCCTGCCGGCTCTCCAGCACCTCCACAGCACAGCTAGGCTACTCTGCCTTGTGTTTACTTATGTGAAATGGACAGCTGGCGGGGGGACCAGCGGCAGCCGGTAAGGAGATGCACACGGACACAGATGCGTTCGGGATCGTGGCGATACCGTAGGTTTATTCACAATACAGGGTCTACACGGTTGATAACAGAAATCTAAAGGAAATTCTCATTACACTCGTGATCTCAACCCCTACGGTGTGTCAAGAGGGACAAAAAAGGCAATTCACCATAATAAACTTATTTTAGCGTGGTGTTATAGCGACATCTGGTGGCACAATGGCACAATGAATGTATGTTCTGACTTGCGTCGAAATTCGTTTACGACACATTCTCAGGAACAGATCTCCGTCGTAACTCAAGGACCCCCTGTATTCTAATCCTAAATAATACTTCACTAGCATATATGATAAAAAAAAAATCAACAAGTGAGCAATGGTCAAAATTCGTTTTTCGGTACTGTGAATTTGTGACACACCTTGGGTCCACTCCACTTTCTGTCGCTGGTCAGACGCACTCATCTCAAAGGTTTTATTGTGCGTTTTCACACAGAACAGACAGCGCTTCCCCTCCTTGTCTGAAAGAGTCTACAAGAAAAAGACCAGAAAGTCAGACTCAGATATAACAAGTCTCACACTAATCTAGTTGATGTTTAGTTAAAGTTAATACTGTATGTCTAATCCACAGTGTCTTTACTCCTGCTAAAGACATAAACGTGTCCAAAGTGTGTTGTGTCACTGACCTCTATGACACAGCTTTTATCCAGCTGGATTTCTCCTCTCTTGTCTCTCATGTCCTCGCTGGTGTAGTACGCCATGGAATATGGCCTCAACACAAACCAACGCTCAGTCCAGTTCCTGCGCACGTGGCCCTTTTTCCACATGTAGCCCTGAAAACACGGGTCGGGATGAAGACAAAATCTCAAGAGAACATCTGAACTGGCTGTTAATAAAGACAGTTGAAAACTCACCTTCTTCAGGACATTGTGATACATCTCCAGGAAAACATCATTCAGAGCCAGACTAAAGGCCTCGGCACTGGTGACCTTCAGTAGTTGGCCTCCATCCATGTGCTCCAGGAATGTCCACACAGACATCCCCTCCTCCTGCACTGCGGCGTCCGCGAACATTAAGTCCTCCAACGGCTTCCCGTCCCACTCCTCATTCATCGCCGTGGAGATCTTCTTGAGGAGATACTCCACCTAGAACCACTCAGATAACTTAGGTGTGTCCACAAAAACAAACCCTTCATGTAAAAAACTCAAATCAGCTGATCCCAATGGTCCTGTATAGTTCTGTACAGAATATACCTTTACAGGGACAGGCAGCTATGTCAAAAAGTACAAACGCAGTTTATTTTGGTCCGTGTCGGCAGGAAACCGAAAGCATTATGGAGGAAGCGCAGGAAGGAAGAGCCTCATTAACTTACTCCTGTGCACTGCTGTGAAAAGTAGTCTGACTTTCACGACAGAGACACAAGCTGGGTTTGTATGTCATCTGATATTTCTTTCTAGCACGCAAAACTAAGTCGCTTCCGGTATTATTTCTAACCGTTGTTTACCTCGTCTGGTATCATCAGCAGTGGGTAGCGGTCCTCAGACAGGAGGTTAAACAAACAGAAGAGTTTAAAGCTGTCTCTCTCTGACAGCCGTGCCCCCTGTTGCAGCCGCTTGTAGTTCTTCTTCATGGTCATCATCCAGCACAGGTCATCAAACTTCTCCTTGTCGAACATCCCCTCTTTGACCTGACCACAGAAATACGCACGAAGCTTTCACAAACTCCAATGACCATTCGTTGCTGGTTGTTATTAATTGTTTATGTTTTGTTTTCTGCATATATGTTACATCATACAAACTAACAAAGTGCATTACAGCAACAGATATGTTCGGGTGTACGTGATTTCAGCAGTCTTAGTACCTTATCGAGTATATATTTATTGAGGTAGGGCATGTAGCCGTGATTAGACACTGGGCCGTCATCATCATCCTGGAAGTGCTCCTCCAGGGCCACGGGGTCGTGTGGGATGTTCAGCACTGTATACAGGTTGTGGGAGAGCACCTAAGGAAGACACATGGGCACAGTACAGGGGGTCCTCGTGTTACGACGGTCGCGAGATACGACGTTTTAGTGGTTACGACACATCTCCCGTGAACTTCCTTGTTTCGGCTTAAGCGGTTTGACCCGTAAATACGTACAGACTTCGCACGGGAATTAGTTGGTGAGCGCTCTCTCTGTCTCTCAGCGCGCCTGCCGGCTCTCCAACACCTCCACAGCACAGCTAGGCTACTCTGCCTTGTGTTTACTTATGTGAAATGGCCGGCTGGCGGGGGACACAGATAGGTTCGGGATCGTGACAATACCGTACAATAGACCCTGTGTTTTACAACACAGGGTCTACACGGTTGATATCAGAAATCTAAAGGAAATGCTCATTACACTCGCGATATCAACCCCTACGGCAATTCACCATAATAAACTCTTATTTTAGCATGGTGCTAGTGGCACAACTTATTATCTGCATACGAATACATACATATGAATGTATGTTCCGACTAACGTCGAAATTCGGTTAGGACACATTCTCAGGAACGGCTCTCCGTCGTAACACGAGGACCCCCTGTGTACGTCATGTGCATGATAATCCTTTAAATATAAATACAGGTTACTAACTCTGTGTATTACTTCCCATATCCATAAACACACACACACACACACATACACACACACAAGTACAGGCATCTGGTCCCCAGTGAGTGAGCGTGTCAGGGCAGCTTTCTGCTATTTCCCTGGATTCTTATCTCCTCCAGGGTGAGTGAGACATGTAGGAACTGGACAGGCAGCAACACAGAGGAGGAAAAGAACACTCAGGTGGATGGATCGAGTGTGTGCGCTGTGCTGGGCCAAAGCCCTGATAGTCACAAGTGGTGTTGTGTTTGTTAAAGGTGGACTTTGAGTTCATGGCTGAACCCGTGCTCAGCTCCACAATCCCAGTGTGAGGGCGTGTAGGGCGTCAGTGTTGTGTTGTCAGTGTGTGCATTCCCCAGATTTACAGCACTGATTCACATTGTACAGAGACACAGACGTGGATTGATATGATCTGGTCTAAAGAGTGAGGTATTTAAAGTGGCACAAACAAACAAACTCTCTCTCTCTCTCTCTCTCTCACTCTCTCTCTCTCACTCTCTCTCTCTCCAGTCCCCTGATCCGAAACCCACCGCGTCCCCTCCTCACTCACCTTCAGCTGCGACTTGGACACTTTGCCGCACTTCTCCACGTCCAGCGACGTGAACGCGTACCAGATGGACTTCAGCAGCTCGGATCTTAGGTCCATGTCGGGGGCCTGGCCGCGCGCGCAGCAGCTACATGTCCAAAAGCGGCTTTTGCGCAGCGTCTGGTCGAGGGTTGCCAAACGGAGCGCGGCGCGCGGCGCAGAGCGCTGCTGCGCACAGGGGGCAACGTGAGTCAGCTGTGGGGCGGAGAGCAGAGATAAACAAACAGTCAGCAAATCCTTCTCTCACACCATGCCAACAACTTCCCCACACATTCCATTCTTCTGAAAAAAACCCCCACAAAAACAGCTAAAACTATCTAAAAACTAAATCTATCTATCTATCTATCTATCTATCTATCTATCTATCTATCTATCTATCTATCTATCTATCTATCTATCTATCTATCTATCTATCTATCTATATATCTATCTATATATCTATCTATGTTTTCAGTGTAATATAAATTATCATTATGATACACATCATTTGTAAAAAAAAAAAATAATTGTAAAAATAATCCATTGTATCATTTTTCATATGTTGAAACCGTGATGTGGCATTGTGAAGTAAGGCAGAGGTTGAACAGTGGACAGTGTAATCAGACAAACAGCATTGTTCGAGCATAATGTAGGCTAATCAATACCATAGTTAGGTCATGAAAATGGTGGTCATTGTTTCGAGGCCACGGCATCTCTGGATATTGATGCATGTGTAGGATTTAAGATAAACGTGATGAACGTATGAACTCATATATGTATAAAATATATGTGTGTGTGTGTGTGTGTGTGTGTGTGTGTGTGTATATATATATATATATATATATATGAGATCCAATTTGAGCTGCTGAGGACATAGCTCGTGATTTTCCGCTCCATAAACTAACCGGTGCCGTTGTGTTTTGTCATGTTGTGTCTGATGTCGCCCTTCAAGGGCAGATCTAATCACTGCTGTCTCAGGTGGCAGAAATGAGATGTCACTCTGTGAGAGATATAATGCACAACTGTCTGACCAGAGGAGCAGCCATGCTCTCCCATTTATTTTCATGTTAAAGAGAGAAAAAACACGATTTCAGTAATTCGCACTATTTTTAATATATACACACACACACACTCAACATAAGATACACCTTTGCTTGTTGTTTTGTACCACACCTGCTATACTACACCACCATTACATCACAGGAATGCTGTTTAGATACTGGATACATCCATGTGCAGCAGACCATGACATTACCATTCCCAGTATTTAATCAATATCATAACCTGTAATGCGGAAACGTTTTTTTTGTGTGTATATGTTTATAGTTTACAGTTTCACTCATGCTCATTAGTGCCATCTCTTATTATTAGAATAGAGTATACATTACTGAATGGCCTATAATGCTGAATTCCTATTCTTAAGATTAAAGGTGAGATAAATAATGAGATGAGACTAACCCCCCCCCCCCCCGAGGTGCCCCCCCCGCCCCCGGAGAATAAAAGCACATAAAAAAACGACATTAAATCCACCTATTAACATTACTCTGGGCTCAGGGAAGTTAATTGATCGTTAGCCTTAGCTTCATGTTTACCATACAGACAGGACAAATTAAAATCCAATAATTAATTTATGTCTAAACAATAAATAAGTATGAATACACATTCAACAGAGACTGGGTCTGGCCAACGCAACCAAGTATTTAGAAAAAGTAATTACATTTAAAAGAAACTCATGAACAGATTTTACACCAAAGCACAGTAGACACATATGGCACAAGGTTTCACAATAGTACGCAGTTTTCTACAGCACCATTCTAGCACAGTGTAGTTTGTGATGGAAAAACTAAATGATGTATGTACGAACATCTGCTGAACACAGCACAGAGTACATCTGAATATGTGGAAAACTGCCGGTGTACATTCCTGTGCATTCAGTGGTCAGGTATACTGTACTACACAAGGTTGGTTGATGCATATAACTCATGGAGCAAAAAGACAGAGACACTTCTGTTTGTATTATATACAGCTCAGTTTCAACAATCTGGTATAAGCACATGGGGCCATAGTATCAGGCGCTTAGTTCATAAAAAAGACATGTACTTAGTCTTTTAATTCATCTTGGGTGTGTAACATGCAATAATCCAAGCCTGGCGCCAAGCAGACATATTATTATAATAGCAGATTTACCAGGTCGTGTGAAAACCTACGTCTGCAAAGAAAAAGCTAAGTCTGCTGATGCATGGAGCGTACGCACAAATACAACAACATGATCCCTGAGGTGAAGCAGGTGTTGCGGATGCATTGTGCTGAGTGTAAAATGTCTTCAAGATTATAAGAAGATGGCCCCACAAATATATGATCGCAGACTATCTCTTAATTGAAGGTATCACATGGATGGAAGATTTGCACTTCAACTGGCAACACAAAACCAAAAATTGTGCAGAAAATGGAGTCATGCAAACAGTAAGTGTCAAAGTGTTGCAAAGTGTGAGGAGTCTTGAAGCGGGAGTTTAAATGACCCTCCACTGACAACTGGTTTAAGATGGTCACACAGTAAATAGGACTTCAGCATGTGGAACCCCGAGTGCCCAAAGATGTCCCCCAACTTTGCAACTCTATCACTCTTTGATGGCAATGGTACGAGTCCTATTCAACAACAAATGGGTTCATCCTTGGTTTGGAATTGACCGTTAATGTGCCACTACACGATGGCGTTGTCTCGGTGCGAGTTTGTTGGCAAGCAGACAAGCCAGGGCAATGCCTCCGATCTGGGTGAAGGCCAATCCCAACACAGTGGCAGCAATATGGAAGACATTGTCGTTGACCAAGCTGAAGACTTTGCTGAAGCAGCCATGTGGATGAATTCCTGCGGCGGCTACTCCTTCATTATCGTCTGACAGAAGGGGTCGGTTCTTGCAGCCCTTGCGCCTCACACAGCAGCTGTCTGGTAGTGACACCGAGGTGCCGTTCTCATTTGGCAGGAAGGTCATATGTTGGGAAGCCCAATCTGAGGTGAGCCAGTCACGCCACCCCTCAGCTCCACAACACTCCAGGGCCCTCTGCAAGCTGTCTAGAGCGTCGGCACGTCCTTCGTCCTCAGTGTAGTCGGCCACTGCTCGCAATAAGCCACTGCGAAATCCTCCGGCGATGTCTTCCCGATAGAAGAGGCCAGAGAGACCAGCTGCCAAACCGGCTATAAGTGCAGCGAGTTGAAAGAAGCCATACGCCCTTAGCACACAGGGCAGGTTTGCAGCTACACCCAGACAACCCAGGAAGCCCCAAGTGGTGACGGCAGCACCTGTGGACAGGAGGATGAGTGGTGCGTTGGGGTAGCGATTGGCAGACAACTGCATGTAGTCTGCCAGGGAAATCTGAGCCCACACGCCCAGGGTGAAGAGGGACAAGCCGGCTGCCCAGAAAAGGCAGCTGAAAGCCAGGAGACCCAGGCGCAGGAGGTGCATGACTCCCAGTGGGCGGCAGCAGGGTGCGGAAGCACCCACAGGTGGAGGTGCAGGGGGCGCCAGGGAGGCCTCTGAGCCAACAGACAAAGACAGCCGCTGGTGCTGGCGATGAAGCTGCTCCTCGTGCTCCTGGTACGGTGACAGCAGGTAGCCGGGGATGGCAGAGGGTCGCCGAGGTAGCGGAGGAGGAGTGAGCAGGTCGAGACCCCGCGGCGAGGACAATCGTCGCACGGCTAACTGCTCACGCTCCCAGTCCAGGGCTCGTCTGCTGGGGCTCGGCCGAGCTGACAGCGAGTTGTATGGCAGTGCAGAACTCATGATACAGGCTCTGGCTTTATCTACTCCCCTCTCTCTCTCTCTTTTACACACTCACCCTCTCTCTTCTCTATCGGTGCTTTCCCTGTTGTCCTCCCGCAACACACAATCACCCCCCCACTTCTTTATCACCGGTTATTAACCCACCACCACCACAACCGACGCTGACTGGACTGTAAATCTCTCTGACGGATGCTGCGTCTCGCCGTTATCTACCTCCACAGCCCCCCGTGTTTCCACCCTATTTATCTGTTTATTTCGGGGGTTCTTTCCACCTGCATGGTCCCCTGCTCTCTAAATTCCTGCGCTGACAGCCACATCCACACCTCCGCTCGCTCACTGCTGCCCCTCTCAATAGTGACGGCGAGAGGTGATTGCGGCGCGATGGACTGAGAGTCCATCCCTGCACACCCTCTCTCGGTGAGGAGGAGACATCTTTTGAGTTGGACTTTGTTTAATTCGTGATCCCATGCACTATACAGCCTACTATATGCGTATTTGTATGTTTTGTTTTGTTTTTTTAAAATATAAAAATAATCAAAACTGGTCAACCAAAAATGGTATTCATTAGTGCGTTAAGATAAAGTTGAAGGTGAAACTAATTAAGCAGCCAAATCAGTACATTTAATACTCTGTCTTAATTGTTTAACTGATTGTTTTAACTCTCTTTTGGGTCGACTCATAGTTGGGTCCTTTTCTGGAATAACTGTTGAAAACGCATTGAAAAATATTAAGGATAAAAATGGAAATCTAATTTGCAGGTCTCCCGTTATGCAACGCAGCCAGTTTTATCCCTGCTTGCCAACAGCTTTCCTCCCATCAACCACTCATCCAATCAGAGCTAAATAAAGCCTCTCGGTTAATTAAACACATTCAAATGACCATAACAGTGTCATGATGGCAGAGAGGGGAATGCCCAGACAGATGGGTTGGGGGCACACGTGCCATCTAGTCTCATACTCTCTGACTCTGAGCTGCAGAAAATATGAAAACACAAACAGGAAAAAACACAGGAAACTTAAATGTGGTTGGCTGCAATAACTTACATTCTGATTTGAATTTTTTTCCCCCATGACTTTCCATTTTCCATGAAGGTGAG
This sequence comes from Trinectes maculatus, assembly GCA_016785345.1. Taxonomy (NCBI): domain Eukaryota; kingdom Metazoa; phylum Chordata; class Actinopteri; order Pleuronectiformes; family Achiridae; genus Trinectes; species Trinectes maculatus. The sequence goes on from JAFBJQ010001134.1 coordinate 412,256, forward strand.
TCTGTCTCATGGTCCAGAGTGTGTGTTGTCCCACAGTGAGCACAGTGTGGAGTTCACTGCAGACAGATGGAGGTCTGCAGAGGAAATGAGACCATGTTATAATTTTTTTTTTAGTTTATCTTTGCTCTGTCACCATCAGCTCAGTCATTCAGTTTTATGTGCACTCTGGACAGAAGTGAAGGAAACATATCATTCAAAGGCACCTTTGCTGCAGCTCCTCCCAAATACAGCAGTAAAAAAAGAGGAACGTGTTGAGAAACTTTTCTGGCTGCAGAGGTGGAACTTTAGAATCAGGTGACACAGTAAATATTAACTGAGCTTCGTTTTTCTGATCCCACAAAACCACAGTGTGGCCCCAGCTGACTGAACATGGCTTTATTGCACGTTGGATTTTAAAATACAGAATTCAGTTTTACGGCCCCTTGAACTTTTTACTTAATTAACCAAGTACCCTTTTTTTAACTGTTTTTCATTACCCGTTGAGTATTGTTTCAGGTATATTAAGGAAACCAATAAATAATCTGTGTACAGAAGTTGGTCAAAAGTTATAAATCCTGTAACAATGACAATAAAGGCTTTTTCTTACCTTAAGTAATATGCCTTACATTGTGGGTGAATCAATACCCTCACTTCGACATAGTTACAGAGAAACAGACGTTATACGAAGTGAAAAATCGATTTAATGAACAACTGTCTTCACCTGTAATTTCTATTTAAAACAAACTATTTGAACCATGATTCTAATTTTCCTCTTGCACAGTGGAAATGACAACGCTACCAGACACATAACTTAACAATGATGTCAAAAGAATTAGTTTCTCAGTGCAGTTTCCTCAAAGGCTGAAGAATGCAACAGAACCAAACTCACCTGATACAGACTCAATGTTTATCTCCTGATCTGCGTAAATATTCAGAACTTGTAAAATTGTATTTATCTAAATATAAAAACTTAAATATCCTAAAATCAGTTCATGTAACTAACACAGAAAGTCTCTTATTATTATTATTATTATTTATTCAGATATTTGATTCCTCAGTCCACAGACTGTGCTGCACTTCCCTCCTCCCCGTGCGTCTCCATGTGTTTCCTTAGCTTGGCCTTGGATGTGAATGTTTTCAGGCACTGCTCACAGTGCTGCTTTGGAGGCTTCAGGCCCGAGTGGCTGCGTTTGTGTCGCGCCAGCTCGGACGAGCTCTTAAACTTGAGTTCACAAATGTTGCAGGGATACGGCCTCTCCCCCGTGTGAATTCGCTGGTGCAGCTGAGCCTCGCTGAGGGTGAGAAATGACTTCTCACAGTGTCCGCAGGGAAACGGCCGCTCTCCCGTGTGAATGAGGTTGTGTCTGGTCAGCGCGTACGGCTTGGTGAAGCCCTTCCCACAATAGGTGCAGGGGTACGGGCGGGCACCGCTGTGGGAGATGATATGCTCCTGCTGGGTCTTCTTGCTCTTAAAGCGTTTGTTGCATTGAGGGCAGGAGTAGGGCCTGTCGTCCATGTGCGACCTGTTGTGTTTTGAAAGCTCTCCCTGAGACAGAAAACCCTTCCCACACTGGGAGCAGAGGAAAGGTTTCTCTCCAGTGTGCATCCTCTCGTGTCTGGCCAGCACAGACACCAGCGTGAACCTCTTGGGGCAGTGGGAGCACTGGAAAGGCCGCTCACCTGTGTGAACGCGTAGGTGTTTCATCAGCATGAAGCGAAGTGAGAACCGTTTGTTGCACTGGTTACACTGGTAAGGACACTCCCCGGTGTGAGTGGACAGATGCCGCTTCACATCAGACCTTCGAGTGAACGCCTTCTCGCAGTGCGGGCACTTGAACTGATGCTTCACTTGATGCATCTGTCGGTGCTGGGAGCGGGCGAGCAGCGAGTCAAAGCCTTCGCCGCATTGCTGGCAGATGTAGCGTTTACTGCTTACGTGGGACGTCCTGTGCTCCAGCAGCTCGGAGGACGTGGCAAAGCTCTGGCTGCAGATGGAGCAGATGTGAGGGAGCTGGCTCTCCTGTGAGTGAACCTTCTTGTGGTGCATGGTGAGTGCGCGGAGATTGGCGAAGGAGCTTCTGCATAGCGGGCAGGAGAAGGAGATGGTCAAGCCATGATCTTTGCTCTCATGTTTTGCCAGGTCCCAGGAGTGCTGAAAGGTTCGGTCACACTGCGAACAGTGAAAAGGTCTCTCTCCGGTGTGGGTGAGCTGGTGTCTCCTGACGTCTGACGTACGGGTGAACGTCTTCCCACATGTCTCACACGTGAGAGCCTTCTGTCTCCCATGTAACTGTGACACGTTTACTTTGTTTTCACTATCAGACTGCACTTGTTTGCTTAGCTCTGTGTTTCCTTTGGGGAAAAGTTTAATGGATGTGAATATTTCATCAGTGCTGGAGGGAGATGGTGTAAATTTGGCCCCCGAGAGAGTGTTGTACACTTCTGTTGGAATGCTCTGCATGTGGAAGTGAGGGGGGCTTTTTTCATCTGAGCTGTGGAAGGGACACTGTGCGCAGGTGAAGATGATGGAGGTCATTTCATCAGAGTCACCTGCAAACAACATAAAGACACTGTGGTGAAAAAAAACATGGACTTAACCTAAAATGCACCAAGATGTTTCAAGTCTACTTATTACCTTTGTCAAGTCCTTTGATTGCTATTACGGATGGGGCAGCAGATACGACACCTTTGCTCCTGGTGAAAACAAAAACACAGTAATATTTTATTTCTAAAACTAATATAAGACTGAAAAACGATCTTCACATACCGTAAATTCCGGACTATAAGCCGCTACTTTTTTCCCACACTTTGAACACTGCGGCCTATAATACGGTGCGGCTAATACATGTTTTTTTCATGGGGCGATTTTCGACGTAAATCGGACCATACACTCATTGTGCATACATTGTGCCACCAGATGTCGCTATAACACCACGCTAAACTAAGAGTTTATTATGGTGAATTGCCTTTTGTCCCTCTTGTCCCTCTTGACACACTGTAGGGGTTGAGACCCCCTCCCCTCCCCATTTCACATAAGTAAACACAGCTGTGGAGCACCTCTCTCTGTCTCTCTGCAGCGCTGAGAGACAGAGCGAGCGCTCAGCAACTCTTCCAGTGTGAAGTCTGTACGTATTTACGGGACAGACCGCTTAATCCGAAACAAGGAAGTTCACGGGAGATGTGTCTGAACTACGAAAACGACGTAATTCGCGACCGACGTAACTCGAGGACACCCTGTATCTCATACAACGGGGGACACCTGCGGCTTAAAATCCGGTGCGGCCTATACAAGTACAAAATTGTTTTTCTTTCTAAAATTGGAGCGTGCGGCTTATAATCAGGTGCGCTCTGTAGTCGGGAATTTACGGTATGTAATCTTTTTCAAAGACTCTATACAGTATATGAGTGTAATGATTCAGAAACTGACTAATAACATTAAACAAACATCCATCTTATAGTACCAAACTAATAAAGGTATTATTTCTTTTCACGATTAACATTAGGTGAACAGCAAAACATTTCGTTGCAATTATGATCGAGTGAAAACATATTCAGTACAAAGGCTAATAACCAGTACATTGTTGGTTCCTCTGTGATTTCTTCTGACGATCTCTTGATTGTCCTCATCCCTTGCAAACTAGGTGGGGTCTTCATTTGTAGACGAGAGGATCGGCGGACGTTAGCTGAGCTGGCAGGCTGCTGTGGTTCAGAAACGGGAGCTTCGCTGGAGATATCTGTCATTTCTTCATGGCGACAAGGTTCACAGTTATCTGTCAATTCTGTGCAAGAGGAAATTATACTAGCCTTTGTGCCTTCAGGCTGAATATCATCCCTCACTTCTTTTATGGCTTCTGCTTTATCATCACTTTGGTCACCAATTTGATGTTGGTCATTTGTTTTTCCTTCATCTGTCACTTTTACAGGTGCAAACTCGTCATATGCAGGTAAATCATGGCTCTTCCCCGACAGCACATCGTGACCTAGGCTCTCCTTTCTTAGCGCGAAGGTTTTTGTCAGAGTCTCCAGGGCTTTAGCAACATCCACAGTCTCACTTGCTTCGTCTGTTCTCGAGACGCCACACTCCTCAGCACTAACATTATCTGTGCTTACAGCCACAATCTCCTCCTCGTAGAAGTCTGTGTGAACTTGGACTTCAGCCGACTCTATCACGGCTCCATCCACTTCAGACGCTCCAACTTCCAACTCAGTGTAAACAGCCACAACACTGTACTGGTCCGCCCCAACTACAGTCACTGGGTTTAGCACGTTAGCATAGTTGTGGATTGAGTCCAGTCCAACAGAGATGTTTGTCTTTTGTGAGGGAGGAATGGATAAAGCTGACATGATGCAGCTGCCAATGGTGGATGAGGGACCATCTGCAAAACAATAAGTGCTGCATTACCATTCTTATTGAGTTTGTCCTGACTAACTGAATTTATTGGTTAACGTTATTAGCTGAACAAACTGTTAGCAGTTCAGTTTTTTCTTTTAACTAATTCCGCTCCACTTACATGGCATTTTTAACAGCCCTGAGTTTTTGTAGTGCTCAAAGATCAAGCTGAGCTCTTCAGATGAGGACTGAACACATTCATCCAAAACAGAGGGGGCAGAGACGAGCCAGGCTGCAGTCTGTAACCACAGTGCAGCTGTTCTTCAGTTGTTGGTAAAATGGTAAAACATTCCAGAGGTAGAAGTAGAATAACCTGAAATGTCTGGACATACTGAGTACCTGTTTAAGGTCTGGTACTGGCAACAGCTTTTCCAGCTTCGATAGCAACTCCCAAAATAACATGTGCAGCGCTGCGTCATATTGGGGCCCATACTCTACTGGAAACACCTCCTACAGGAGATAAATAAATGACAATGTTTTTTTTAAAACATTTATAGTATGTAAGCAAAGATAATAAATCATATACTTGTCCAACCTGGAAGAAGTACGCTCTCTCGACTGGATCTTTCAACAGGCTCTGAACAAGTGCGATGAAAGTGTACTCTGTCGTTTTTACCTCTGCATCCCTGTACTGCCACAGATTGGGTTTGAGATGTTAGATAGGTCCTGTCTCATTATTCACTGGTCATACTTGTGTTTACAGTGCTACTCCTACTTACATCAGTGTCTGTGGATGTTAGTGGGAGTCTGTCCAAATGGCTCTGGATCAACTGGGAATCAACAGAACCACACGCTGAGCCTTTGCACAGCTCCAGGACCAACTGTAGAACAAGAACGATCTTAAGCTTAGAGATGAAGGGAACGTATTTGAGTGTGACACCACCAGCGGGTTTTGCTTACCCTCGCCCTCAGGCCCAGAATGAGCTGGGCTCTCTGTCTGCGGTTGATCAGTCCGGGCACAGCCTCCGTGACCATGAACACAAACTCCTGCAACTTCTCATAATTCAGCACATCCCTCTGCTTCGCCAGCTGCCACATTGCAGCAGACAGAAGCTGCAGAGGAGGCACCAGGAGGCGGAGAGAGGAGAGAGGGAGCCCTGTGTCTGAAAAATAAACGTGTGATGTCAGAGGTGGCCTTTGGGGGCAGTAGTGAACCCTTAATCCAATGAAAACTTGTACAACTACGCATCACTAATTTAACATAAAGATTTTATTTACATAAGCTAATTTTCTCAATTAGTTCTTAAGTTATAAACGTGGTAGGACTAAGAATTTTCAAAATCAAAAGCAATGACACATAATCAAATTTTATTTAAGCAGACCTATAGGCTAAATAACCAGTATATTTGCTGGACAAATGTTCAATTGGCGTTTTTTGATTTCAACTTGTTTACGTATCTGATGTTGTGCCCGTGTGTGTAGAAACAATACGTAACAACAAGAACAATAAACTGTGTTGTAAACATTTAAAATCTGACTAAAATTTAGATGGTACCTAACGCTTCGCCTCTGGTTCAACAGTTTATACAGGTCACCATTCCTTTGATTAGACGGGTCCCGCTAACTGTCTCAGAGACATAAACTTAGCCTTTTTGGCATTACAAAGGAAGCTGGATATCAGTATACATACCGTTTGATTTCTCAGTTGGCCCAAGAACATCCATTGGTGCAGTACGAGTTCTGTAGCGTTGAACAAGAAACGTAGGATTATGTTGTTTGGATAAGTAGCTAATATGCGCTGTTAGCACGCAAACATCCGTTTCCCCATGTCTCCACTGGTTTCCGGTTTTAAAAATAAATGTGTGGCGAAAAAAAGCGGAAACCAAAATGAAAATGACGTCAAAAAGCCATCGAGTCAAGTCACATGAGTCGTTTCGCATAGCCAATGTTTTTTTTTTGTAATGAAACGAGTTCTGCTTCTTTCGCTGAAAACTCTCACAAGGGAATCTGAAACAATATCGTGATTTACAGGAACTGTTATAAATCCAATATGGACGAAGACGGGCTGCCCATTGTCGGGTCTGGAGTTGATCTGACTAAGGTTTGTGTTTAGCTAGCTAGCTAGCATCCCCGGTAGCTAACGTCAACTTGGTTTTAAAGAAACGAGAAGACACCGGTCAACGCAGAGCTGCGAGATGGTTGTCGTGATAATATTAGTTCAGTTAAGCAGACGATAATTTGGGCATATTTAGCATATTTGAACCATGTTAAACTTAGAGCTGTGTCCACGACAGTGATGCTGCACTGTGAGTTAATCAATATGTTTCTGCCTTTTTCATGTAGAAGTTTGGTGTAGGCCTGATGCATCAGCGTCATCAACAAACGCTCCAGACCAAACCAATAATAAACAAAGCCTGACTAGTGCTTTCATACTGAATTTGTCTGATTGCATCTATGATTATGTATCATATTGACTTCAGTAGAAACAGGGGAAGAAACTGTAATACTGACATGTGTAATTTGCTTTACTAATTTCTTCAGTACACTTGTCTCTGTGATGCTCCTCTGCTAGCTAAGTAAAGTAAAGTTCTTTGTTCCCTCCAGGTTCCTGCGATCCAACAGAGAAGAATCGTAGCGTATCTCAATCAGTTCGTGGTGCACACGGTTCGGTTCCTCAACCGCTTCTCCAACGTTTGTGAAGAGGTTTGTTGCTTTGAACCATTACGTCCTTGATTCTGCTCTGTCCTTGTCCTTGAGGTTGATGTTTTTCTGAGATTGAACCGTGAACTGTCCCACTCCCACAGAAACTTGCAAACATATCTCTGCGCATCCAGCAGATTGAGACCACTCTGTGCATTTTGGAGGCCAAGGTGAGTTTTTGATCCACTGCTTGAAGACTGTCAGCTGATAATAGTTTCACTCATCATAATACTACCAATGTGCCCTGAGTAGCTGTCCTCCATTCCTGGACTGGAAGATGTCACAGTAGACGGAATCAGTCAGCAGCAAACTAAACAGGCTAATGGACCAACCACTGCAAGTCCGAGCCAAACAGGTGATCCACCAGCAGGGCCACCCCCACAGGTAAATATTTAGCCATACAAACATTCCGTCATATAGTGATTAGTCATCCTATAGCCTGGCTTTGAAGTATAGTGTAAAAACCTGAAGATCACATATTAACATACATCTGGACTGATTAATCCCACACTCATCTTGGTAAACAGACAGTGGTGATGGGTCTCAGGGAAGTCGCTGCAACCTGAGAAAAATGGTTTAGCACATAACTGCACATAAAACCACAGCTTGACCTATTTATAGCCACACGTCTGTGTGTGCACAGATACACATAGACACAGTGTGCTACTTGGTGAGCTGGTATATGGTTTTGAGTGAACCAGATTAGCATTTAAATTAAATTGTAGGATAAATAATTGACTATATTTATTTTTATTATTATATTTAATTTATTATAAAGAGCAGAAACATAAGAGTTATTGCATTAGATCTATTAATTAATAAAGAGAATCTCACAAAGTCAGTATAAAACTGGAAATGCTAAACAAAGTACCACTTCTCGTATACTGTATAGTGTAATCTCAACCACTTGTTGCCTCGCATTCCTTCGTTAATTTTTAATAATTCATACTGTAGCACTCTGAGACTGAACAAGAAGCTGCATTGACGCAGAAAGCAGAAGCTGCAGCTGCAGACAATGTCATGACAGTGGCCAAGGACCCACGTTATGCCCGATATCTGAAAATGGTTCAAGTGGTGAGTCTACACTGACACCTGCCTCTGTTCTACAGTGTTAAAAAAATTACTTGTATATCCTAATGAATGTTTTATCTTTAACAGGGCGTCCCAGTCATGGCCATCAGGAACAAAATGGTGATGGAGGGTTTGAATCCCAATTTACTGGAGTGAGTGTGACACTATAAAATGTTTGATCTTGTACTGAAATACATGAAATTGATAGCTAATAATTCTTTTGCTTCTGATTCCAGCACCCCAGATGCACCTGTTCCAGATGGAGGAATGAAAAGCGCGGACGATCAAGACGTTGCTGCCATGAGCTCGGACAGCGAATCATCTTTCAGTGACTGATGTGTCTCCTTTTATGCTTCTCATTGCAAAGCTTCCTCTAGAAGCCTTTCCGTCCCTGGCTCAGCTTAAGGCCTGAATTTATGGGGGATGAGTTTGCAGTGTGCCTGTGAAAGAGTATGAGCCAGAATGTGCAAAAGTAGGTGCCTGGAAATCCTGACTGACTGACTGTAATCAGTCTGAATGAGCTGGAAGAGTTGTTGTTGGTGATAGCACCTTGAGTTTGAAACATCGTATAATGATGAATGATTTTTCTTGAGAGAAAGGAGAACTAATTTCCCCTTTTGATTGTGTAAGCCATTTTCTTCAGAACATGGCAATAGGAAGTAGTCTTTAATTGAAGGTCAGATCCCATCTGTATATGCACTTTATCATAAATTTAATGTCACATCTGTTGCTTTTTAATTTTTAAAATTTTTAGGATCTACATTTTTTGTGCAAATTCAGAATTAAATTAGAGTAATTTGGAAGCAGGTTTTACATCCATCACAAAAAAAATCCACCAAACGATTGTGTCTCCATGTCCAAAAATCTAAAATAGCTCAACATTGCCAGGAACATTTTAGCACAAATAAATGTATTGTCTTTGATTTCAGTGCATGGACATTACATCATCGTGAGTGTTGGGAAAAAAAAGTTGGTGTACAAGTGCAAGAATTGTCAGATAGGTGATCTTGCCAGTAATAAACACTCATATAATACAGTTTGTGTAAAAATAAAAAAAGTGCATTCTTATCTGAGCAGTTATCACAAACAGCTAAATAAAAAAAACATTTCCCTTGTAAATACAGTAGCAGTAAGTTCATTTACAGCACAGGATTTCTTTCTTTGGAATATATTATTCCCATCTATAGAGAAAACATCTATGTTGCAGACATAGTTGCATTATTGTGATGCTTCTCAGTTTGTTGAAATGCAGGACACTGTCTGAAGCGCCCACAGATTAAACCCTCAGAGGACGGACGGACTCTCGTCTTTAGCAACGATCATTGAGTTCTGCGAGGTCACGAGTCAGAATGTTGGGAACCACTACTCCCAAGTCGAACAAAGCTCTAATTCATATCAGCTTCATTTCCTCTTTATTATAGGAATTGAATTTGGCAAGCTAATTAAATAAATCACCTAATTCTTGACGTCTAAGAAGCCTGATTTGCTGCGCATGAGCAAATTACAGGACGAAAACATCCTGCGTTATAGAATAGTCACAGTATATTTGAATGTTTTTCTTCTTATCCCTGAATTGTTTCCTACAGCTATCCAAAGAAACAAAACTAGAAAATACTGAAAAAATATAATAACAAGGATTATAAAAATGTCTGTTAAGGAACTGGCAGCATCTGCATTCTTACATCATTATTCTTGGATTCTACATAAAAAAAAGCACCAACTTACAGTTTCATTTGTGTCATTCCCCATTTCCTCTCAAATATCAGCACTGACCAAAGACCAACGTGTCATTCGTTTGACTGGAAATCCTCATTTGACCACATGACCAGCGATCATGTGTTCACTTTGTGATGAACTTCTCTTATTAGTGGTCACGGGCCTGACATGACGGGTCACGCTGGTGTGGTAAGACATAAGAGCACAGGTGGCAGAAAGTGTTGTGATTGTATAAATAGAGTAAAAATACAGGTTGTGGTCAGTTTCTGTTTTTCCTTAGAGCATCACACCTGAACGAGAGCGGTGTCAAACGTACTAGTTCTGCAAATAAGTATAACAAGTGACGTTATAAAAGTCAAGTGTACAATCAAAACATATCGGCATAAAAAACAAAAAACACTGACGCTCGTGATGATCTGCTGGGAGACGAAGGCTCAAAATTACTCCTCCAACTCGGTTGTCACCTGTAAGGTGAAGAGCTGTGGGGAATAAACGAGAGATTATAGGAAAATATCAGAAAACAAAAATGTTTCTGTTTAATGGTCTCATGCTCACTTTGAAATCACCAATGTACGTGAGGAAGAAGCAGACGAAGCTGAAGGCGACAATCCACTCGCACACAGCGCTGGCGAGCTGGAAGGGATAGTCCTGCAAGAGGGACATGGAAAAGCAATGGAAGGTTATGACTAATAAATACACAAAGTATCAATCCATCAGTTATTGGAGTTTGACCGTTTCCTTCTTTCCAAACGTCCAAACGAAACCAAATACGTAGTTTGCAGCAGTGAACGTACCTTGTCTTTGGTGTCTCTATGAATCGTGGTGTGACGGACAAAAAACGCACATATGACAGCTGAATTGTCCTTTAAGGAAATTAGGGATTTAAAGAATTACGTGGCACTCATAAGGTGAAGGTTTCTAAGAAACTGAATGTTCACAGAGCGGGGGGTGGGGGGGGGGCATGAGGGAAGGATACTGGGGAAAAAGGCCACACTAGCCAGCATGGCGATGCTAAAGCGTGCTCGAAACACACCCGAGGACCCGGATGGATAGACGTGATATGAAATGACGGTCTGGAGGACTGTGTACAAAACACCCGAGACAAAGAACAGCAGAGCTCCCACATCATGGACCGCGGTCACTGTTGTTTCCTGCAATCACACGGCAGACGAATGAGCCTCCCATCAAAACATATATGTGCGGTTACTCATCGTGCACCGTGTGTCAGGACAAACCTGGAAAGTTGCAACCACACACATGCTCAGGCAGGAGAGCATCCCGAGAGCCAGCGCGGCTTTATTGAGCCGGGGGGCCGCAACCCCTATTTGGTCACTCAGCTTCTCCACAAACTTGTACCTGGCATATATGGTGGCTACTCCTGCGCAAAGGTCAAATAGTTAAACACAGTTAAACACAACACTGCAGAACCCTGTGACTCATCTCATCTCAGGCCATAAATTCTGCTTTCATTTGCTGTGAAAAGAGGAAACAGGAGTTTGCTCCCTCTCTCTGGGAAACCCGGCGTTGCTTCAGCAAAGTCAGGCGTGACCGTGGGAGTTGCACACTGACAGGGGTGAGAATACCTGTGCACGCAGAAATGAACGTCATCAGGCCAAAGATGCAGCTCTCAGGTGGGGTTGCGCCTGTGTCACTGAGAAGGGGAAAGAGACGTCAGCCCCACAAACACACGCACACACACACACACACACACACACACACGTCTGACAGATGAAACACATCAAAAAGTTCTGGGTTTTTTTTAAAACTTTGTATCTATTAGTGAGATTTCTAACTTTAGCTTTAAAATGTGAGATCATATTATTAGTAGTAAGCTAGATGTACAGATGTACATATGTATGTGTGTATATGTACAGTATATATACATGATGTACTGTGTAATCATGTCAAGGCCTGTTCCTTTATGGTTATTTATTGGATTATAGAATTGTATCTATTCATTTTGTAAAATTTACCAAAATAAAATCCTCCATTCATTCATTGAAAGTACAGTATAACCTCTGAGAGGGAGACACAGTAACAGCTGGAGATTGGGTACCAGCCAAGTTTTGTGCAGAGGAAAACGAAACTAAACTCGATCGGCGCAGCTCTCGTCTGGTTTTCACAAATCACTTTTACACCAACCAAAAACAACCAAGACAAACAAAACACGTGCGCGCGACCTCAGATTTGAAAGTTTTTTTTTTAAAAAAAACAATGCATACATCACTACTGCGTTCTTCAAACAACATAAAAACTTACCTGATGTATGGGAAGATGACGTCGACATCGTGCCTGTAAATCGCGATCAGGTAGGAGATAATGAAAGTGCTGGAGGCCCAGATGACCAGGAACACCGGCAGGGCGCACAGCCCCTGCTTCAACCACACAGCCATGCGAGGTGAAGCCCGCGCGCGCTGCTGCTCGGCCCGGACCTGCGGCTCTGCTGACGGCCGCTAATGACAGTCACATGTCGAACAATGAACTCATATGTACAGTATATAGTCACCTCTTCCCCAAATCGACTCCCCGGGGGGCGGCGTTACGCAGATTCACAAACAACACAAAACCCCAGCACCCGTTATATCCACTTCTCCTCTTCCTTCCCTGCGTCTGCGTAAAAACACAAGTCATTTCCAGTACGTGTGATCTGTCGGTGCGAGTAGGAGCGTGCGTGTGCGCGCGTGTGTGTGGAGAGGGGGTTGACGGGGTGAGTGAGTCTTCAGTATGTATTCACAACACAGAAAGTAGTAGTTTATTTATATTTTATTTTACCTAAATAAACAACAACAAATTCCTATGTACAACAGGCTGTTTTAGTTGCCGGACTGAGACTCAGGACTCATTGGTGTCATTGTTAGTAAACCATTAACTACCATTCCATTTCCATTGCATATAAACCATCATTTACACATTTCCCTGAACAATGCAGCATACATGGACCCATTCAAGAGCATTGTACCCCATTACAGACCGACACATTCAAGCTCTAAGTCGAATGAAACCAAATCAGAATATATCAGCTTACTTTTCATACAGTTTAATAAAGTGACCAAACAAAAGGCCAGCCATGTAATGTTTTTTTTATTTTTTAATCGATTTTCTGGATACTGAAAATGTTCACCTTTAATAGATGCCTTGTGCTGACCGTGATGATGTCCAATAAAAAAATAAAACAAGGATGAAAAACACAATATGCATCACCACATATAAAACAACAATACAGGCCTACGCCAGCAACAAACACAGCAGTAAACATACAGGATGATTGAATAAAAACAGCTCACAACAGGCATCATAACATCCAAACAGCAGAACACATCATCACAACACATCAACAAACCTTATCATTCAATTTTTCTTCTTTATTTTTACTACTACTACTTTGTATTGCTACAGAGATTGGACAACCAAACCTCACAAACATATAGTTTAGCCATCCAAGTCCAGGGTGACTGCTTCCGTCTTGCGTCAGGGATGGAAGAGCAACATCCCAGCTACTGGCCGCATTTTAGAGTTGTGGAGACCCACCGGCGGCATCTTGGATGTTGCTGAATCCAAGGGAATCCAGCGGCTCATCAGCAGCCAGAAGTGGAAGGGCCTTAAAGTGGAGGAGCTAGTGGGAAAGGGTAGAGGTGTCGTTACCACCCGCATGTTTCAAACTGGGGAGGTCGTCTGTGACTACCATGGTCGTGTGGTCACAGGTGATGAGGGCGAGGCCATTCAGTCCTCCGTCAGCAGTGAGGAGACAGGTTATATATTATTTTACAAGAACAAGCAGGGCCATAAAATGTGCATTGGTGCACATTCTTCAACCTGTGAGTGCCACCCTGATCGAAATACCTTTGGTAGATTGATCAATCACTCCAGGAAGAGGGCCAACATAAAACCATGGATTTATACAATGGACTTTGATGGAGAAGAAAAGGATGTTGTCCTTTTTTTGGCACTGAAGACCATTCAGTCCAGGGAGGAACTCTTCTTTGACTACAGGGCAGTGCCGGCCATCCCCAATGTGGCGCCTTAGGCGAGATTTTTTATGGCTCCCCTCTCCATCTGAGATTTACATACACTTAGGAATCTAGGTATCTACGCGCGCGCGCACACACACACACACACACACACACACACATGGTGCAGCTCTTTAATCGAGAAGTTTGTCACACTGTGTGTGTATGTGTGTGTGTCTACATACAGTGTATGGGGTATGAATGTAAAAAAAACTGCACAGGTTTAGCCTGCAGGGGGCGCTAGAAACCCACTTTCCCCCATAATCAGTTGACACAGATAAATAAGTAATAAGGGCTACAGTTTGATTACAAAATACCGTTTACGTTTGCAAGCAATTCAAGCAACTTACAGTTTACAACTATTTTTCAGTTCTACATCATTAGTTGATAATTTCATGATAATAATATAAAATAATAATACTATTATGTCAATAGTGTGTTTTTGCAACCTCCGCGTAGCCAGTAAGAAAGTATTGTAACTTTTAAACACCCACTACTATTTAATGTTAATATTTTGTGGTATAAATGCCCGGCGACCGTGAAGGCATCGCGGACGTTGCTCCTCCCGGCCGACAGGGTGGGACAACGTGCGTTCAGAGCGTCGGCACCGCCGAGCAAGCGTGACGCGCTCCGTGCCTGGTTGTCACGTGTCGGGTTGTCTGGCTAGTTGTAGGTCAGCTGACAGATCCGGGTCGTGTGTGATGTTTACCTCTACGTGTTTAGTGCAGTGAGCTGCGGTTGGTCTGAATGAATGCTGCGCTATGCTTCGCCGCGCAGAACCATGGTAGTCGTCAACTCGCTGCTGAAGCTCGTCCAGCGGCAGACGTACACCTGTCTGTCCCACCGCTACGGGCTCTACCTCTGCTTTGGTGGGCTCGTCCTCATGATAGTTTCCGCTTTTCAGTTTGGAGAGGTGAGGCTCCTTTGTTAATATTACCGGCAACCACTGCCGTGTTCCGGTTAGCTAACGCCTGTCTCTTTGACAGCTAACAACTCTTGTTTTCATCTGGCAGCGTCTCACCTGACTCCATTCAAAAAAAAATGGTCGATTTAGAGTAAACGACTCGCCAGTTAAATTAACACAAGGTGCCTATCTTTAACCGAGAAGTTTGTCAAATATTTTAGCATATCTGTGAAAATTCGGCTTCAAAACATGTCACATGGAAGTTCTTAATTACAAGTAAATTGTTAAATCCAACCCTGCACTATTAACCGTTAAAGTCAATAATAATAGTCATGGTATGATTTTGTTACGAGCTCTTCACGTGTCATTGCAATATTGGTAAACCGGTTTCAAATATCCCACATAGGGCCAGTGTCAACGGTCTGTGCAGTTAATAATGGAACAATAAATCTGATATTTCTTGAATAGGCTTTGGTTTGTGTTGTTTGGGACCGTGTCCTGTAAGCTATTCTTTGCTTCACACAGGTGGTGGTGGAGTGGAGTCGAGACCAGTATCATGTGCTGTTTGATTCCTACAGAGACAATGTGGGCGGAAAATCATTCCAGAGCAGGTGATGGGGAAAAAAATAAATAAACTCAGCATTTGTGAATGAAATTCTCAGCTGCATGACTTTTTGTGTGATTGTTTTTTTGGTTCTGCATTTAGTAGATTAAAATCTTCTTGTGTATGGTTTGGAGGGGAAATGAATATTATGTAAGAGTGTGCAAATCATTAACCCGATTTCTGCAAAAAGCTTTCTTCCCCTTTGCTGGAGAGTGGCTGGAGGTGCATGAAAAAAAAAGCTGGGGACGGAAGCGGGGGTCACGGCTTTGCAGTGTGAGCACTGTTTGAGAGATATGAGTGTTTCTTTTTGCAGGCTCTGTCTGCCCATGCCTATTGATGTGGTGTACACATGGGTGAATGGCACAGACACGACTCTGCTGAAGGAGCTGAAGACGGTCAAAGAGCAACTCGAGGAGGAACAGAGCGCTCTGAGGTAGCTGTGGCTCCACAGTCTGTGTTACTGCAGTAGTAAAAGCAAAGAGTCTGAAGGTTATGCAGAAACACTTTTGGCTGTGACCTGCAGAAAGCACTGTCCTTAATCATCTCAGATACTGAATTAACATACAACATGAGCTCCAAAGAAAGAGGTTCAAATCAAAGGGTCAACTAATTCACTCATTTCAACAGGTTCTAGTATAAAAAGCATCTGTTTATCACTTTCTACTGATACCTGATGGAGAATATAATGAGATTGTGGTTTGTTTTCTTTTGCTCACAGGGAACGTCTGGGGAAAAATGCAAGTGAGACAACTGAAGTACCGAAAGACAGGTGAGTCTCACGAGGTGTTTAGTGTGTCATGGTCCTTACAGTAAAAAACCTACCCAGACTTTGCAGGTTATATCGTTAAATACTCATATAGGTTTTTATGTATTTTATATATATTTATTCTCAAATGAATGCAATTTGATACAGTGATTTATCAAATACATACATTTATTTATTTGTTTGTTTTTTTTTTCCAAATGGAGCCTCCCTGCAAAAGTAGTTCAGGCTACTATACTCGTCAAACCAGTTTGACCAATATTAAATCTCTGTGAAAGATACAACGTACACGTTGTTGTCTTTTCTGTAACTTGATGCTCATGTACTGTCGTAGTGTTGTGTCTTATTGTGTTTCTATTATTATGTTCTGCTTGTGGGACCACAGAACATCTCAGTGAGAAATATTACAGTACAACAGGCAAAAATTAAGTTGTGCTCATTTAATTTGCAGAATTTCATAAAAGATGATGAGATAGGATAGAGATATTACTTTAATTTTTTATATGTTTCATGTTTATCTCTAAACATTTTTACTGAAATTGGCTACATTCAAATGTATTTTGTGTTAGTACAAAGAATGTGTGCAATTTGAGAAACACCTCAGCGCATTGGTCCAGTTGAACATCAGCGTCTTTTGTAAAAACCCACAGAAATGGCAGTTTGACATACGATGAAACCACAATGTGAACACTGACTTATTACTGAAACAGGAAGTGGACTTGGGTTACACCACAAGCAGATAAGAGTCAGACGTAAGATTCTAGTTTGTACGAGCTTTGTTGAGTACAGGATGTGCAAAAATAAGATTTTCATTTTGAGGCTTTAATAAACACCTTTTTGTGCGCAGCCTGTTTTCCACAGAGTAATGATGGAGCCATATGAAGATACAGTAGAGTATAAAGAGATACAGAGACAGGTGTAAAGAAGGGATAAAATAAACTTTATTTACTGTGTCAGGTTTTGTGCGGATGCATTGTCTTGAAATAAATAGCTAATGAGGTGAAAGAAATCATTTTGCATCGTGCACTGGAAATAATGACGATGATGACTGTGATGAATGCTCTGTTACTCTTAATGCCCACACTGCATTTCTAACTACAGTGAAGATTAGATTCGGGTGCATGCACCACCAGAGCTGTTTGGCTGTTTAACACCCCCGCCTCTGGTTTTCTTTAAACTAAACACAGACAGGCGCTCGGGGCAACATTTCCACAGAGGAAACCGTTTGCTCCATGTGTGAAAATGAGTTGGTGGCGGTTGTCATCTGAGTGGGAGTAAAAAGTTTACATTATTTATTTAATATGTGTATTTTTTATTTTTTATTTTTTTTAGCGTTAAGCCAGAATGCCTGCTGTCCCACTGCATCATAGCGCCCATGCTGGTCCTGGAGCCTGCTCTGCCCACCAATGCTACGCTCAAAGAGCTGCCGTCGCTCTCTCCCTCCTTCTCTGCTGCCAAAGAGCTGCTGATGATGACCAAACCCTTCCACCCCTCCACCGCCACCTCTGTGGTTGTCTTCCATTCGCAGGCTGATGGTAAGAAAGCCTGTTCACCAGCAGTGGAACGCTGTGTGTTTTCAGACATGCCTCATGTGGGTGTATGTTCCGTTTAAAGATGTGATAAGAAGTTAAATATTTGTTTTGGTGTTAATTCACTGTTTATTATTACAGCGGACAATGCCTTTATAGATTTGTCCCGAGAGGACCATAAATTCTCTGTCTCCAGATGTTACCTGGTGAGTTTATCATCTTCTGCTCTCAGTAAATCCTCTTCTGCTCTTTAATGATTTCACATCTCTTCATCGTGTTTGCGGTGGCAGATTCAAGTTGATTAAACATCTAAGAGTGTTTGCATTGCGCATTTATTTGTCTTGCAGACGACAGATAAAGAGGCTCCAGGGCTGATCCGCATGCAGACTCTAGCCTATCTGAGCGGTTTCCCAGCCTCCTTCAAGGAGACAGAGCAGCTGAGAGTCAAACTCCCTCCTGTCATAACCAGTAAGATCAAACAGGTAAGCTCTTCCAAACAATTATGTTTCTTCATGAAAGCAGACTCTCTTGGCAACAAGACTCTAATCTTGGTTCTTAGATAAAATAATTCCCGGTTGCCTTTGTTATGCAAAGGAGATTTTGCATCAGTAAAACTGATACATTTATCTTTTGTGTATTTGGGACATTTTTATTTTGAAATCTGTTTATTCCACTTGCTGTATTTTGGGATAATAGATAAACATAGATAAACAAAACTGTCAAAGGTGCCTAGCAGAGTTTTTTTTTGTTTGTTTCTTAGTGCAGCAGGAGGCAGAGTTTCATATACAGTCCATTTGACATAAACACTTACGGCTGTGTGTTCTGTGTGAAGATGCAGATTGCTTCCACGATTTTCTTGGAAGTGGTGTTCAGTTTCCAGGCTTTGCCACCAGATGTCACTCTTGCAGTGTCCTGACACGGAGCTGAAGGCTGTTACGACTAAAGACATTTACTACATTTGTTTTCCTGGGCACAAATGTAGCATCTGATCTTTTTGTACATGATCAGATTATAATGTAAAATCGTCCTAATCACTTATGTCAAATCCCTCTTGTCCCATTAATGTAGGATGAGCAGGATCCTACATGTCTGGACATACGTCATCACACGGCTGATGAGAATTAATTGGCAGTGAGTTAGCTACCGTTATTTCATTACAGCCTTTTTATAAACTGACAGCAAAACAGAGGTGTAGTACAGTAAGATGCATCAGTCGAGCTTTAAATTCCTTTAAGTTTAACTGCATACTCTTCTTAAATTAACAGTATTATTTCATAAATAAAATTAAAAACTATTATTGGAGGGGTATTTTAAAGTTTCAAGCACTCCTTATTTTAAAATCCGATTGCTTCAGTTTTTTGTGTTCTGTATTGTACAGTCATTGTGTAATACTCTTTGTTGTGTGACTCGACAAAGATTATTATCTAAAACACATGAGACAGAATGATTTTCATGATTTTCTGAGAACGTCTGATACAGCGATGCATTATAGACCTGAATGACAATTCCAGATCGCATTAAGAGAAAACCTCAGTTTGATGTGTGCTGTAGGATAATAATCCTGTAACGAATGGTCTCAAATTAACAAGCAGTAACTGGGACCCTCGGACAGGGGGGTCAGGGCACGGGGTCAAAAACACCGTAACTGTGTGTGTGATGATATGTAGGTTACCAGCACTTAACCTACATATCATCATCAAAGCCAGTTGTCCTATCACTCTGTTCCGTTTGTCTCCAGGTTTTGCCGCAGTGGTCATGTGATAATAACCAGCGGTATTCTGCCTGTAACCTTAGCTAGCGGTGCGAGTAGTTAACAGGACAGCAACTGTTTGGAGTGGCATGGCGCCAGCCAGTGCACTGAAAGGTTGACAGGATTTTAATGACCTTGCCTTCACGTCATGCCCTCTTCTTTATCACTAAAACCTGTGTTTACCTGGGTGGTGACCAGTGTTGAAACTGGAAATGCTGTTGCCGGACACAAATGGAGGGTGTGTAGTCGATCCAGGGACACGAGGAGTCACACAGGGTTCAGTGAAGAGGATGGAAAGTGTGTGATCGTGTTTGGGGTTGAAGGGATTTAGCCTCCATGGGTCACCACACAATGCACAGTTTGGGTTTCAAGGTATTGCCTGGTGTTGTCAGGGCAGTTCTGTGAAAGAGGGATGATGTGATGCATGTGTGATGCATAGTTTGGAGGAAGAGCTTGAACACTAGGAGACGAGTGGTATTTATAGCTGGTGTTAAACGATGCTATGGTGATGAAAGCTGCCCCACAGACCTGATCATCTGCTGCGGCTGTCGCCTGATGAGCTGTGCCCCCAGTGTTTGTGTAAATGTGTCTGCTGGTGTGTTCATCTTAGTGTGTATTTCTGATTGTGAGTGTAGGCGGTGGCTGTCCAACCAGTTGTCTTGACCAGGAAGGAAAATTCAGAGATTCTCAGAAGAATGATAGAATAGACTAAACGCAAAAGTTAAGAAAAACAAAGGTTCATTGTCTAAATATAAAATCATAAATATATGTTAAATATTAATATGCAGTATGTGCCATTCAGTCCAGCTGCTTGAAAAGATCACTCACCACTGGGTTAACTGCTGTACCCAGAGGGACTGTGGTTTTTTTTTCTAGACTAATTACATTTTTTTCACTCGACAGTCTCATACTAGTCAAAGTCTGGAGAGTATAATACACATGGGACATGTTAAAGCTATGATGCATCAGTTTTTGTTTTTTTTTAATTACAGGTGAGACGAAATGCAACATCAGTCCGTGCACAGCAGCCGTAGCTTTTTCTGTTGTTTCGCGTTCACTTATTTGAATTTATCATCTGAATTTTGATCCAAGTCAACAGGTTTACAGGCAGGTGAGTGCCAGCGCGTGGCCGTCACATGCCCTCTGCTTTGTGAGCGTGTGCTCGAGTATTATCAAGACTATAAAGAGAGCTATAATAAAGATGGCAACGTGATCAGGGGGTTGCGTTCTCCTCACTGGACCCCGCTGTGTTCATAAGCCTCAGCATGATGGTTTAAAAGAGACATGGCCGGGGGGGGGGCTCATTCTAACACACACACACACACACACACACACACACACACACAGAGCCTTCCAATGCTTCACATAGCTCCTCTGAGGTATGACAGAGAGCCACCTCCATGATACCCACATCGAGAAGATGACATCACCGAATTTTCCGAACTGTCACCTATTCACACATGCAAGCATGCGCACATGCACATGCAGCCACACATGTACACACATGCAGTGTTTTGGAAAACTGGGAACAAATTTTCAGCACTAAACACATAGTACAGATCAGGGTTATTAGGTTTTGTATTTAATTTGTAGCTTCCTGCAAAACAGAGTGAGTTTGTATCACGTTGCCTTCCAGGAAATATAGGATCCAGTCTGTTTGGATCTTGACCTATGTAGTGTAAATCAGGAAATATTTAACCAGTCCTTTTAATCATCTCTAATTAAGTTAAGATTCCATGTGCACTCATAACCACCTATGTTGTTATGTTTATGTTTTCTCTACAGTTTGAGTTGTACTCTGAGGCGAGCATCGCCTTGCTCCACCTGAAAACCCCACAGGACTTCTCTGATCTGACACAGCAGGCTAAAAAGAACCTGACCCTGGATGGGAAGGAGTTAACCATCAGCGCTGGCTACTTGTTCTGGGACCTCACCGCCATCTCACAGGTATTTCCTGGTTTTTTTTGAAGTATGCAAATTAAATTTCCCTTCATATATAGATACAGTTGGATATTTATGTTTATCTGGTTTTCATTTTCAGTCCAAACATGACGAAGATGTCTCAGCCAGCAGATTTGAAGACAACGAGGAGCTGCGCTATTCGCTGCGTTCAGTGGAGAGACACGCTCCCTGGGTACGCCACATCTTCATCGTCACTAACGGGCAAATTCCCTCTTGGCTCAACCTGGATAACCCCAGAGTTACTGTTGTCACTCACCAGGTAAGTTATAAGGCCTAACTACTTAATGTATATTATGGAAATTATATTTTAGTTCCGTTTTTAAAAAAATCTTTAATTTGAATTGTAGGATATCTTCCTGAACCACAGCCACCTTCCTACCTTCAGTTCTCCGGCTATCGAGACCCATATCCACCGCATCCCGGGTCTCTCCCAGAAGTTTATTTACCTCAATGACGATGTGATGTTCGGCAAGGACGTCTGGCCGGATGACTTCTACACCCACTCCAAAGGACAGAAAGTGTGAACGCTACGTCACTGAAAGATCTCACAGCAACGTGCAGTCTGGAATTTGCTTGTTTAGAACTACAAACTGACCTTGAGTCTTATCTTTTCTCACTTTTTTTTCCCGCAGGTGTATCTCACCTGGCCGGTTCCCAACTGTGCTGAGGGCTGCCCAGGATCCTGGATCAAAGACGGGTACTGTGACAAGAGTTGCAACAACTCTGCGTGTGACTGGGATGGAGGAGACTGCACAGGTAAAGAGAATACCGTCATGTTTAAAAAGTGTGCTTTTGTCATATGTATCTAATCTGTTTTTTGCCTTCACTGACAGGTGCAGGTGGGAACAGTCGGTTTGGTGCAGGGGTAGGTGTTGGTGGGCCTGGTGGAGCTGGTGGACCGGTATGGCAGTTACCAGGTGGTATGGGAGGTCTCGGTGGGACATCCTACTGTAATCAAGGCTGTGCCAACTCCTGGCTGGCAGACAAGTTCTGCGACCAAGCCTGCAATGTACTGTCCTGTGGCTTCGATGTGGGCGACTGTGGCCAAGGTGAGTTTAAATGTTTCAAGAAAATGGTTTCCTTTAAATAGGAACTTAATCATATGGAGTCTCCTGATGTCATTGTATCCTATATTATATATTTGTAGAGCACTTTGACGAGCTGCACCTCATGACCCTGGTGAGGAACCAGAGCCAGTACATCCTCCCCGTAGGGGAGCTCCGTCCGTATTTCAGCTTCAGAAATCTTGCTCACAGAGTTACTGAGGCCTATGTCAGCGACAACCCGGTGGTCCGCCACACTTCTGTTGCCAACAAATGGAAGACCATTCACCTGCTTCTATATTCTGGCCACAATGCCACCCAAATCCAATACAACATCACGTTCCAAAGAAAAGATGAGACGGAGTTCACAATGAGTTTTAGCGTATCCGTTGACACCCGCGAAGTTCTCAAGACTAATGTGTCCAAGGCTGTGAGCAAAGACGCCAGCAAAGAGCCAAAGCCGACCCAGTCTCCTGAGCCACTTGTCTCTTTCTCAGATATTCCTGAGGACAAACGGGGTCCTAAGATCCACAAGAGGCAGCCTGCTGAAGCTCAGGTTGTCATAGAGGTTCCTTCCCTGGACACGTCACTTTTACCAGCATCTGTTCGTACTGAGTTGCAAAAGCTTGAGGAGAAGCTCCTGATAGGTGACATCACTGTGAAGGGTTATAATCTCACAATGGCTCAACTCCTTAGACCTTACAAGGCGCTGGCACAACAGCAGCAGGTCATCCATTCACAAGAAGCCAGTGAGGGTGCACCCAAGGTCCGGGGGAAGCCCTATAAGGACTTGGAGGGTGAGCGCCCAGAGTTAAAACAGAGAGCTGAAAGCATTGTTCTGAAAAATCACAACTCGAATGAGGAAACACCCAGAAGAGATGCAGCTGTGCAGGACCCTCCGGTTACTCCTCTTATCACTGTCCCCATCGATGATACCCTGAAAAAAATATTTGAAACATCCAGGCTTCCCCTGAATGCTGCGATTGAAAGGCCGTTGACTTCGAAATTGCTGAACAAAATTTCCAAAATCAGAAATGCTGAGAGTCAGAATGAGCCGGCCAACGTTGCTGAAGGAGCTCCTGTCGGGAGGAGACTCCAGCACTTCACCTCCTTCGACAGAGGCTTTTTGCCGTGGGAGAGGAGGAAGTACTTTCAGAAATTTCTTGAGGTAGGTTTAGCCAACGGCCCTGTGTTATCCTGCCCTGTTTATCTATAGTCATGCATTTTCATTTCTTTAAATATCACGTCCTCTGTTGACCCTATAGGAAGAAGAGAGTCTGCAGAAAGAGCTGATCTATGAGACTGATGGTGGCGCCACTGTCCGAAGACTAATGGACACTTTTGCTGACTCGCTTCGTTACGTCAACAAGCTGCTCAACGGCCAGTTTGGCTTCACGTCCCGTAAGGTCCCCGCACATATGCCTCACATGATCGACCGGCTCATCATGCAGGAGCTGCAGGACACGTGAGGCATAGTTTATGATTTTAAGTTGAATCGTGTTCCTCAAAGAGGCAATATCTGAGATTGCTACACGCGCTTTCGTTCAGATTCCCGGAGGAGTTTGACAAGACGTCAGGCCACCGTGTGCGACACTCAGAGGACATGCAGTTTGCCTTTTCCTACTTCTACTTCCTGATGAGCGCTCAGCAGCAGCTCAACGTGTCTGACTTGTTTGACGAGATCGACACTGACCATTCGGGTGTCCTGTCTGACCGGGAGATTCGAACTCTCGCCACAAGGATCCATGAGCTGCCCCTCAGCCTGCAGGTCAGCCCTGGCTAACATTAAGAGATATATATTTATATATGTACACACACGCACACACACACACAGGTTTATTTGTGTTTTTGAACTATGTGTGTGTGTTTTTTGTTCATTTTGGCATTTCGCAGGATCTGACAGGCCTGGAGCAGATGTTGATAAACTGCTCCAAGAGTCTCCCGACAAACCTGACTGAGCTCCACTTGGTGAGCCCCACTCAGGAGACCTACTACGACCCCAGCATGGTGAGTCACATGACTAAAACTGCATTGGAAACTGAAAATGCCCCTTATGCGTTTGCGTTTGCTGAATTAGTGGAATTATTTGACAGAGATTACGTATGTCTCCATCCGCAGCCTCCAGTTACAAAAGGCCTTGTCATCCACTGCAAACCCATCAGGGAACGCATTCACAATGCCTTCAGAGACCAGAATAAGTACAAGTGAGTCTTTCAGTTCCCTTACAATGGTTTCCCTTTTTGGTGCCACTGATGCCAACATGTCCTGTGTCTTGACAGGTTCGAGATCATGGGAGAGGAGGAGATCGCTTTCAAGATGGTGCGAACCAATGTGTCGCATGTTGTCGGCCAGTTAGATGACATCAGGAAGAATCCCAGGTGGGGATGGGCAAGCACAAATTTTCATTTTACTCCTATTAGTTGTTAAAGTGTACTAATGCCTGCATTTGAATTCATCGCCAACAGGAAGTTCATCTGTCTCAACGACAACATCGACCACAGTCATAAGGACGCTGCCATGGTAAAAGCCGTGCTCAGAGACTTCTATGAGTCCATGTTCCCGCTGCCGTCCCAGTTTGAGCTACCCAGAGAGTATCGCAACAGGTTCCTGCATATGGACGAGCTCCAGGAGTGGTATGTCATAAAGTGAAGCGAGTATTGAATGTTTCACTGCGTCCAGTGTTTTGATGTATGACCACATTATGGCAACACAGAGCAGATTCCCATTAGCCACAGTATGTCATCATTAGATAACATATTGAAAACAGAAATGTTAACAGTATGACAGCTCTGTCAGTGCACCATACAGAGCCATGGCCATCAGCTCTTTATTATTTCACCTATTATTGGATGTTTGTCATGGTATTTGTTTTGAACATCTCCTAAACAGATTTAAATTAAGTTTAGGAATAACAGTAAACAGGAACATGCATGTCTGTACACTAGAACTGTATGAGGGCCCTGGCTGCACTTGTATGTGTTTATTTTCCAGTGGGCCTAAGTTAAGAAGCTGTGGCTGTCACCACATGAGACTGAGTGTTGCCAGGTTGGAGCAGTGGGAATCCCTCAGGGGCTTTAGAGATTTTTTTTTCAGGGCTCCTGCTCCTGTGTTCATGCCGGCCTCACGTAGAGACTGTAAAATTAGATCAGCCGCTTCAGATCAGTCGCTAGCTTTAAGATACTTCCAAGATCATTGCACAGCTGAACCTCTCGTCTTCCACGCCGCCTCTCTAACTGTGCCTCTGTCTCAGGGTTTGTGGAATGACAGGCAAATGGTGTTGGGTGATGTCACCTTGTCACCCCGTTGACCTGCTGCCCTCTGGACATCTGTGACATCATAACCAGACTATCCTATTGAGACGTGCAGTCTCCGAAGTCGGCTTCCTCATCTAAAACTGACGCTTTTGTCTCTGTTTTCCCAGGCGTGTGTATCGGGACAAGCTGAAGTTCTGGACGCACTGTGTGCTCGTGACTCTTGTCACCTTCACTGTCATGTCCTTCTTTGCCGAACAGGTCAGTGGGTCCCACACGAGACCTCACACAGTCTGTTTACACATTCAGATGAAGACACACAGAAGTTTGGTTTACACGCCTTGTATTTTCCATGATTCACACTCGGGCTATGATTTAAGTCTCGCTTACCGGAGTTCCACCAAGAGGCGCACCCGTCTCATGTGTCGTGCTAATATGACGAGTGGAGCCAGGACCAGACTCTGCAGAAATAAAAGACCCACAGCAGTCCTGAAAGAAGAGACTCGTCTCTCTTTGTTGACTTGGACCAAACAGTTTACTTTAACCTGCTTTGTCGCCAGATAAGTTTTAACCTTTCAGTTTATGTACAGAATAAAAAAAACAAGCTCTAATGTGTTGAGCTGTAGGGGTCAGATGTTTTTTTTTAAATCTAAAAATCTGCCAAAAAGTGATTAGTAGGTCTATTTCCCGTGTGTGTGTGTATCTGTCCTCCTCTGCATGTTATTTCTAACTGAGCTATTTGCGCTCCTCCTGCAGCTGATTCTGCTGAAGCGGAAGCTGTTTCCCAGACGCAGAGCGAACAGGGACAGTAACCCTGAGCGGGTATGACAGAGGAAGACGTTCTTCTTCCTCCCACTTCTGCACTTCGACCTTCGCCCTCTCCTCTCCCGTTCGTTTGAGAGGACAGGAGAAGACCCAGGAACTTGAAGAAGCTCAGTGCTTGTGTTGCATGAGCAGAGGCTGATGACAGATGCTCGTGTTAGATGGTGATGATACATATTTTCAGATGACGAATGGGGCTGGCTGCCTGTGTATCTTCATTTCCGCCACTGGAGGCATTGGAGACCTTCATACGACGTGCAGCACAAGTAAACACAAAACACTCCCTTCCGCACTGTACCACTTTTCTCATGTCCTGTCTTCTTTGTCTCAGTGATTAATGGGTGTTAAAGTGGTACACTTGACATTTGATAGGAGCAGGTAATGACTCCCGTGTGTGTGTGTGTGTGTGTGTGTGTGCGTGCGTGTGCGTGCGCTTGCACACGTTTTACAATTACCTTTGCAACCAGTTGTGTTTAGAAGTGAAACAAACAGTCCATTAATCAAACAATGCTACGTCTTAAACAACTGGGCTCCAGAAAACTTTCAGGCTGTTTTCACAACTTTTCAGACAAAAGGACGAATTGAAGTATAGTGCTGTTTGGATGTGTGCGGCTTTTTACCCCAGCGACTTAATTTTTAAAGAAAATTAGCAAAAAATATTTATGAAGAAATCGCGGAGAATGATTCATTACGTGTTGTCTTTAATTCCATGAAAACTTGAAGTGCCTTCGCTGTTGAGTTCTGCTTGTTGTTGTTTTTTAATGTCTTATTATAAATGCCCCAAGCTAATCCTCCCCTCACCTAGTGGTTTACAATGAGAATGAATGGAATACAGGATGATATAATATTATTACTATTGTACAAATGCATCTGATTGTTAAAGGTTCATGTAGGTGATGCTACGGCTGTTATGGCCACCTGTGTGCATGTCCCTGTGGGACTCAACAGGATCTCTGCTGTCTGAAATTCAGACCCCCTCAGCATGTTCTGTAACTTATTTTGATTGCATTGTTTAGTCGGTGAGCCAAGTGACTGAGTGTGAGTGTAAGCATTGCCTCACCCTCTTCAAAACTTTTTCCTCTGATGGTCAGATTTACAATTTTCTTTATCATATTGTCAAACAGACATTAAAGTGACTCGAAGATGTTGGAGTCGAATGTCGTATGATGCGCAATGTGATGCCACTGGTTGAGTTTGAGTAGCAAATTGGGAAATGGAATTTCCACAGACGGCATCAGGTCAGTGGTTGTCCTGATTAAAATAAACAAGGGTACGGTTCAGTCATCTTGGTGTAAGTATTGTCATTTCATTCTCTTTCAACACTTCCGGGTGACTGTTGTGCTTTTCATGCCACTACCTTTTAGATAGAGAACCTCAGACATTTCAGATGTTTGAGCAAAATTTAACAGCAATTCATCCAATAATCAACTTTCCCTTTCGTAGTTTCAAAGATGAAAGGAAATTTAAATTATGATAAATATACATAATAATAATAATACTATAAAACATAGTATTATTATTATTATACGTTTTTCTGATGTGTCTGTTTCCCACCACTGACAACAAAACACAGTAAAGTATCAGCTTTATTACAATCTTTTCACTTACATCGGTTAGTAAAAAGGAATCTTACTGTATTATTACAACAGCGCAATGTGGTGCTGAAACCAAATGTTATACATTTTTATGCATAGTTCCTACAACCATTGTAACTCATGTAAAAATCATCTTTTTAGGACATGCTCATCTACAATGTCGACAATCCTGCAGAAGCATTTCCATGAAAAATCAACAATAGTTTTTTTTAATCTTTATATTGATTCGATTGACGGCACTACAGAAATATCCCTTTAAGTCCCAATGCACCTGAATGACTCAACTGCTCAATAACATTCAATTATAAAATTACTCATAACCCAACAAAATCAGCAAGAACCAAAACAATCACTTATTTATAATTTACATGTCTATAAATGAAGAAATGCCATGATCAAACAGTATTAAAAAAAAAACAGTACCACTTAATTGCTACTGTTTACAAGATATTTCAGTGGAAAAAAAATAAATTTAAATATGCACAAGTTAAACAGTAATTACAATATTTAAGGCGTCTTCAGTTGAATTCTGTACAATCGCATATAATTACTATTAGCCCTTCAGGGAGAAGAACAGAGGAAGCAGAAGAAGTCGAGTGTTAATGCTTCATCGGCTGACAGCACTAAAGGCTGGAGGTGAGGTGTTTTTTTGTTTGTTTTCTTTCAAGGCCTGTAGAATGAGATGAAAAACAGGAAATAAAATTGGAGAAATGTTTGGTAATGAAGCCCAATAAAGAACGGTCACCATTTCAGCATTAACACAGACTGTTATCCCTTCGCGTAGCCCATTGACAAATCTGCCCGTCCAAACGTCCATGGAAATTGAGTTTTTTACGGGTCGGTTTTTTTTGGTTTGTTTTTACATTTTAATCTGTGAGATTTTTCTGATTGGGTCACATTCATTTAATAAATAAAAACAGATAAATGTTTCAACTTGTAAAAACAAAAAAAGAGTGCCCTTGAATGTAAAATTGATTTATTTTATTTTATACCATGCCCTAATGTTAAAATTAAAATTAATTCAAGAGAAGCTCTGATAAGTTCCGATTCGATGTATTCATGCATTTTAAACTTTTTTTTTTTAGCTTTTAGCTTTTTATTTGGTTTGTAGTGTCCAGTTGGTTTTATTTTCCCGTCTGGCGGGAGAGGCAGTTTTAATCTGAAGTGATCACTTTGTCAAGGCTGCAGCGGTTCAGGGTTGAGGTTGTGTCCTCGGCATCTTGGTCCTCGTCTGCTTCCAGGAGCGGGGAGAGGTCCACGTCCCTCCCCGCCTCCTCCCGCCGGGCAAGCTGTCATTCGCGGTGGGTCTTGCCCGGCGGCGTGATGCTGAAGACTCGGATACGCAGGTGGGAGGCGATCTGGAAGCACACACCTGTACAGTAGGACGTTAGATCCAGAAGTGAGAGGACCTAATGGAAAAGCAGATGAAGAAGTCAGAGGGAGGTAACTGAAAAACACAGACAATATCACTGTCTATTTCTCTCATTTTAATTTGCCTCTTCAATGTTCCCAATTGTTTGCCTACTTCTTCTAAAAAGGAATAATATCCCACTGACCATGGCGATCCAGAGGACGATGTGCTCGTCTATGAAGCTGTTGAAGTACTGGTTGAGGAAGAGGAGGCCAGGGCCTATAAAGGCTGTATCAGGGAGATGCAACTCACTCTTGGTCATGTGCGCTATCTACAGAAGAGACAGATACATGGATGAAATGCAGTGAAACAATGCAGACTGACTATCACCATCACTAATCACTCAAGGATTGATAACAGCACGTCAAACATACCACCAGTTTATTCGAGATCTTGGCGATGACCATGCCGAAAGTGAGCAGGTAGAGACAGGGGTGGTGCTCGAAGAGGTGGCTGGATGACTTTTTGAAAATGATGAAGGCCAAGGTGAGAATGAGGCCGATGTGCAAACCAGGACTCAGCACGCTGGTGTCCTACAAAGCAGGATTGTTGATCACAAATGAATTCAGAAGTGTGTAAAATGTAGACATGTGTGTGTGTGTGTGTGTGTGTGTGTGTGTGTGTGTGTGTGTGTGTAGACTTACAGCCACAGTGGAGCCATTCTTGCCAATGCCTCCATTCAAAATGACATAGAAGTAGTTGTAGCAGGAGTAGAGGGCCCCGCCGATGATGCCCATGATGGGGAAGACGTACAGCTTCAGTCCGATGACGGGTAACTATGGAAACACAAGAAGGTGAAATTACCATGAAGACAGAAAAACATTTGCCATAAAGAGATAAGAATGTTGTTTTTATGAAAGCTGCAGGCATGCTGAGCATGATGGGAGGGCAAAGGAAGAAAATTAAATGAAAACAAAAGCAGAAAATGTGGGTGACATCATCAGCTTTTTGAGCCAGATCATGTCCAGTAGATGACCTGTTGCCATGGCGTCAGCTACCCATATTTACCTTCTCATTTCGCTCATGTGATGTTAAGGCA
The DNA here is from genome assembly GCA_016785345.1 of Trinectes maculatus. NCBI lineage: Eukaryota > Metazoa > Chordata > Actinopteri > Pleuronectiformes > Achiridae > Trinectes > Trinectes maculatus. The sequence continues at coordinate 442,732 of JAFBJQ010001134.1, forward strand.
AGCCTCCAAAGGCAGCACAGAGTGAAAGTAAAACACATATTCTATTTAAAGGATAGAAGGACGACTAAAAAGCTAGGAATTGATGCAGATTAGTATAGGATCAAAACTAATGGACACTCAAGGTGAAATAAAAGTGGTCTTCTGAGAGTGCATGTGTGTACGTGTGTGCAATGATTCTACACATGTGCTCACCGTAGTGTGCCAAAGGCTCACGCCCCCAAAAGCTGACATCAGATACATGATTATGATGGCGAGCTGCACCTCTGTGACATCAACACTGTGCAGAAGGGAACAGAGAGGTTTGACTGAGTGACAAAAGAAAACCATGACAGCGAAACAATCAGGGTACAGACGCATCAAACATGTGACCTACAGGCCGAAGCGGAGAGTCCCAGACACGTAGGTCTGCCAGTGGGCGCAGAAGAACATGAACATCCCAATAAAACCACAGAAGAATATCCAGTTGGGAAATTGTCCGATTCCACAGGAGATGCATGTTCCGACAGCAACAAACACTACAGGGGAAAAAACAAAACATGGCAGCAAAGAGACACCACTGTAAATCCACAGTCTCATAAAAGTCAAAGCAAATATAAAAATACAAAGAGAAGCACCTGTGGAGACGGCATCGCAGCCGTGGTCAAAGAGCTCGCCGAGGGCTGAGCTGCTGTTTGTTCTCCGAGCCTGTTTCCCGTCAATGGCGTCCAGAGACTGGTAGATGAACAGGCCGAGCGCATTCAGGAGGAAGGCCCAAGATGGAGCCTGGGAGGTAGAAGGAACGGGACTTTATTTAGAAATCCCCGCTCACAAAAAGAACTGAGCCGTGTCCTTTAGTGACTCAATCCACCCTGAGGCAAACCAAACTAGAGCTGGAGCAGTTAATCAATTCTGCAGCTTAAAGCAAGCATTGATCACAATAACGGCACATGACATAATCACCAGAGACCATATTCTCCTATTTCCCCCTTATGTATTTATTTATGCTTTATTGCTGACAGGGATAGATTGTTCCTTTTATGTTTTTTAGTCATTCACTCTCACCATGTTTATCTGTGTGTTGTCGGGTGGTGGAGAGATTCCAGCTAACAGGAGTGGCTCCTCTAACTAGGGTGGAGGTTACGGGACCATCTGGACACTAGAGCCGGCCAACAGTTTGTTTATCGCTACAATGTGAGTGTGTGAGCATGAGGCAGACAAAGAGAGTCTGTTTTCCAGAGAGATCAAGAATCCCGTGTCTGCTGTTTTCCCTAAAGTCCATGACCTGGATGCTCATAGACCGCAGGGGTCGCTTTAGGGGAAACTCCGATCATGGGTTCATATGAATTCCTATAATATGCATTTGTATACAAACATTTGGGACTTTCATACTTAATTATTATTCATAATGAAAATTGGACCTGATTTAGTTGAGGAATTTCACGGGAGGAAAATGAAATGTCTCTGAGCCCATGGAATTTGACGGTAGCAGCACATTGTGTGGACTGTGGACTGAGATGCAAGGTTCTCGTAGTTGGATTGGACAAAGGTGTAAATCTGATAAACGTGCACGCACACTCACACACATATGCATTTTCTGCTCAGGCCAACGCTCCACGGTGAACCTGGACGCCAAAGTTAAGTGGATCATAGGTCAAATGTTAACTCTGCTGTATGTTGCAGGCTATTTTTGCACTCTAGGTTCAAAAACATGTTGGCATCTGCATCTGACAGTACATCAGACTTAGTGATGTACAATACACAGATATTAAATTCACTATTAAATCATTTCCACAGCTAATGATATTAAATAAAACTGGTGTGGCTGCACAGCGAGCCTCTTCTGTTAATGGGAACTCAACACAAGCAACTGTGTTGTGCCATCAGCAGTTCTCTATCACATGAGTCTGCAAACAACACGTCAGAGATTTCCATCAAGCCTAGCAAAAAACAACAACATGACAGGAGGCGGTGTCACACCAAATCCTGTTCAAATGGTTGAGCATGTAAATGGCCTCGGCCTGTAATGTGCTCATACACAATCCACACCAAGTTTTAAAACATGCTTCGAATCGCAAGGAGACGGTCTGCAATTCGGCTTATACAAGGAAACACAAAATGGGTCACACTTCGATAAAACGTCGACTTTGTGTTTCAGTTCGTATGACAATGCTCAAATAGATTTCAATAACATGTCATCGGTGAGGCCCAAAAATGTGCGCCGAATTCGCAAGTACACTCCGCTAATTCCCGAAACATCTTAACTCTTTAGTTGATACACAGGAAGTCTGCGAATAGATAAATAAATGTTATTTATTAATTTTCTCAATGGAGGACTCGCCACGTCGGAATACTACCATAACAGGGAGAGTGGGAACTTTAGCCAAGGTCGCCTCACTCACCTCCTCTGTTGCCGTGGGACAGTAATACACGAGCACCACCGTGGAGATGATGTTGACCAGCAGTCCTACAATAGTCAGCGTGTTGGGTGCGACCCATGTGGGGATCTGCTGGACGAGCCAGTTCCAGTAGACCTGACACGGCGGCTCGAACAGAGACCGACCGGACGCACTGTATTTATGCTCCTCCAGCCGCTTCAGCTGGGCCGCCGACAGCGGCTCCGAACACAAGAAATGTGGCATAGTTTCCTGTTGCCTCGTCGCTCCAGTAATCACCGCAAAGTAGTCCCCGATCCAGGCCCCAAGCAGCTGCTCATCTGCCGTTTACAGCCGGGCGATCAGGCGAGGCCATTTTCCACACCGGAACCATAAGATGTCGAAGGCTGTACGTTTCTGATCGAGAGACGTCTCGACAGGAAGTGCAGGACCGGAAGGGAAGAATATGACGGCGTACCGGGAAGTTTGAACCCGCACTTCCGACACAGTCAGGATGTTAGAAACGAAAACATTTGTAGGATTTAATAAACACTGTAGTGATGAACAAATACTATTCATCTAATTTTCGAAAATAACTTTATGTCCGCTCCACCATTGATTATCGAAAGATTAAGGCCCGTGGAGCCCTCTACACAGTTTGTGAAGGTAAAACATACAATTATTCACGTACTATATGTTGTTTTTGTGTTTAGTTTATATAGTTTATTTACATTTTGGGAAAAAAAATAATTAAACCAAATTAGTGGGGAAATTTGTAGCACTTTTTGTCTTATCCTTTTTGTCTTATGTCTTCTATCTAATCGAATTATGAAATCGATTTAAAAGTCAAATTATCATTATTTTAACATCCTTAATCAGTCCAGTATCCTATTTGTTTTGCAAGGCCCTAATTTGTTTCACCATTTGTAGCATAATATGTTAATTAATTATTTTTCTGCAAAATCAGTTTGTCAAGAACAGCTTTTTTTTTTATAACAGACAAGGCAGATCCACACAAAACAACTGGAAACAAATGTGTATTTATGTTTTAAATGTTTTATTTATTGTAATCTCTGGGTCATAATTACAAAGGTAAAGGCATGCACACGTGACTGAGCCTCAGTCAAACCTCAGGTCCAGTCTGAATTCAAAAATCATAATGTCTCATGCAATGGCCTGTGTGTTAACCTCTACATTTAGCTATTAGACATACAGTGTGAAATGAACCGATTTCGCCATGAATTGTCTTTATCAGAGGACTCAGTACATTCGTTAGCCAGCATTTTTCAAGCCTGTATTCTTTTTTACTACCACATCGGCAACACCATACAAACACCAAACTTTTGTTTATGGAATACATCCCCCTTTCTCTTAGAACACCAAGCACTCCCAAGTAATCAACATGTAAATACTGTTGGTGTGTCACTGCTTTTGCTTTATGAGCTTTGTATATGTTTCATTACACACTACAGGAACTTATCGAAGCTAGAACCAAAACACTGCTGACATGCATCTGAGCTGACAGTCTTTCAAACACATTAGAGTGACAAAGAAGTGAACAGTTTTTTTACTATGGTAAAAAGCAAGCCACACCACAGACCAGTACACCCACTATCTTATATCCATCTCGCCTCCATTCCTCCATCTGCTTTCAGGCTGCTGATGTCAGTAAGTGAGAGAAGATAATCACTAATAGCAGCAGATTTCTGTAAAGCTAAAGTGTCTCATTGCATTCTGTCCGATTTTACTTTTCCTGCTCGACAACCTTTGCCTCGCTCATGTACTTGTCAATCAGGTTTAGGGGCACTCCGCGTTGCATGAGTTCGTAGAAGGTGAACCCACCTGGCGAATGAGAAGAAAAACTGTTATGGAGGCAAATGTAAAGAAGGGTTAACAGAGAGAAAGGACAGGAAGAAAGTTGAAATGGCTGATCAAGCGAAACAAACAAAGCAAAAAGGTGCAGCTAGGTGTTCATAACCCTGTTTGTCAGAGGTGATGTTTCACATTTCTGTCGACAAATTATAGCTGACATTGAAGAGCATTTCATCAGTCTACAAGATTGAGATCATAAACACTGAATGTGTTTACAGAAATAAACAAATAGTTTATTATTATATTGTTGAGACATATAAGTCAGTGTTGTGTTCACAAATCAGCCACAAAATAACTAGTGTTAGTTTTGTTTGTTTAATCTCATATGATTTTTAGCAGTCGAGAAAAAAAACAAACACACAAACCATTGATGTTTGCATAGCATAAAACTCAGTTTCAGCGGATGCCGATCTTGATTTCTCGGCAGGGGTTAGAGAGTTTGCAAAACTTTTTTACTCACCTTTTCTGTGGCTCGAGTTACATGAGAGGTAGTCTTTAAATTCACACAGTGTCAATTAAATTATCCAAAACAGAGTTGGTTAAAGTTAGCCAGCTAACAGGTCCTCGAGAAATAATTGAACAAATAGCAGCCATGCTGGTTTTATCGGGAAGGACGAGCCTCTGCAGTCCGAATGACGGAGAAATGCGAGGATACAAAGGCTGGCTGAAAGATGCATAATGAATGAAATAAGCTTCATATGCCAAAACCATATGAAAGCTTACCTTATAAGAACATACATTCACAATTCTTGAGTTTGGACTGGGGGAGAGAGAAGAGAATAGGGGTTAACACAATGTTTACATGGAGTTATATGTGTGCACAGGGAATACTGCTGAGTTATTACTGAACTCTTTTATATGAGGAGTTAACCGTGTGGCACAAAGGACACACTGTGGAATCTGTGGAGAACAGTTTATGATGGAGACATTCAATAATACAACACAAAAACGGGTCTGTCTGTTATGCCTTCTGAGGTGTGCTGTTGATGTGGTGTGTTGTGATGATGAACAAGATGGCTGGATGTGTGAGAACACAAGCGGAATAAACCTCACCAGATGTCACCGGATATTATGTGCACTGCACACACATGGATAGATTATTATTATTATTATCATGTCATTATTTGTTTCTGTTTTGAAAATTGAGTCCAGGAGCCCATTGCACCAGATGTTCATAAATTCAAACCTTGCAAAGTTATAATATAAGTGCTCCCTAAGTAGAGATTTATACATCATAGCCCAAGTCTAATAACGCATTATTAACTGACCAAATAAAGTTAGTCAGCTGTCTAGGTTATTTTTGGTTCATTTCTATTTCACTGCATAAGGGCCTATAAGACAAACACACATTCTTTGTGAAAGCAAATAAGCAGTCATGAAAAAACATCCACTCTAAAAACTAAAAACTGATGACTCCAGACAAAATATCAGTCATGAATTTACGAAGAGCTGGTGCAACCCAATCCAGATACTTACATGTCAGTCGCCCTTTGGAAGACCGTTACTCACAGTTCACACACACTATCGTAACCTAGTGGAGTTCGTTTCCCAAATTTTTTAACTACTGATTTTTTGACTGGTTTTGAAAATGGTTCATGGTTAAAAGTGGGCAAATTATACACTAAGAAACAGCAGAAAACAAAAGTTAGAAAATGTTCATAACTTTAGGAAACCAGGTACAGACAGGTTCTCATTTAGGCGCTCTGTACTGACCTCCTGCGCCACACTAACCTTTGACTTCCAGCTTGCAGTCCACTTGGGCCTCTCCCAGGTCATTGATGGCCTTGCAGGTGTAAATACCACCATCGTAGGGGCTCGGCTTTCTGATCTCGAGAGTACACACTCCCTGGTTGCTAAACATGCGGTAGCGTGGGTCATCGACAATCATGATCTTATTCTTCATCCAGATCACTTTGGCCTGCAGGCAGACACAGTCATATCAGCAGCAGAGAACACTGACTGACTTTTCTTTTTCTAAGGTTGACTAACGTGTTCATCTCTCATTTGCACACACACTTGCAGTGTTTCCTAATCTGAGTAGTTAACCTTGTGACTACTTGGTGATACTATCATTACTATTTGAAACAAACCATAAAAACTGTGTTACTTAACTGGGCCCACCCACTACTAGGAAGAGAATAGGTGCTGTTCAACAAAATGAAGTTGTATATCTACGAGTATAATGTGGGGTCTAATCAGACATTTTACCCATTGTACTCTCACTTACCCTTGGGTTGGCACGGACACTACAATTGAGAGTAGTATTGTAGCCAGCAACAGCAAAAGTGTTGATCAGTGGTTGTGTGAACTTTGGCGCCTCTTTGAAGTCGTGTTCATTGTAGTCGGTCATTTTCAACTGCATGCCTATGGAAGGAAGGGTAAAGGAATGGGATTGTGCATGTTATGAGCATTGAGTGGTATCTTAACTTTGGAAACATTTCTCCCATCAAAAATTATAAGTTTATAAAGTCAATTAAAATAGTTACAATCGATTGTACCTTCTTTGACGATGAGGGCACTTTTTTTGGTTTGGGTTGCATTTTCACTCAGTCCACACATATTCTCTGAATAAATCCTGAAGAAGTACTCGTTCCCGACCACGAGCTCTGTGATTGTGATGCAGGTGCGATGGTAGTGCTCAATGCATGTGAACCACTCCTAAAAAGCAGGGTAAAACAAGTGACGGTCAGCAGAGATGTACTGTATATGTGTAATGATATGATCATTTCAAGTGAAACGTCTCCGTCAGTGTAAATCCATCTTCTACCATTGTCTTTTTGTCTGCTTTTTGAATGGTGTAGCCTATTATTGGGGCATTGCCGTTATCTTTTGGTGGAGTCCAAACCAGAGCTACGTTTCCTCCCCATACATCTTCAATTGTCACACACTGGGGAGGTCCAGGTAGATCTGAGAGACAGGGAAAGACTAATGAGCTGACGTTTATGTGTCTATTAAATTAGAGTAAGTACCATTACAGGCAGTGTTATGAAGAGAGACTACTATCCTTATAAAATGAGAATCGGTTCTCGATTTACCTACCTGGTTAAATAAAGGATAAATAAAATCAGTGAAAATAAAAATATTTTGAAATAGCAATGTCATGATACAGTCGCTCACCTACGATTTGTATGTCAAGGATAGCTGTGTCCACATGATTCTCAACCTGAACTGTCATCTCATACTTCCCAGAGTGGCTACGTTCTGCTTTCCGGATGAAGATGATGCTGTCACAGTCTGTGTTACGGATGCTGACGTGGGACGGCTCGATGGGTGTACCGTCCTTCAGCCACGTGACCTTCGGCCTGGGTTTACCCTACACACATCATGCAACACAGACATGCAGGCATGAGTTTTAGATTCTACACGCAAATGCATAAAATCAGCAAATCTGGGAGATTTACCATAAATGGCACCACAAGGTTGACAGCTTCCCCAACTCTGCGAGTGTACGTCTGCTTTAAGTGCCGTGGGACCCGGATCTTGGGTGGTTCTGAGGTAGAGACAGACCTTATTTTAGTAATTATTTTAGATTTATTTTTTTATTTAACCTTTTTGCAAAAGTCACACCGCCATGCCAAATTGCAAAAGAACACACATATGATTATTATAAACTTTCTGAACTCACCAATAACCTCTTTGACCAAAACAGAGTGCTGGATGGACCGTGGAGGGCTTTCTCCAGCAGCATTGATGGCCTTGACTCGAATTAAAATTTTAGACCCTGGGCTCAGCCCAGTGATGGTGTGCCTGGTTTTCTCTGTCAGCTCTTTGTTGGATGCTATCCATTCATCCGCTGCGGGTATGTAAAAAAAGTCAATTTGTTAATAATAACACAAGCTAAGTTTGGTAACCAAAGTTTTGATGATGACAATTCATTTTGTCAGTCTGATACTGCCTCACAATACCAAGTTGCTTTGTCAGTTCTGATATAAGTTCCTTTTCAGTGCAGTACATTTTCAATACAAAGTACTGTATTCTGTCAAATGCAGTCTGGGCACTGAAGAATCATTGACAAACATACATGATGACACGTGGGAGGTCTCTGTCGTTTGTGTTAGTGTTAGCACAAAATCACACTCACTTCCTTCTATGCAGTACTCCACCAGGTATCCATCCAGACCAGCAGCTCCAATGGTTTCAGGAGGGCGCCACTTTACAGTGACTGTGGTGTCGGTGACATCATCCACAACCAGCATGGTGGGCTCACTGGTCACAGCTAAGAAATCAGAGGGGGTCATTTTGATTGCCAACAGAGGATGTGGAGAAGATCGGAAACATCCATTTTGGTAAGTCACAAGCTCATGAGCAAAGCGCGTCTCTCTCAGGCTGGTATGTTTTAAGTTTCCCTTTTGGACCTAATTAGTCCACACTCTTGCTGTCTATTCCTGTATTTAGAATCAAATTTAACTCCAATTGAACCCCCTGATAGTCCTGGTCTCCAAAACCTCTAATCCGCAGATGATTTGGCAGCCATTATAAAGACATATTTAATATCCTCTAAAGCTTCTGCGTGTCTAGTGGAGGTCACTGTCAGGATGCCTGGGATGGTGTGGTATGGGGAGGAACAGCTGGGTTGCTGGGGTACCAAGGGCAGATTGCGCACTTTGATTACTATGAGATGGTTGTTTGAGAAAGTGAAGCCTTATTCAATGGTGTAATACTTTCCATGGCACATTATTGACAAGTAACAGCTAAAAGACCAGTGTTCAGACTGCTACGTGGAGACACTGGGGCTACTCACCAAGAGGAGTAAAGGCTTTCGATGGCTCGCTGGCCTTCGACACACCGATAGCATTGACTGCAAAGATCCGCAGTTCATATGGAACACCTTCAATCATCTTCTTGGGTTCAAAGGATGTTTCTTTGATCAGGTCAAAGTTCAGTCTCATCCATCTGGAGCTCTGTTTCTTTTTCCTCTCAATGAAGTAACCTTTGTTTACAGTTGAGCGACATCTTTAAAACCTACACATGTATTTAAACTGTGGTTATAAACAAGAAACAATGTTTACCTAATATTGGTGATCCGCCATCATATTTTGGTGGTTCCCATGTCATAGAGCACCAGTCACCACCAACCACTGGGACCAGTGGAGCCTCAGGAGGATCAGGAATGTCTGCAGACAACACAAACCTTGTAGCAATAATTCAAAAAACAAATTTACAGCTTTCTCTGGTCTTAATATTTAAGTCCTTTTTCACTTCTTACCTACAACTTTGATTTTGACGCTGGCTGTGGCCTCACCAGCCTCGTTCTGCAGGACTATCTTATAGTTCCCTGTGTCTTCCCTTTCTGTGACATCAATCGTTAGGCTGGTGTGATCGCCGAAAGTTTCAGCTCGGACACGATGACCCGAGTCAAGAATGACCTGAAATACAAGATTTTTAGATAATTACATATACTCTAAGCTTTGAAAACAAAGTAGAACAGAGTGTATAGTGAGTTCAAGATCACATTTTAAATCAAGACCCATTAAAAGTTGAAGAATTGTCAATAGAAAAATAAGGTTGAAGCTCACCCTTTCTCCCTTCATCCACACCACTCTTGGTGCTGGTTCCCCACTGATGGGGATCTCCAAGCGAAGTTTGTTTCCTGCAACAATTGTTACAGTGTTGTCAGGGAAGTTTAAGCTGTCCAAGTGCACTCTTGGTGGGTCTGCAAAAATAAAATCAGATCATGAAAACAGAAAACATTTTAAAAGATTTTAAAAGCTCCTGGAAGGAAAGATTCTCTTTGTACCAATGATGTGAATTTTGGCAGAGAGACTCTGCGAATATCCCTCAGGTACAAAGGTGTAATCTCCTGCATCATGAAGAGAGCTGGTTGCAATTTCAAGTCGGTGGACCCTGAGAAAATGAAATATTGTTAATTACCAGCTGTTTGAAACTGCTCTCAATTGTTTGAGTTTCCCAAAGAGGACATACTTATTTCTGTGTATGATGTTGATACGATCATTAGGCTGGATCAGCTGTCCGTTCCTGTACCAACGACCTGGGACATTGCCTGGGTAGATCTCACAGTGCAATTTAAATGGTTGACCCAGCATCACTGTCATATCTTGCAGGTCCTGATAGATCTTCAGTGGTTTCACTTTAGAAGCACAAGGATAGAACACACCAGAGAACATTATTAAAAAATTTGAAAAGCATGCAAGCAGTGGGAAAAAAACATAACAAATGCAAGATGCTACATACAGTCAACCTGTACACGAGCCTCAGATGTGCCACCAGAGGCCATGATAGAGTATGTTCCAGTGTCTTCTCTGGAGGCATCATCAATCACCAGGAAGTGTTTGGTTCCCTCACACTTAACTCGATATCTGGAGCGCACTCCTGTGGGAACCTCAACTCCATTCTTCATCCTGAATGTAGTATTTTATGTGAAAATATTTCAGCTACTCGCAAACGAGAAAACAGCAAACAAGTAACTTGCAAGAGCAAAAAAAAAAGGGTAAAAAATGACTTGGTGACATGCAGACATTGCACCAGCAAGGCTTGTCAGTTGTTTTATTGGTTGACATGACAATTATGCATTTTTACAATCTTACCATTTGACTTGGGCACCTTCCTCTGACACCTCGCACTCCAGCTCAATCCTTTCATTCACTGTGGTCTTCACCGCCTCAATACCTTTGACTATCTTAATTGGCAACTCTGTAAGATAAGAGCAGAAGAAGAAACGGAAGTCAGATTAATTGGCTAGTTTGAGTAAAAAAATCTTTTTTTAATTGTTGAGTTAAAAAAAACTGAATATTAAATCTAGATACCTTTGACAAACAGCTCTGTGGAGCACTTCTCATCTCCTGCAGCTACAGAATAGGCTGCATCATCGTTTACATTGCAGTTGTTGATGACCATAATCCTTTGTGTGCCCTTATGCTCAAAAATATACCTAAACAAGAAGTCCTTTAGTTACATCACTGGTTACTTAAAGAAACTCTGGCTATGTATTAGGGCAACACACTAACGGATATACAGTATTTCTATATAGAGAATATTTTAATACAGTAAAAATGGTGAAGAAATTATCACAAATCCTGCCAGCTGTGGAAAACAAAGATATTCTTAAATATACCACAACCACAACCACAGTAATGCATCATCATTGTTTAGTCAACATGCACAAAACTCAACAAGAAGGCCAGATAAAACTAAAACCGGCTTCGCGGATGGACTTACTTCCTTTGACTAAAGGTCAGCAGTGGGGCCAGAATGGAGCCACAGACAGGAAGGAGCATCAAAATATTACAGAAAAACAGACAAAGACAGAGAGACATCATGCCTGGAGGGGTACAGTCGGTAGTCAACAACAGTGTTATAACAATGAAGGATCAATAGAGTGAAACAGTGTTGGATAGTGAGGTCTTGAGGGCAGGGAGCCCTGGAGAAAATGCCACAGGAGACCAAAACCAGAAAACAGCAATAACCTCCCAGATGGCTTTAACTTTGAATGGCTTTGGACAGCGTTAACATGTGGCGGGTTAGCCATAATATTTGACTAGTTTACAACACTAGAAGGCTCTAAACTTTAAACCTGTTTAAGATTACCATCTAGTCGATCAAGCTGTTTTATTTTTTTTTGAAAACAAAGCTGACTGGAGTGGTGAGCCTGAACCAAAAAAAAAACGTGCTGAAAGACGCTAAGAATAAAATCATAGGGGATGTCCAATTGAACCTTTCTCCATTACATCTGTCATGTAAACTAAGCCTAATATACATAAGTTAATATAACATTCATAGCAACTTAAAGTTTCTGCATTATATAAATCTGTCTTCACACATGGACATATATCAGTTGAATAACTAAAACATTACTAACACACATCTAATTAATAAAAAGGAATTGGAAGACACAACATCAACAACATTGCTGATTTGAAATAGTAATGCATTTCACATAGATAATAACACATTGCTGATGTGCAGTACATATGATCAACATTTACAGTTGTGATTTGAAATGTACTTATTATGCTCCAAAGCCAGACTTGGTTAAAGACCTGTGAAGGAGGTACTACCTTTTTCATGTACAAATGAGGACATATAGAGCAGTTGCAACAGTTAACGTCATTGACACCCAAATGTAGCTCTGGGGCCATATGTTATATGTACAGCCCTATGAATTTGTTATCCTAATACGTGGGTGCAAGAGATAATATGGTTAGAGCCACATTGGAGTCGAGTTTGTTGTTATTTTTTTTGCTGGCAATGGTTCACAATACAGTGTAATAAAGACTCCTAATGTATTTAAGGCAAGGCTGTATGTAGGTCTCAGGATTTATGAGGAGCCTGAAATGTGTATGCGGAATAAATGTGAACCATTGTGCTGCTAGTGGTAACAACATAAAAAACACAGTACAAGAAAAGCTGTGAATGAATACGTTGCAACAAATGAAAAGCATTGTTTTTTAAATGTCTTTCATTTGTGCTGCATTGACAGGGAGAAGACGTAGGAGATATGCTTGAGACAAGTTTAATGCGTACTTGGGAGCAGGCCTGATTTCTTGTCCATTCTTGTACCACTTCAGATCAACAGTGGGGTCAGCCAGGTCGACCACCAGCCGGATTTTTCCACCTTTATCCACCTGGTAAGCTGGCTCCAGCTTCTTTGCAAAAGCTTTGAAAAAAAAAAAATACAATTACGATCATAATTGAACACATTGAAAGTCAGGTCTCAATTCGATATTCACCCACGGTGTACTTCAACATTACTTATTATTTACCTTCACTCTTTTTCTCCTCTTTTGGGATCTTCTTCATCCTCCGCAGCAGACCGCGCAGATCTGTGATTCCATACATAAAGGCAATCTTCTCATACTCATCTGGGCGGGCGTTCTTCAGGATCTCCCATACATCCACCTCTGGAGTGTCATCCTGTTTCGGCTCCCTAGTGGTGCCGTATATGAAGGTACAATGTCAGGTAAGTGGTTATAGGCAGGTGTTTGCAACGTGTCCTGAGGAACAACTCGTAAAGCTCAATTAAAAGGATCTGTTCAAGGTAGATGTCCACTTAGGTGTCGGAGAGGCTTTACTTGAATACAGTTAGGCTGTTTTCCTGTAATAATGTCATACTACCGTATTGACGAGCAGAGCGTTCCTCAGGACATGTCACACAAAGGGATGGGCATGGTGAGCTGCCTACCTGTGTGTTAACATTGGCTCTGGAGTCACATGTTAACGGTGACAGGGTAGCAGCACTGTAGGTTAATTGTGTCTGCATGTTTTTTACTGCACGCACATTCCCTAGGATTTCCTCCTCAGTTTTTAAGATAGAGAACGTAGGAAAATAGGAGAGACTAGGAGATTAAAGTAATTTAATAGGTCTGCTGACCAGATCAGGATTTTAGAAATATGTAGGCAATAAGCCAAACCTCTGATGAACTAAAAGAAAGTACTTATTTCTGTAATTTATATTTTAGTTCTCATAACCTATACACTCAAATGCTGTTTGATGGCCCTCTCCACACTGGAGATAACGCTCTGGTCGGAAATTCTTATATATTTTTTGTTGGAAGAGTACATCCAATATTTTTGTTGGAACAGTATGTCCAACAACCTTTGTAACATCAATGTTAAGGCCCTTGCTGACGTGTAAGCACATTGTCTGCCATCATTATTCATTTTATAAACTCCTTATTACCGTCAAGACATTGATATTACAATGGCTTTGCCTTTTCAGTTTTGTATGTCAGTTTTATCTTTGCTGTAGACATAAAATATTACACAGGAGCAGACACATTGATGAGTTTGTGTTCTTGTAAATGTGCCGTTGAACTGTTATTGTTGACTTTTTCTGTGTAACAAGACACTGATATGCAGCATGCAGGGATTCAGGGGAAACCTGCAACAAATATTTTTTATTGAAGACTCTAATGTCTTTCGTTCTGCTCTCAAGTGGCCCATCCCTTTGTTTACTGTTGGTTTGATCACTTCAGAGATACTCTGACAGTTAGATGATGTGTGTCTATAGACGGTGTTAGCAGCGATGTTAGAGGAGACGTTGTAATGAACATGAGTGTATCCTATGCATTAGTTAATATAAAGAACATTCAGTCAGTCTTTTCTTTCATGGACATTTACCCAAATGTCTGAAAGATTGAAGGCGAATAGCATAAAAAATATTATTTCATTTCTTTGCATGGGTTTCTCATCCGTTTATTTTCAGGCAATTATGGAGAAGGCCAAAATAAACATGGCAGTGCTTGTCTTATATTTCTAAGTTGAAATAAAACAACAATGTAGCGATAACACTATTTTACAGCATCATTTCTCAGTGGCCCACTAGCACATCATTAATGATCCAAAATGGCGCTCTTTGCCTCATAACGGTAGAACTTATTGGAAAGCGGTCACCTATGATTGCTTATGAAGCAAGGCCCATTTCCATCATCACTGATTGCTGACAGAGCGGTCAGGAATGCTGCCTTCAAATGAAGTGTTACCGTACTACAGAAGGCCAACACTCTCGCTTGTCCAGTTCCTAAAGCTACGTGTCATGCTGGGGACTCTACAGGAGTACTCACCCGCAGTAAGGTCTAATCGTTTAAAAACCTATGGTTTTCTCTGTACTAACCTTTGATTTCTGAATGTATAGGGGAGAAGAAGAGACAAGCCCAACATAAATGTATAATTATGCCGGTGAACAGTATCACTACCAAAGTCTATTTGTACTCATACGTAAACACTGCACTGTATCATCCCGTATATGCAAATATGGTAAATGATGTTTGTTTTGAACCATGACAGTAGTTTTGGCATAGCACAGAGCTATGCCAAACAGTTTGAGCCAAACTGTTAGGTGTTGACTGGGTGGAATACCAGCTAATTCTGCCTATTTTATAATTATGCCACAAAATATAGCAATTTCACACTTTTCTTTGCGGCCAGCATCAATTCGGGTGTTGGGGATGGGGTGGTGCAGTTGTCTCAGTTTAGTTTACGTGTTGCCCCACGGTGTCAGGCTTTGAAAACCCCTAGTATAGAATAATGTATCATATGAAGATATACTTGCCACTTACATCTTAAATGTAAATGTGAATTTAGGACATCGTCAGACAGATTAAAAAAAAAGAGCCTAAAGAGGTTGAACTCCAGTTTTGGATGTGATTCTCACCTATGTTTAAGGAGACCACTAAAGTCAAGCTCCCCTGCGTCTTCTTGCCCTTCACTGCTGTTGTTAACAAGGAGAGATTAATAAAGATTTAACCAAAGATGAAACGGTTACAGGCACTATTAAACAATGCTAAAAGAGCAACACAAAGCAAAGACTCTGACGTTGATCGTTCAGATACCTCCAAGCTTACATGATTTGTGCTTACACGTGATTTGTGTAAGACATATCAAGAGTTGTCCCAAGCAATATTGCCACAATGTTGAGACAGCATTTCTGAGCTCCAACATTGTGATAATGCAATGACACTGGGATGCTTTGCGTTGCTATCCATTGTTTGCAAGGAAATTCAAAATGCAAGTGTTGGCCTTTATTTCCACATTGAGTTAGCTGGTTGAATTGTAATTACCTTTTATAAAAGGTTATTAATACAACCATCATGTCACACTTATAACAACTTTATTCAAGGATCAATTGCTTATAATTTTCTTCTCTATATATCTAGGACTACTTATGAGTGCAAATTATTTGTTGAAGATGCTGTTATCAGAAATTGTTTGCTCAGTTAGAGCCAAAAACAGGAAATACTGATAAATACTGAATTCATAGTGGCTGCTGTCAACTTCCTAGTATCGACATGTCTTGTAGTCGCATTGCCTTCTTTTTATTACCTTCTCTTGAAAGCTGATCGAATATCAATATTCTGCGAGGCTTGTCCAACTTCTGCAGGACACAAACAGCAAACATGATACTGCGCTTTCTGTGCTGCGTTCTCCATGTGTTCGGACATAAATATTATGAACTCTTTGGACAAACCTTGAACTTCCAAGTCAAAGGAACAGCTGTCAAACTTGTCCTTGTAGGTGACCTCACACCTGTAATTCCCAGCGTAGTTATCTTTGGCCTTGATGATGTGCATCTCAAATGTGTGAATCTGCCAACGGTTGATTTGAAAATCAAATTGCTATAGTGGAACCATTTGCATATATTGTGGCGCTCATTAACAGCAGTATGGGGTAAGGGGTCGGCGCATAGTTATGCAGTACCTTGCTGAGTCGGTCAAAGGTCTCTTTCAGTTGTAGGTGCTTCCCTGTTTTACTGGCCAGATCCATCCATTTTCCTTTGAACCACTTGACAGTGGGTTTGCGGAGGAGATCTTTGCCCTCCACCTTAGCAACAAAGGTGATGTCTCCACCTTTGTATATGGAATAATCAATCATTTAAGTTCTGAAAGTTCTAAAACTCACATTAATGAAAACACTGAGAGTATTTTCACCTTATATTGCGTTTTAAAGCTATATATGCCATATATACATACGTTTGTATATTTGTGTAATTCGCGTGCTGTGTTTTCACTCACCCACAGGGACAGTGCCACTTTGGGGTTGCTCTATGAGCAGGGTGGACAGTGGTGGGGTGTCAATGGGCTTTTCCAGCTCCTCTGGGGCTTGGCCCTCTCCCAGAGACCACACTGGTTGGTTAGAACATAAACATATATATGACCCACAGAGCTGCACTACCATGTGTATGTTGTAGTGAAGAATTCATACACCCACCTTTCACGTTTCAGGTTTAAGTTTTAATCTTACCAAAATAGATTTATACAGACAGACGGAAAGACTCATAGACAAACATTTTAACTTTCAACAATCACTCAGCATACAGCAGTTTAAGCTCTTTGCCACATGGAAAGCATGAAACAGACAATATGAAACACAAAACATTTAGGCCACGTCATAGTGACATTGTAAAGCAAACTTTGCTTTGTTACGAAAGATTCTTCATATTCCCAATACTCGGCTCTTCTGCTTGATCTCTGATGTAAATGTAAATGAATCCACCTGGCATGGTTGTTTCCAGATCTCATTACAGTAGTGTAATTAGGGGCTGTCTTCATATGTATGAAAAATAGAACATATTTACTATTAGTCGTTTTTTCCACCGTCACTTTTTTACCTGAGTCTTTTCTCCCCTTGGCTGACACAGAGACGCTATCATCTGAACAGAGACAGAGAGAAATTTACAATATATTGTAAGGAATAGTACTGTAAAGTCCACTGAAGCAAGCACATAATCATAACTAACCAACAAGCAATTAAACACTTCCAAGCACTGATCCGAGGAATTCTGAATCAAAGGTCTAACAGTAATAACCCTGTTCTATGCTCCTTTTCCGCTCTCAGTCTACAGTTTGAATAGTGATTGAAAGGGCAACACCAAAAAGGCCAGTTTATGTGCACAGAAGGCAAGAACACATGAACGTGTAATATTAGAGTTTAAAGGGAAGAAACGGCATCAACTCATTAATGGTGTATATTAATGTGTTAGAAAGGAAAAAGGAAAATCTTCACTTCGCCCTCTGCTGAAAAGCTAAATACTAGACACACCATAACATCTGGAATTAAACATGTGTCAGGGTCACTATGACTTAGGGTAAACTAATGCTCTGGTTGGTTCTGAAATGCTGGTGGAGTTTAACAGAGGGATCTTACTAGGCAGATCAACTGAGAGTTTCTTGACTGAACTGGTGTCCTCTGTGAAGAAAGCACAGTTATCATTGAAATTAATCAGGAACAACTCGACTACTTCAGATGGGTTGATCAACGTTTTCAGACAAGCACACACAAATTATGTATACTTTATCATTAGTTTACTCTGATAAAACATAGTGTAGTTTGCTGGTTTTACAAAACACAAGGTTTCAATGGTTGTTTGGGAAGTTTACTTTTCTGTGTATCTGGTTTACTTCTTGAGCATCTAGGACCTCTTTGCGAGTCTCTACATCGGAATGAGAATCTTTTGGTATTTACTTACTAGTTTACCAAGATTTTCATGAAAAGGACAATATTTCATATATTATCTTTTGAGTGAAGGCATGCCTTATGCAAATTCTAATTATTTTTTGTTATTTGTATAATTATTATTAATTGTATAAGCACAAAAAATGATACCCGTATCATTTATGGTGTTCTTACGGCCCAGAACATTTTGAGACAGTCGAAATCAAAACAAAATCCATTGATGTGAAATTGCCATTTGAATTCCTGAATGCTGAAATCTGGCCACTTTTAATTCACACTCACATTTAATTTAATTCATTCATTCAAGAACGAAAACATATAACATCAAATTCCCCGGCATTTCCTTTCAATACATGCACTTTATGAAATATTGCAAATATTAAATTTATTAACTAGTAAAGTGCATTAATATATTAATGTATTATTGTGCATGAACACTAAACAGTATCCATGTAGCCCCTTATAATATATAAATGTGAAATATTGTCACAACCATGCTTTCATTTGAGATTAATATATAAAGATAGGTGTAGTTGTAAGAATTACAAGTGGCAGTGGCATTTTGTGACATTTTTATCTATGTCTCTACTTTTCATGGCACTGCCAAGACAGTAGCAGGTGATTCAAGAATATCTTATGCGCAGTCCTCCAACTGTCCTCAAAGAGTAAGGTGAAGAGGAATAAATTAGGAAGTAGTAAGGGTTGTTAAGGGTACCAACCTGGTTGGGGTGTTGGGGATTGGGTAGTGGCTGCATCATCATCTGCAATAAAGGTGTTATTGACAAGTAGACCCACCTATCAAAATGCTCCATCACTGGCAGACCAGCAAGACCACGATCACATGCGAGACAGGATATTTAATGGATTGTGACATGCAGCTTTTGGACCAGAGGAACGAGACTTAAGTCTCGACTGACGATTTTCCCTGTGACCTATAAAAACACTGCTATTGTGTAAAAGAAAGACGAAACATCTCGATTGAATGTGTGTACTCATTGTCCCAAGCTTGTCAAGCTGCCATAACAAAAGCACCAGCTCCTTAGCATGCCGTTGCACAGGTATGCATATCAGGACATATACGAGGACACAAAACAAAGCTTGAAAGAGTAACTGCAAAGAATCGTAATTTTCAGTGTGTGACTGAAATCAGCTGACTGCCTTGACAGCCTTTTGTCTGGTGTATGTGTGTTTGCGTGTTTCTGTTTCTGTTGCTTTGTTGTTCTGTCTATATAGTCAAGATTGTGGATTACAGAATAATCAGTCAAGATGCATGACTCACCTTCCACACAAAGATCATCGGCTACCGTTTGCCAGTTCAGGATTTATTCTGTGCTATGCCTATGAGTCCTTATCTTTCTGGCTAATTTAGTGTTTATTACTTATTATTATCTAAAAGCTTAGACACTGCACCAATGTGCCAGTGCACATGCATACATACACAGGTGAAATACACAGGTGGAAATAGATTGAGTGATCAGCGAGAGCCGGATCCATATTTCAGTTTTATCCGGGAAGTGAAAGTTTTCTTTGAGCTTTCTGCTTTCAGATTTCGTGTGATAAAAATGGGGCAGGTTTACCAAGCTGCTGAGCCGTGACGTGTGCAATTGAAATAACTAGTATCGTTTTCAGGGCTCTTCTTCAGTGGTAACGTCGCTGGGGGGATAAAATGTGCACTTTAACGTAGACGTAGGACTGATCATGTTGAAGAGCGATAACTTACCTTGTGGTGGGGGAGAGCAAGGGCCCTCTTCCTTTACTGCAGAGTTAGCTGACTCTGCTTGCTCTTTCACCCCAACCCCACCGGGCTGTGGTTGGTTTGAGCCATTCTCAGTGGGTCTCTGCTCCTGAGCTACCACAGCCTGTAACGGCTTAGGCTCAGTGGGCTCTGGTTTCTTCCCAACAGCCTCTACTGGCTCTTGCCCCTCTGCTACCGTTTCTGTACAGCAGACAAAGCGCCGGGCTGGAGCAGCAAGCATCAAGCACAAACACGGGCAAGACAATGCCTTGCAAGAAATTGCTTGCTCACAGGTGGTGGGTATAAATATGTAATGACCAGATAGCCACGATCTTCAAAATCAAGTCAAGTCATCAAATTCAACAAATCAAGAAATGAAAATTCCCAAATGCTGTCCATCAAAATGTAGTATGCCAGGTTGTCTATGCCAATGGATTATCTATCTGGTCATTTTCATATCTGTACTGTAGAGTGATCAAGGAGGCATGGATTTATTGACTCACATACGTTTATCTGATTGTGTATGCCATTAAATTTAGTATATGGAGGTTGGTACAACATGTCAGAATAAAACTGTAAATGCAATTAGCTGAATAACAAAACTATTAAAGAAAAACTTGATTCCGCATCAGTTAACAGTTAAAATAACTCAATTATTTCAGATTTTAACAATTGTTAATCTGCCATTCTTTTGCTTGATTAAAACCCCAAATTCTTGATCATAGTAGTTTTGCATATTAACATTTGACCTTGATGTTCACAGAGTCAGTAAAACCAAACATCCCTGATCCAATTACTGATTCAGTATCTCACATATCGTCACACAGTTACAACACGAGCCAAGGCATTAGTTAATGACAGCGCTAAGACCCAAGGCAAGTACATGTCGAGCAGTGCAGGTGTGTGGACATGTCAGTGGGGTAGCGTACTTAACGCTGGCCTAATTAAGGTTTTGCGTGAACATACGGTGTATTGAACAGTCATAGCGCCACAAGAAAAGTGCTGTTTCAGGCCTCTCAAAGTGAATTAAGTGAAGAACAATTGTGATGTCACACACAAAACAAACACGTGATGTGAGTGTGATGTGCAAAAGACTGAAACGCTGTGGGGGGTGAGGGTGGTGGTCGGGGTCCATCAGGGTTACCCACCTGGCGGTGGAGAAACCTCCAGGGAAATCTCAGGGAGGGGCGGAGAACCGTTACTGTCTGGGGCAACACTTTCTGAGCATGTGACAAATACAGTGGTGGATGGAACAGCTGCTTTAATAAGCACAAGCTTTAGCATCTGCAATGCTTCTCTCAGACAAACAGACAGACTCACACACAAACAAACGGAAATCACACCAACATGTACTGACGCATACATCGTCACCCACCCACCTGCCTGCATTCACACTTTATGTCACACTTTTTTTGGACCATCCTCACAGTTGGTAAACACATGACAAACACGGGAAACCCCTATAGTATGAGAAGTCGTATTTCACACTAGTCACTGACCTTTTTCCTGACTAATCATTGTGAGCCGTTAATATCTCAAGATTATTAGGTTAGATCAGAGGTGTGTGAAAATCATCTGTATTTGTAGCTCATATGCACGTTATTACAAACACTGGTAGGGTCTTATCATTTTGTTAGGGTGGTAACTGTTGATTGGTTGTAGAACCAATGCACACTCGCTGTCAGAGCCATGCTTCATCGGGCAGTGTTGTGCATTCTTTATATATTATTGATTATTATATTACTATTATTATTATATTAGAGTGTCTAATTTTTAGATATAGTTCGACTGTAGTGGCAACATGGGGGGCATCGATGGAAACAGCTTTTTTGAAAAGAACATATTTAGTAAGACCCCATACAGAGCTGTGCTCGCCCCCTGGACTATGTTGGAGCCTCAAGATGCTGCGGCTTCAAGGTCAAAGCCGAGCACTGGCAAAAAGCCAGTTGCATGCTAGTGCCTTGCCCACAGGGGAAGGTGGGGGCGTCAGCTGAATCAACAAGGAGGGATCAGCTAGCTGGTGAGAGGAATGTCAGAGATGCTGACAGCTTGGTTGTCACCACAGATCTCTCTGGCGCACAGCAGCACATCCGTACCAACGACTATTGGCTCCACATTTACACTCCTACACGACTGTGTTTGCACATTCACGCCAAATTATTATTATTACGTTACGTTGTTCTGTTTTGCCTTGCATTTGTGCATTTTAGGTTGAGTCATGATGATTGACCCGTACTCTTTGCCACAGGAATTCTCCACTTAAGCTGCACGATTCTCTTTGCCCTTATGTTACTTGTAAAACTACCAGTTGGATGATTTTGTCATGCCATGTCAAATACAGACTTTGAACAGTTATCTGATAGAGTTTGAGTTGACATGGGAAGATTAGGTGTCTGTTGTTGGCAACTTACCTTCTGGCTGGCCATTTGGTGTCTCATCTAAAAAAAGAGAAACATCAAACTGGATATCAACATCACTTGTGGTATAGATTTAACGCAATCAACACAATCGGCAACAATTGTCCTCCCATCTGTGCACATTGACCCATACTACTGATTAAGCCTTATCGTCATTGTCTCAGAAGACTGGCTCCCTGGACGGAGACACTGATTGGGATGGATGCCCTGATGACACACTGTTTGTTTGCCCTGGGCCTTGTCTAGACGTATGAAACTAATGATGAGGGGAGGACTACAACAAAAACATGTAAGGGTATGGCTTTCAAAATATGTAACAGCCCCCAATGCAGGGCCTCAGCAGATCAAAGTGTTCATACAGCCCTTGTCATGCATTGAACAGGTTAGAAAATTAACCTTGTTGTTATTAGGGGGTTATTGGCACATAGAGATTTTCAATTAGGGCCTGTGCATTTAGTGTGCTTGATGGACATAGACTTAGACCTTATACCTGCAGGAGTTGTAGCTGAACTTACAACTAGCAGCTAAAATTACTTGACTGGTATTAATATAAAATAAAGATGATTGTTAACTACCTGGTGACAGACTCAAAGAAACACAGGTGTTCTTAACTGGCAAAAATATGCTTTGGGTTATGAGGTTACTATGTTCATTGAATTCATTAGATTGAATGATGAAGATGTTAATAGTCCCACAATACACAACATCTTGTTTCGGGAACATTGTATGTTGTGTAGTGCATGTTGTGTAGTAAGAGTGTGACGGTCTTATTTCTCCCTATATCTTTCTAACTATGTTGCTATGTAGTTTAAGGATAAAGGTCCAAGACTTAAGAGTTTCCAGACAGTCTATGATTACTGCAACCCTAACTCCATTGATCATATACCATTTTTATCATCCATTTTCTTCTGTCTCATCTTAGCCTCTGATATCCCTCCATTTGTAAAGATTCCCTCTGAGCATTCCTTGTCCAAATTAGCCGCTCTTCCACCTCACTCCAAAACAATGTGTTGCTGGCCACTGGGCCACAATCCTGCAGGGTCACATCATGCACCCGAGAATGAGCCTCGCTGTCTCATCGCCACTGAGATAATGAGAGGGGAGAAAGGTTTTGTTTTACCTCTGAGGACTCCCAGTGCAGCTGACAGGGCTGCAGGTATTTTCAGCTGTTGCCCCTGCTGGCTTGCAGACAGAAGGGCTCATACAGGCTCTCTGACAAGAGCCAAACTGCCGGCAGCTTCATTTGACCTAATATAGACCGTTATTATTTTCATAAAAATGAGATGACATGAAGGTCAGCCATTCTGTATTTTACTGTGTGATTGTGATTAGGGTCAAATAGGGATTATATTGTGGAGCTTCTATGACCGTTTAAGAGTCTGAGTGAGGTAAATTAGCTGCTGACAGGCCCCCCCGCCCCCCCTGTATTTTATCTCTGGTTTGATTTATGAGGTGGTTTTTCTGTAACACAAAGCAACAATGTCAGAGGACAGAACCTAGAGAGAGTGAAAGACCTCTGGACAATAAATCTCATGATGTGAAGACATGGGCTTCACCATGACCGAAACCCAAAACTTGGGTCCAGCGAGGACAGAACTGTAAGGCCTCTCGGCACAGGGTCACATGTTTGATGGGGAGGAGGGTGACCTGAGTTATATGTCCTGGAGGGCGACAGGGAGGTGTCTGGCTTGTGGCGCAGGAGAGAAGGAGGGGTTAGGTGGCGGCAGTGGAGGGAGATGGCAGGGAACAAGGGATGGGATTAAAAGTGCACTCATTCTGAACTATTCCAGGGACAAGAATCCTGGTCCCAAGAGATCCATAGGGCCACTCAGCCAGTCCGTCATCTTTGGTTCAGACTGTTTAAAGGCTTGAGAGTGGGGCGTCCTCCTCTTCAGCTGTTCAGGCTCATTTAAAGAACAATACTTTTCTACCCTCATATATCTGCTGCTCAGAGCTGTGCAGCTATTTATGGGGAGTGTTTGCACCAGACTGGAATCTGTTGCTTCTATTTCTCTTTAGCTTTGTCTCTAAGGGGATCAGAGATGTTTATGGGGAGGTGGGGGAGTGGGGGCACAATTGACTATACAAAGGTACAATACACAATTATAGAGGCCAACGTGATTTCCTCTGACTCTCCAAATCCTATAGTTTCTTGGTCAATAATGAATGACATAATTAGAGATGTAAATAATGTTAAATTGGAGTTAGATGTTGAAAGTTGTCAAATCCTATCTTCTAAAATGTGTCAATGCCAATAAAAAAGCCTTCATAGACCCGGCCTTAAAAAGAAAATCTCCACATTTCAACAAACAAAGACATTTTTGTTTCCCTTGAAACCTTGTTTGGGTGAAAACGGTGGCCCACAAGTGATTGATAGCAAAGAAGAAATTAAAAAGTGGGAATATTTTAGGAAATGCAGTGTCATACAAATAAGTGCTATTGTCTACTGTATGTTGAAATCAAGCCTGATGTTTGAGAAGATCAAAGGTCCCTAGATGATAACGGGGTTATTATATCTGCCCTCATTAGGAAGGCGTCCATATTTCAGTTCCTGTACATGGGCATGTCTGGCTCATTGGCAGACTCCCTAATGGGGAAGCTGGGAGTGATACCATATCGTAATGACAGACAAGAGCAGATTAAGAGGGGACGTTGATGGACATGATGATGCAGATGAGCTGCATTATGGTGTCGAGAACGTGAGGGCGGGACTGGGGATGGGTGAAGATGATGTATGAGGTTAAATATGGACTCATATTGTGGGTGGAGGGCAGGTCTCAGGGGTCTAAACTGGCTGCCCCTCCAGTCTTCAGAAATACAACTGCAATCCGGTAATTATTTATTCCTTGCGAGGCCCAGCCCCCCGTCCAGTTTATCCTAATTGCATCATCCTTCACCGGTTTTTGATCACCATCACCACTCCTCCACTGTACTCCATCATTAGCCTTTCTCCAGCTGCACCACCAAAAACAAGCCAGTAACAATCGTACCTGCTCATAAACCTCAAATCTTTTCCTGCTCCCAGCTTGATGGAAACATGCATCAGTAATACAACACCAGTGTCAAAGTCACTTTGAGGCGAGCCATACGGTGATGGAGCACCCTGCAGCAAATGTCAGCTGTCTGCTCCCGTTCATCCAACCCAACGAACATGCAAACATGACATTTTTTAAAAATCAAGATGGAGAATATGTTTACACTAATTACAACTTAATCCGTCATTTCAGCATGCGTTTTGTTACGTCGGTTCTGATGTTACCGCTGCAGACACGTGGTGATTTCATCCTCACTGTCAACACTCCTACCTTTCTTTGTGGGCTCTGGCATCTTGAGCCGTGTCCCAAGAAAAACGTTGAGGAGTCAAGCGGTGCAGGCAGGTAGATACCTTAGGTGTAGTGTAACTCTATGGGTGGTCAGGTAAGGTGTGGGAGCCCTCTGAGTCCAGGAGGGCAAGAGATGACAGTGATAGGCTAGTGGCAGAAAAAAACCTCCGGGACCCTCAGACGAGAGAGATGGGAGATAAGCAGGGCACAGGGATACGATTTGTAAATCTCAGTGGGGGAGGAGAGAGGACCAGTGTCAGATAAAGGGGGGGACAGGCTTTCGGACCTTATATAGCGAGAGATGGCACGCTCCTCCTCTCTGAAATTGACAGTGTCGCTCTGTCGTGCACTGACCGCAGCATCAGTGTCCCCTTCCCAAAAAGAGCGCCAGAAAGCATGCTTTAAAAGCCCAAAAACAACTTTTTCATTTTTACTGAGAGGATATAGTCATGTCTTTTCTATTGGATACCTCTGAATGTTTACATTGAAAAATAAAAATTGCTGCCAAAATAACTTTGCAGAATCCAGTATCAGATGCTTATAAACTGCAGATCTATTACTAAAACACAGGGCAGGTCATCCACATCAATGATAATGTTGTGTGTGTGTGTGTGTGTGTGTGTGTGTGTGTGTGTGTGTGTGTGTGTGTGTGTGTGTGTGTGCGTGCGTGCGTGCACGCGCGTATATATGTATATGTCACATGGCAAATGTGACTTAAACACAAGTAAATAATGCACTGGGGGGTTATTTGTGGCTGCAGATTTAGTGTCCTCACAAGTATTTAAAGCTGCAGGATGGTGTATACAGGATCAACTCAAAATAAACCATAGTGCCCATGTTCATTGTGCATCAGATACAATATAAGCTTTATTTGTTGCAGTATTTCATTTTTATATACTACAATTTTCAAAGGTTTCAGGATTTGTACAGATCTCATTGACGGCTGCCAATAGGGCATCAGAGGGGAGGTGCTGTATTTTGTTATTATTGCAGTACTGAAGTAGGTGACGAGGGAGGAGACTGGGAAATCAGGTGTGGGATATAAAAGGAAAAGATGTCGTCATTGTCACGGGTCAGAGACTGATGTAGTACCCTCTGAGAACCCTCGGATGGCATACAACGTGTTCTGAGGATTTCTTCTATAAAAGAGGAGTTTGAGATGATGTGTATGCAGCAACGCCTTGTGACAGCTATCAGTTTAATCCATGAGGAAAGCTGTCCAAGAACAGCAGGCTTTTGGACTTGGCGAGTAAATACAGGAGAGATGCCATGGCACTGGTTTTATAGCCTATACTTAGAAGCTCTCATAAACCTTGACATTTGACATGTGTATCTGTCATGAAAAGGGGTTTTTGTTGTGAATTATGTCATCAAATTCATCTTTTTAGTACTAGCTCAAGCCACAAAGCAATGCCCCCCTTTAATGGGGCATTTCAGATTATATAAATATACTGTTAGATTTGCAAGCAACAAAGAGACTAGTGTTTATTTAATCGACACACTGACAGTTCTTCACGTCTGCAGTCCTGAGGCCGCGGCACTGAATCTAACAATATCGTAACCACTTGAGAGTGTTTATGATCTCAACGTGGACGTGCACTTGAAACATGCAGAAATAACTCCTCAGACATCCCAGCAGGATGGTCAAGGCTAGGCACAGCTCTATTTTTGTATATGGGTTCTGTCTGTGAGCGGGAATGCAGCTTTCTTTTTTGTGTACCGTCATCTCTCAGTCAAAGTGCGTGGGACGATCCTTAACGTCTCATGTAACGAGGAAGCCTCTAATTAAAAACACGCTCTTCCTTTAAAATTATCATTATCATTATTTGGTTTAAAGTATACACCTATAGCTCAGTTACACCTATAGCTCAGTTAGCCCATTTATAACTTAGAGTGGGCTCCAGCGGTAAATACTAGGATTAGAGAAGTATCATGCAGGCCGCCTACAAAGAACACAAAACCATTTGGTGTAGCCTGGGACGGTGGCGAGTTCACATCACAGAGGTGGTTTAGCCATGAGGTCAGGCCTCACAGGAAAAAAAGAAGTAAAAAAGACACTTGAGGCCTTGAGATGGACGACACTGACACCATCTGGTTTCTATCAGTCATCTAAAACTACAACACAAAGGACAATAATTAACTCAGTCAAATTAATTGACTGAGTTAATTAATTTAATTAATTAATTTAAATTAATTTTGATGCATGTCACCTATCACATTTGGATAGTAACCTTTGTCAGGTTTAATTATTTAGACCTTAGGACACTGTAAAGTGGCTTATTACTACAGCACATTATAGCTGATTCTGAAATGATACACTCTTCTGACCCCTCTGTTCTCTCATAACTTGATCAACGCAGAGCTAAAACTTTAGGTACAACTAATGTCAACAAGAGGCTAAGCTTTTTTGACATCAAGCGACAACATAACAAATTCACTGTGATTTTTCATATATATATTTTTTCATCAACTCTAAAATTCACCAATTTTTTTTTCCTTTTGTTTATTTGATATGTAAACCAGAAGTCGTCAAAAAAAAAAAAGCTTTTCCAATTAATTATAGAAACAATACGGAAATGAAAGTTTAGGGCCCTAGATTAAAAAACAACAGTTTGAAGAAGAGAATATTTAGAGTTTTACACAAGATGATGTGACCAACACAAAATCAAATTCACAAATCTTCTCAATCGCTCTTCTGCAGTAACATCAGAGTGTCTTGGCTGAACTTGTAGGTGAGCTTCTTCTTCACCTTGAAGATCTCTCCAGACCTGGCATAGTTTCTGAGGGCCCGGGACATCTTCTGATAAGTCATGGGCCTTTTGTTCCCCTTCCTTTGTCCCCAAAGTGCAGCCACCTGGTCCTTGTTCCTGGAGGAAAAACGGAAAACGCCTGCTGCTGTTGGTACCCAGGATAGGCAGTGGGCCATGTTCGGATCCTCCAGCATCTCAAAGATGAAGTGGTACAGTCGCATCTTTCTGCCTGCAGCCACTGAGAAAACAGTGTCATTTCTGATGTGGAGTGAGAGCTTAGAGCAGCTGTTGTGCCACACTAAAGCAGTTAGAGCTGCTTAAAGTTAATCATTTCCTCAAATACAGCAATTCCCCAAAAATCTCTTCACTGATGGGACACCATTCAGTGGATACGGTAAAGCCGTAAACATTGTGGTTATCTGATAGATATGTAAAAACAGCTGTTGAGTTAAGCCATGTACGGCTCCATTGTATTTTACCGTAAAGGGAAGGTCTCTTATTTGCTCTGGTTCTATTGTTTCCCTCAGGCTACCAGCAGCTGAAGGTAATAACAGTATCTAGTGACCAGAAAAAGGAGAACTCACCATTCCCTGTTGCTTTGGCCTGGTGTTTTGTTGTTTGTCTTGTTGACACAAAGTTTGGCAGCGACCCATGCTCAGATAGGGTTGCTGTTGTGGTTTGGCTGAGGGCGGACGGGGCATCATGTGCCAGGAAAGGCTGAGGTGCAGCGTTGGTGCACTTTAATGAAGGAGAAAACACGATTACATTGTTACACACAATATATATATTAGTCTAAATCTCTGTGCTAGAAAAGAAATGTGCTAGCTCAAGCCCTATATGGAACATTACAGTGCTCACAGGCGGCTCACAGTACATCCAGCATCGATCACATGATGCTACAGGTGCACATCGTCCCTCCTCCGCTGCAGTGCAGTACAGCTTGTGCTCTGGAAAAAGCAGAATTTTTCTCAAAAACAAACAGTCTTAAGAAATTGGTTAAGAAATTGACTCCTGAGTTTTTCCTCTTACCATCTCCGTCAGTGTTTTGTCTGTGGTACTCCTCCAGGAACTCTAAGATCACCTCCAAATCAGACTGAGTCTCCTGGAAAGAATTCCGAGAAAGATAAATAATTAAAAATAAGCGCTGAGCTGACACCCTCAACTAAGTCTGATCTTTACCATGAGAGATGAGGTTGGGTCCTGCAGTTTGGGAGAATTTCACAAAACTGAGTCTGAAACGCTCTGGTACCCGGGCTCTTATTATACCCCCCACAGGAGCCGGCTTTCTGCATAACACCAGACGTTTTCAACCCTGGGTTTCACAGGAACAATGACCACCATCCCACACAGCCCCAACACCAGCACCAGTCAACCCATCAACAAAACCTCCCAGCACTGACCACATCCTCCCCGCTGAACCAGATAAGAGCTGGTCTGGAGGCAGCCGCTACACAAAGCGTCTTTTCAGGAAAAACACACTTGCTGCCATATTTTTCCTCTCAGGATGTGTCTTAATTTTGCGTTTTGTAGTGGGCCCGTTGTAATATTTCACCCCTGTGGGGAAAGTGCCAACTCTTCCATTTCCATCTTTATTTTTGTGTGTGATAATGGCAGTGTTTTTGTTGTTGTTGTTGTTGTTGTTGTTCTTATCAAGTTAGAAAAATTGCGCACATGTTTGAGAGGACTCAAACTGATTTATTAGTCATATTAGAATATTCTGAAAATTAGGGGAAAAAGGATTTGATATTATTACATAATAAATATAAGAATAATAAAAGCATAACATTTCATGAATACATTCCTCATGAAAATGATCAAGATGTACGTGTCATTTATACACAGTGCTTATTACTGGTTTCTGCTTCAACAGCAGGAGCAGTAGGTTAAATTACATAAAAATTTCATCACATAAAAATTACATTGCATATAAATTATTATTATAACAGTAATAAAAACCCTTTGAAGATTTTGTATTGAAATGGTCTCGACTAGTTAATTAAAACAAAAACTCTTTAAGCAGTAGAATAAAAAAAAAAATCACTGCTAGTGGATTTTTAATTTTTATTCATTTATTACAAAAAAAAATTCTGTCTAATTTTCTTTTCTTTTTTTTTTTAAATAAACGTGTCTAACTGATTGAAGCAATGACAAAGGCCATGATCATCTTTTGAACATAGCGGATGGCCCTCCAGCTCAGAGTTTGGTTGTGCTGTGTGTGGTGAAGCTGGAGGCCAGATCGTAGTCCTCCTGCAGCTGGTAGTGTCCGTACCAGCTGTGCCAGTCCATCGCTGCAGAGCTGAAGTAGCTCTGTTCAGCGGGGTTTTGCTGCTGGTTGTGCACCTCCTCCGGTGCAGAGCGGCAGGGCAGGTGCATGGGCACCTGAGCAGAGCCTAGTCTGTGCAGGATGTCTGGGTTGAACTGGTATGTGAGTTTGCGGCGCACTTTGATGATCTCACCCGTACGTCTGTAGTTTCTCAGCGCTCTGGCCATCTTTTGATATGTCATGGTCTTACGGTTGCCCTTGCGCTGGCCCCAGCTCTCAGCCAGCTTCTCTTTGTTCTTGGAGATGAAGTGGAAAGTGCCACTGCCGCTGTCCGTCCACTGGATTGAGTCACACATGTTGGGGTCATTCAGGGCTTCGTGAAGGTATTCATAAAGTCTGAGCTTCTTACGGCCTGAGGAGATTAAAATATTGAAGGAAAAAAAAGTTCCATCTCGAAATCCTCGGAAATTGGAAATTCCTGATTACCTTTGCTGTTCCTCTGTGGTGGTAAGATGGAGTAGAACTGAGGGGATTCACTGGGTATGGAGTGACCCATGGACACATCAGGGATGACCTGAGGCCAGGATTGCTGCTGTAACACACATATTCTAAGTCAAAAAGCTCGGGATACCTGTGCATCCCTGAAGCTCTCTATCATACGTAGTCTTTCTTATTGTCAGTGTATCACTTACGGCTGTGTCATTCCAGTCATACGCAGGAGCTGGGGCCTCAGGCAGGTGTGTGACGAGGCAGGAGATTTGCAGAGATGGATGCTGAGTTCCCAGAGTTTCGTAATGTGTATACTCTGAAAAATTGTCATTCTTAATTCAGCACAGAAAACCAATAAAAACCGTAAAAATTAACAAATTAAAATTAAAATTAAAAAATATTCTCGCTGTACCTGACTCATAATATGAATTTGAATGCTGCTGAATCACATCAATAGCATCCTGGAAGTGTTGGTTGATGTCGTTGTCCAAGGATGTCTACAACAGGCAGACACTGGTGAAGACACCTTAATATCACACATTAAGAAACTATACTACATTAATGATAAGAGTTTAAAAAAAATCACAAGAAGCAAAGATCAATCAACAATCAAAAGTGGTACAGTAACCACTCACCATCTTATATGTCTGAGTGTTTCCCTCAGTTGAGGCCATTTCTGTCCTAATGGGTGAAAGCTGCTACACGAGTGCAGATCTGCAGCTTTGGACAGGTACATATATGTGTTCCCGTCCTCCAGTACCTGTGAACCATTCAGCCAGTTAAACAGGTAGAGAGGCCAGTCAATTTAAATATGTTAATGGCATGATGTGCCGCAGCCTCACACTTCTTCTTTTTTCTTTTCTTTTTTTTGGAAGAACAGATCAGATAGACATCTGAGCATCACCCTCGGTCTCATTGCGGAGATTACAATCTACAAACAGCACAAACCTCTTTTATTGTACACGCGACCCAGGAATACCACCAATTCTCAGCCCGACCTTGGAATTTGCATACTAGGCGAGATGCAGTATGTATCCAACACACATCAATAATTGGTGCTGTTTAGTAATAACTTTAATATAAGTTGACATCCTTGCCCATAAAACTGTGGCCCTTTGTTTTCTCTGGCAATAAAGTAACACATAATAATGAATATTTTGCATATTGCATATTGCATTAAGAGATGTGAGGCGGTCCTTGTGCTCCTATAGGAACCACAAATAATGCACAACAATTAACTGGCAACAAATCAATAGAGCCTTAATTTCAATTTAGACAAAGATGTCAAAAAACGTGTTAGTCTTTCAATTATTTTTTATCAACAAAATGAAGTCGATTACAAACATTCCTGCAACTCTTCAGTTAAAATTTTACCCTGAAAATTACTGAAATATTCAGTTAAAGAAAAAGGCAAAACAACTGCGTTAGCAACATAAATGCTTTTGGGTCATGCAAACAACACAACTGTGCTTCTCTTCTGTCATTCACCATCATCAGTTATTATCCCATTAAGAGAAACAGCGATTTAAATTAATCGAATTCATCTAAAAGGTGTTTATCATAATTATGATCAAAGTCTTTGATCCATCTATTTAATATTTAATTGACCATGACGTAAAAAGAGCTCTAGGTGAGTGATTGTAAAGGTTAATGGTTAATATTGTGGTGACCATTGTTAAACTCAGAGTGTGCGTGTTTTTTTTCCCCACAAAGCCTGCCCGCCCCCCTGTTCAAATAAACACAGGCTTTTTGAGAAGTGCATTTATCGTAGGCGTGCAGTTTTAAATATCAACTGACTTCCCCTGAAGTTCCCCTTTCAGCCCTTGTACAGTGTGGCAGCAGTCAGTTCTGAAGCCTGAGCTGGAAACATCATGGAAACTAAAAAAAAAAAATGGAGATGCACAGATTATATCAGAGGCAGCTGTTTTTTTTATATCAGATTACAGCTTTACTCAGGTGGATATAATGTGATGTAAAGTGTTGCCTGATTTTCATTCTATAAAATGTTTATTGTTTTTGACACGAGGAAACCAAGTTGTCATAGTAAATTGTGTATTTGTGTGTTTATGTCAGTGTGCAAGCATGCAGATACGTGTGTGTGCGTGTGCGTGTGTGTGTGTGTGTGTGTGTGTGTGTGTGTGTTTCCTGTCTGTGCAGCGTGCTGATAAAAACAAAGAACCACAAACCTCGTCCTCTCTCCCACTCCTCTGTCCCCCTTTTCACTCAGTGTGAAATTTCATAAATTACAGACCACAACCTGTCGGGCTGCAGCTGAAGTCTGACAGCTGTGCCCTGTGGTGGCTCTGGGAGGTGACGCCGAGTTTACACCATCAGGATTGTTTTGGAGTCTTACCAGTGTTGTTTCCCACTGTTGTATGGGACATATCGTGATTAAACTGTTTTGTTTGAGATCACTGACACTGAGGCCCATTCTATTCTATTCTATTCTATTCTATTCTATTCTATTCTATTGGCAGTGACCACACAATTTTACCCTATATCTGTTTAATGCACAGCATCTCTCTCTGTACAAACCCTATTACAAGTGTTTCATTTTTCTACAGCAAGACTGATTTACCTTAAAATTGTTAAAGGCCAATAGAAATGCTTTTAACTTTGTGGTTTAGAGTGTTTCCTCTTTCTTCTCCTTTTTATTGTGAGTGTATTTGGTGCATACAATTGACCTTGCACAGGTAAATGAAGTTGTCTGATTTGAACTGAAAAGAAAATATGTTGATGTGTATATTGCATACACATCTGCCATAATTCGCAAATTTTAAAGGATCATTTTCTCACATTTGAACATATTCCGACATTTAATACACACCATTATATCAACATTTGCTTTATCATAATTCACTTGTTCTCTGGCAGTTGTAATGATGAGCGTGTCAGTACATCCATGTTGTTATGTTGGTGTTTATATGGGTGTGTTGAGTGAGAGGGAGTCGATGTGGAAAAACACACACACACGCACACACACACACACACACACAGATGAATGTTTATCAGTGAAGGTGGTGTAGTATATTTTCTGGTAACGTAGACACATTGCAGCTTTATCTGTCAACACAAAGAAGAACTTTATTTCCCGTTCTCAGTTCAATAGCTGCGTGCTTGTTGGCAGCAGTGTGGGAACAGCAGCACAGTTAACCTCATTGTTCTTCTTTTTTTTTATTGTCACTTCATGAAAATCAAGAAGTGTCAAAACCACTGTTGTATAATTAGTCTATCAAGCCGAGTGCTGGCACGACCACAGAATTATAATAATGATGAGTGAGATCATGTTCATGTCATGGATGAGAACATTAGGAAAAAAAACAGATGATCACAATGTTTACATACTGTCTTTGTGCTACAGTTAACATTCACGTGAATAAATCGTAACGCAGCAGGACCCAGATTTTAATGCCTAATAAATTATATGATTAGTTTTAGTCATAAACGTCCACCCTCTCTCATGCAAAAAATTTAATTATTGTTCTTTTTTGAAGAAACTTAATAAACTGAAGCCACAAAACAAAATAAAATCTTTTGATGCAATTTCTTATAGGACCTTTGAATCCTTTTGGTTTAACGCGATCTGTTGTCCTGAGGTTGACGTCACGGCCTGTTTACTGCATGGTTGTAATGTTGTTGACTGACCAGCAGCCGGCAGAATTGTGCATCAAACCAAGTCAATCTTCCAAGTTCCCACCATGAGAACAGTCACCTCTGTGAATGTTCAAACCAGTCAATGCAAAACATACATGGAACAAAATATTTTTTAAAATCGTGGTTTGTGTGTTTTAGTGTGTGTGTTGAATCGCTTGAGGTCAAAGGTTACTACTCATATCATCTGAGCTGGAAGTGGTGTTCATTAGTTAAATGCTTAATGATAAAAGAGACGATGACAGAGAGCTATGATTCACAGGTCAGCTGCGTGTCCGATCCCTCATTCTGGTTCCCGGTGACATAATGAGGCACACAGTCACACAAAAAAACATCAAACACACACTTTTAAGTTTCAGGCCTCTTTAAACTTGTCCCTTTAACAATTTTACACTTTATACGATTCATTTTGAAGTGAGACAGAAAAAACAAAGGCCACGAGCTCTGACATGAGACGAGGTAGCGCAAAACAAATCAGATTGCTGTGTCTAATGTGATAAGTACACGACAAACCAGGGCGGAGAGTGAAATCCAACATTTAGAGATTGAGATTGAAGCGAAGAATTCATTGGGAACAGAATTAAAAGCAGTGTTGAGAGAACAGTTAATGGTTGAAGAAGAGGTTTTCTACTTTCTACTGTAGGCCACAGCACCGTATGCCACTATTCCAACAACTGCTACCAGAGCAGCACCTCCACACAGCAGCTCTGTGGAGCTCAGGGATTTAGTAGTTTTGGGGGCAGTGGGCTGTGGCTCCAGCGTTTCTGGTGCTGCTTGAGATTGTTCCTCCACATCTGAGATAGGGATCTGTGAGAGACTCTCTTCTGGTGGCTCTCCTGCCATGGGAGCAAGGATAGATGGAGGGTGGAGCCCCTTCAGAGAATAAAGATGCTCAGCTTCAGAGCTTGTGGTTGAAGGAACCGGGGTGGATGTGGTGGAAGGGGGATCAAGCTTGACGATAGGCAGAGGAGGCAGGGACATAGGTGGGAACACTTGCCTGAACTCTGTAGGCCTCTTCTCTACATAAGGCTCCTCTGCTGACACCAGGAGCTCCTTAGTTTCTGGAGCTTGGAGGTCCTGCTCCTCCTTTCTGAGCTCCACCAGCCCACTTAACACATTCAACACACTCGCCTGCAGATCCTCATCGTCTTCTTCCTCTGTCCTCCTTGTAGTTTCCTCCTCTGCCCGCTCCAACAACTCGACCTCCTCCTGCTCCAGGTCCACCATGTCAGAGTTGGAGGAGTGGTTCTCCTCTCCGGCCAGAGCTGCCCCGTCACTGCTGTCGAGGCTCTTGGTGTCCTCCGGATCCACGTCACCCATTGTGGACCAGGACTCTGCCAACAGGCTCTCGCTCTGCCAGGCCCTGGTTCGCTCTGCCTGGCTCAGAGGCAGAGTGGCAGGGCTGGGGCTCAAAGGACTGGCATCCCCACCTCCTTCATCCCCCCCGCTGAACTCGACTGGTGCCTTTCCCTCCAGGATGACAGCCAATTACTGCCGAGACACAACAGATCACAGGTAGGACAAACTTAAATCCTGCAATAATGGAACATAAATTCGTAGATTTAATCTTTAATTGTTTACATTTCACTTATGTTTTACTTGAGTATTTTTTGCTATGTTTCATTAAGTGTAATCAGACAAAAACAAACAATAGGACCAGTTTGAAAAATGTTGCTTTTGTGATAAGTATTAAAGAAAAACCTTTGACCTTTGATCTGCATGCATTTTGAATATTGAAAGTTGTGGCTTTGATCATAAATGATATCAAAGAAGCACAGCTAAGGGCCCTGCTACTTACCACCTCGTTTTACGTGCCTTTGTTTGCTGTGGTTACTAGTTTGCATTTACAGTGACATTTGTGATGCTGTGATTGGAAAAGAATGTGCTCACTGGTTGCTCTGAATTGCTCGCATAACTTTCTATGTATAGACACTATATGCATCTCCATCTGTCACCCAAGAGTGGAAGGTATGTCAGTGATTTCACATGACATGGGAATCTGGCGCACGTAGGGGCATGACATGATGTTGTTTATCTGAAAGGTCATTCATACCCATAACTGAAGTACTGCCATAAAACGTCAACAATAATATATCACAATTTCTATATAAACAGTGATATGAACGACACCACTGTATAAATTGTGATTTGCGTGGATTCATTTAAATGTGCCTACCACACTGTCTGTGTCCATCTCTGCTCAGAAACCAATTGACCTTCTCTACACAGCGATCCTCCTTTACTTACTGGCCTACATGCGTAATTGGATTCCCTTTGATCTTATCATACAGACAACTCACGATGAAGTGAATGACCAGCGTGATTTAGGGCACTCTGTCTGTGCTGCTCTGACCCGATGAGGACAGAACAATATCAGATACTGCAAATGAACAAAAGGTCAGCTTTCAGTGTCCGTGTGGGAATTTGGTTGAAGACATATCAGCTCCTCATGCTCTTTCTCTGTCTTGTGCAAAGTGAGATTCACCACAACCGTGACCCTTCCGTTACAGTAAAATAAGCACAGAGGGCCTCAGAATCGCAGCACGTTTGTTATTCTTGCAGCAATGTAACATTTCATCGGACTTTCTTGTGATTTTAAGCCTTGCTGAAACTACAGTTTGAATAGGAATAGGAAAGCAACATCCTGGTGTACCTGTGTCCTCACGGTGCTGTGCTGAACGAGTTGCGAGATGAGAAGCAGATGCAGGAAATCAGAGCGAGATGGGTATTCAGACACGAAGCCACAAATAACAGACAGGCAGACATGCAGGTTGGACTTGGCATTGGAATGACGGTGAACAAGGTGAACAACCAGTGCAAAGGTCTCTCTCTGTCCCCCCCTCCCTCTCTCTCTCTGTCTGCCTCTCTCGCTCTTCCCTCAAGTCTGCGACATAAATAACAGTCGGCTGGAGAGGAGTCAGAGGTGACGTTGCAGTCTGTCAGGATTCAGAAAAAGTATACATATGAACAAAGTTAAACTGAATTGAATCAGACTTCACCCTGTGTGATCTGTCTCTCAAAGGTCAGCAAGTGACTGTCTCGTTTAGGTCTGTGTACGGAGTTTTGTGTTTACTGTTCAAACAGTGGGTTAACAGTTAACAGGGAGACAGGCTATTTCTAATGCGGAACTTTCCACCTTCTACTTCCCTCTGCTGGAAGGATGCATTAGACTGGTCACTGTGCCAGGGGCGTTTAATATGGGACAACTGTACAACAGCGGACACATATATTGTATTCATATATATTATTTAAATAAAGGATACTGATCACTATTGTACTACTAGATATACTAACAATTAAAGCCAAGACTTCTCTGCATCAACAAGATTTTTTTGTTATTAATGTGTTTCTTTTATTATACTATAATACATATTTTAAAGTTCAGGTTCACCTTTATTTGTTATAGAAGATAATTAAAAAATAAAAGTTTGAAATTGTTATCGTAAAATATTTCACATTGAATAAATATAACAATATGATGTGTTATATAATATATTATGAATATCCTGGTTTTATTATAAACACTTACATGTTCCAGTTTTATTTCATATGTCAATAAATGTATTTCTGTCGAGAACATTTTTTAACTGTACAAAAAAATCAAATATAGTGAATTAACTACAAATTAACACATGCCCCAAGACGATAACGTTTTAGCACATGCAAGATTAGTCTAGTTTCTACTTACTTACAATTAAATAAGACAGTAAAATGAGCAAAATCAAAATTGGAAAGAAAATATGAAAGAAAAAACATTATTTGATTTTTTTTTCTACTACAGGAAGAGCGCCCTCGCTTCCTTGCCGCAGGCCGGAAGTAAACATCACGTGACATTGCAAATCAGCTGACCTGCCGCAGACATCTTTTCTAGTCACGACAGCGGTGATTAGTTCAAACCTCTTCCCCTGTGATTCTTTGGTAAATAATCATCGATTTAAAGCTCGTGTTACTTGATTAAAAACCCAGTGTTGTCAACGAAAGCTTCCTTTATCTGTCGCTGTGTCTGATTTTGTGTTTTGTCGCTACAGGCCCGACGGATCTTTGCTAAGTGCAGCCATGGCGCTCAGCGATGCTGATGTACAGAAGCAGGTAATGGAGCGATTTAACCTTCAAAGTGACGCCGTTCAGCCAAAGCTGTTGCCGAGGGACAATGTACCTTGTCAGTTTTTCTCATTACAACAACGAGAAATGTTTCTCATCGTTCTAATTTTAGTCGGAATCGTGTGTGAGTCGAGGAGGGTTACATTTGAGAAAAGCTGCAGTATGCTAGCATTGAATTAAAAACACAAACATCGGCTATTAAACCATATTTTACTGTTGTTTTGTTCGTTAAGACAGAAGTATCATAATAACCAGCCAGTATTGAGTCGGTGATGAGTTGATGTTAAACTGAGATGCAGAGACTCACATCCCCAAATGGTCACATGATGAACACATTGAATCTGTAGTATTATGTAGTAGTAGCATGTAGTATAATGTAAGCAAACGTTGAGATTAAGATTCGCGTGGGCTAAAGTAAAGCTTAAGTTCAGTTCTCCTCAGTGTATGTCATTAAACATGTCATGATAGAAAAAAACATGCACAGAAAGATTCCTCCAGGCAGCAGAGTCACTTCACAGCAAAGTGAAAAAACCCTTCTGTAATTATGAGGAAGCTGCCATCAGGCTGAGTCTGTGGGCCACACGCAACAAAGTGTAACGCTCATGTATTTCCATTACTTTTCCGTCAGACATCTTTATATTTTAAGAAACTCATCTGACCCTGTTCAGTGTGTACATTATGAACCAAAACTCTCAAGGTATTAATGATGGCTATTATATTATGTTTGTATGTATATATAACACTGCTTATAGGTTTTACAAGAAGAACAGTGGAATGTAATTTTGTGCTGCATTAATAAGGAAGGGGAGTTTCCACTGAGGAAGTTAGGTCAGAAATCTTATTTCATTGTTTAACATCCAGTAAATTGCAAGGTAGTTTGATGATTCTGGAAAAAACCCTCAGATCAGAATTAAATGAGGCAGAATTACGTGATGATGAAATGTCTCTTAAATTATGCTGCAGTTTCTCTTTTTTTTTAGTTGCTATGTATTGGGATTTCAGGGTCAAGATTTATTTTGCACAGTGAATTGGTACACACACACATATATAGAGAGGCTAAAGCATGACAGAGCCAGCTGTGTTGGAAAGGACAGAATATTGTAAAAGGTGCTCCTGTTTCTTCTTCCTGTCTGCAGATCAAGCACATGATGGCCTTCATTGAGCAGGAGGCAAATGAGAAGGCAGAAGAAATTGATGCAAAGGTATAAACCCATGTACACATCACCACACACCGCAGTGGATAGTTGTGAGAATAGATCATTTTTTGATGATGATTTTTCACATTTTTATTTCTGTATGAAAAAGTTAGTGAACAGCAGGTCAAATAATTCATAACACTAACATCCCCAGACTCATGTGGATGTTATGGTCAAGCTTCTAATTAGCCCATCATATATTCTTGATAATAAATATTAAACAAACAAACAGTCTTTATCATCATGCATCTATCACGCTTGGTTTCATTGAAATCTGACCTATAATGTTGTAGTAATGTGTTTTTCCTTTTGGGATAATGGATGTTTACGGTTTCTTTAAAGTGCAGTGAACACATACTTTTGAGCTTGTGTGCTGGTTTTAATTAGCTCATCCAAAATTTACATTTAAATATAATAATAATAATAATAATAAGTTAAATAAATACTGTGATGCTGAAGTTACTGATCAGAGCCATGAATCCCATATTCATCATCACAGCACAGATGCAGGCAGGTGTATTTATATAAACTGACGTTTAATGAAACAAATTAAATTCAAAGGCCGTGACACATTGCATACAAATGCAGCTTTAGTAACGACCTGTTTAAATGCCATGTCTGCTTCCTTTGAGTAAACTGTCTTCATCTGCAGGCAGAGGAAGAGTTCAACATTGAGAAGGGCCGTCTTGTCCAAACACAGAGGCTGAAGATAATGGAGTACTATGAAAAGAAAGAGAAGCAGATCGAGCAGCAGAAGAAAATGTGAGTCATGGCGAGGCATCACAGGACACATCACATTCTTCCTGCTGTGTTAAGAACAAAGAAAAAGCTGTGTTTACTCTCCTTATACCGCCATTACTCTTTTGTCTCTCTTGGCATTGATCAGGAACATAACTTACGTATGTAAACTGAACCGACCTGTATGTGATTATTTGTCTACTTAACAGTCAGATGTCTAACTTGATGAACCAGGCTCGCCTGAAGGTCCTAAAGGCCCGTGATGATATGATCTCGGTGAGCATAATTGACATAGTAATG
The DNA here is from genome assembly GCA_016785345.1 of Trinectes maculatus. Classification (NCBI taxonomy): domain Eukaryota; kingdom Metazoa; phylum Chordata; class Actinopteri; order Pleuronectiformes; family Achiridae; genus Trinectes; species Trinectes maculatus. The sequence goes on from JAFBJQ010001134.1 coordinate 483,826, forward strand.
TTGACATAGTACAACTTGTAATTTGAAACAAACGAGGTGGACTTTTAATTATACCATTGTATGCACCATCAGGAAATGTTGAATGAGGCCCGCCAGAGGCTCGCTAATGTCGCAAAAGATCCTGCAAGATATCCAGCTCTCATGGACGGATTGATTCTACAGGTTTGTTCAACAAAAACTGAACATTAGGACCATCGTTATAGAAAGACTAACTGTTATGGAACTGTTACATTAAACATGCATTAGCTATAGCTTATATCCTGGCACCTCAGTGTGTTCTGTGTTTCTACAAGGAGACAGTGATGATGTCATGTTAACCTTTTTTTTCATCTTTCACATCAGGGATTCTATCAGCTCCTCGAGCCCAAAGTTACTATTCGCTGCCGTAAACAGGACGTGCAGTTGGTACAGGTGAGTGCGTGATGTTAGTGTGTGTTATAAGCATAAGTGCATAAGAATTTTTTATTATCTATTAGAGGAGAAATCTTAGTTGGGTAGGTAAAGGTTTGTTTGAAGTGAAATCACATTTTTATGGGACTTTTTTTTCAGGCGTCCATCCAGAAGAATATTCCCATATACAAAGCTGCGGTGAAGAACAACATCGAGGTCCGCATCGACCAGGACAACTTCCTCTCTCCAGACATGTAGGCACTGTCACGTTTGAAAGAATGAAAATCAAATCACATCCAGTCAAAGTGATTCCTGAATGTTTTGTTAAACGTTGCTGCTTTTCCCCTCACAGATCCGGAGGCATAGAGATATATAATGGTAACGGGAAGATTAAGGTTGCCAACACTCTGGAAAGTAGACTGGATCTCATGGCTCAGCAGGTAAGAAACTAAAAATTATTTCAAATTTAAATAATAAAGTCTTAGATGAATAATTATGATAATGTGAGCAGTGGCTGTGTTTACTGAGAGTAAACTAAAATACTTTAAACACTAAAATACTTAATACAAAAAGCACAATTTGATTAAAGAAAATTAAAATGTTTATTGAATAGGTGAATCTGCAGATTAATTAATAATGACAATAATGGGCAGTTACATCTTACACAACGTTTGTCTTTTCAGATGATGCCTGAAATACGAGTGGCTCTATTTGGTGCCAACCCAAACCGCAAGTTTATGGATTGAGTGGCTCTACAGTATCAGAGAAAAATTCCTCCTTTATTTTGTATGTTGTCAAAAAAGATGTTATTCCTTTGTCTGTGAAGCGTTGAATTTCCAATGCAATCCAAATGCATTATTGTTGTGTGAAGTATTGCTGTATTTTTTTCTTTCTGTGCGTTAATGGACATGGTAGACGCTGCAACTCGAAACATTACAGATGTGCAGCATAGGCTCTCCACAGCTGTAATGATCGATTTGCTCCTCTTTGAGGGTCTCAGTTTACGCTAATGTACCAGGACTGTGTGATTGGATGGAGGTTTTAACAGGTTGTCCTCTAATTGGATAAGTCTTCGTGACACACACGGAATTTGTGTCACAATTCTCCCAGTTTCATTAACCTCTTCCCCATATTATCAGTCGCATGGGGCGTTTTGTTGCTAATGGATGTCTGCTCCAACCAATCACAGAGGAAAAAATAGTATCCACGAAACAACCCAGAAGACTGTACTTGACCTTACAGAGTGAATTAATGACATCAGCTGTCAACTGTTATCATTTTGTCATGAACTAGAGTGGGTGGTATCATTCCAGAGGATGCACTGTGTGTATATGAGGTTTCCAGATTAAATTATATGTATGTGTGGTTGTTCTTTTGTTTGATTGTCTCAAACTTGAAATGTTATATTGTGGAAAAGTAAAACATATAAGAATAAATCAATAGTAACCACATGCTTTTTTTTCCCTCATTGCTATTTCTCCTTGCTACTAAGCAACAGTTTTGACATTTATCTTGAAATGCTGGCCATTCATGCTTCATTCATTAGTTTATCACATGGTATTTGTCAGACAAAAATGCCCCAATTATCCAGTTGCGCCGAGTATTTTGCTGACAGGGTGAAGGCAGTTGTGTGTGTGTGTGTGTGTGTGTGTGTGTGCGGGAAAACAAGCTCAGTCTTTTGGAGGACGCCTGAGCCAGAGACACAGGACAATAGGAGCTCCCTCTCACGTCAGTATTTTTATGATTTATTGTTGTTCAGTTTACCTGGAAGTGCTTTTTCCCTCTTGTTAAACTTTCCATCAATGGCATAAAGATTGTTTTTCCTTTCTACTGATTGAGAAAGCAAAGCAGTAACGGCCGTGCTGGTAAACAGACAGACAGCATGTCGCCATCTTGGTTAACAATTTGTTTTATTGATGCTGTGTTGCAGTGATTTAAGCTTCACCAGTATTAGTTTCTTCGCAGCAAGTCTGCTCACTGCCGTGGGTGTGTGGTCATGTTCTAGGAGGAGGACAGCTTTCTCCAGTGGAAATCAAAGACATGGTGATCTCAATCAGCGAGGCCGTGGTGACTTATGTGCCCCTTCTGTGGCTGGTGTGGGTGGCTGATGGGATGCCTGACCCGACACACAGGGACCTGCTGATGCGACAGGAGGCGTCCAGACAGACCGGGGGTCAAGTGACTCTGACGCCAGCTGAGCAGAAGCTGGGCGCATACCTGCACCGGTTGAAGGAGCAGGAGATGGCTTCAGCCCACTTCCCACCTGCCATGCACTTCTTCAAAGCAAGGCCCCTCATCGAGAAGAGCTCCATTTTCAGACTGCTGCAGAAAATGCCTAAAGGTGACACGAGCAACAACACGGCACACAAAACCAGTTTGACAACAGAGCAGTTCACGTTTCAGGGCCTCTTTATTAGTTTTCAGTGATAGGATTTGGATGGTGTGGATGGTTTCGGGTGGTTTCTTTCTTTGTATGTATTTTATGTGATGTACTTCCTTTTGGATTATTATTGATTGATTGATGATTTGAACTGACTAATACATGTATTCCTGTATTTAGGAGAACATACAATGGTGGGGGGAAAAAATGGAATTTTAAAAAGTTGGCCATCCATTTATTTTTTCCCTGAAGTGGATTATTATTGTTGATTTCCTTTTTTTTTGTTTTAAATTTCATAGCCATCAAAGGTCAAGGACATAGCAACTTAATTTATGATTGGGAAAAAATGCTGGGTGGGTTATAGCATCTCTCTTTAATCTTCATCCCCATCGTCTCAATGTGTCTAAGAAAGAAGAAGAAAAAAGCTTGGGTGATACAGACATGCAAAACAATGCCAAGAATAGTGCGTGCATAGCTTTTTCTCAGGGCCCATCAGTGGTCACAGGACTACGTTTAGAAGTTCAGCATCACATGTCTGAGGTCTGAGGTCTGAGGTCCTGCTGCTGTTTTGCCGACAGGCGCGGCGCTCCACATCCACAGCTCGTCTCTGGTCAGCGTCGAATGGTTGGTGAAAAATGTCACCTACAGGCCCCACTGCTACATCTGCTTCACCTGGGACAACTCAGTCCGCTTCCTGTTCTCTGACCGCCAGCCCTTCCCGCGATGGGACTGCTTCTACTGGCAGCTGCTGGAGACTCTGAGGGCCAAAACTGGAGACACTACGAGCTTTGATAACAGGTTAATGAAGATGTCCCTCACACATTTCATGTCCGGATAGAATGAGAGAACTTGACGCACACATTTCTTCTTCTTCAGCTTAATGCAGCACCTCACTCTTTTTACTGAGGATCCAGATAGTGAGTACCCAGACCAAGATGTTGTGTGGGGGAAGTTTGAGAAAGCCTTTATTGCAGCTGCGGGTCTCATCACTCATGCTCCTGTGCTGAGGGACTACTTCTACAAGGGCCTGGAGGAGCTGCACCAAGATAATGTCATGTATCTGGAGCTTAGGTGTGGCGTCTCAAAGGTATGTATTTGTTTTCCTGTTCGCACTTAAATCCAATACATCATCCAATAAACAGAATGAGATGGCATTGTCTTAAAAAATGTTTTATTAAATAAGTAGTTTTAAAACCAACTTTTCGGAGTTGCAGACGTATGAGCTTGATGGAACCATTCACGATAAGGTATGGACCCTGAAAACGTTTCAAGAAGTCACAAAGAAATTTATAGCCGATCACCCAGACTTTCTCGGTGCTCGCATCATAATTTCCGTCCACAGGTAAATAAAACCATTCATAGAATTATTTCAGTCAGTTACATTATCTAGTCTTTGTTTTTTTGAATCACTTGAACATACATGTTATCCAAAGTTACGCATGTTGCCTGACTAATTTAAAGCAGTATTTTAGTTGATTTAATTTCTACTGTCCTGTAAATAAAAAAATAAAAAAATAAATAAAGCACAGAATCTCAGCACAAGCTTTGTCATGGCACACAAATCCATAGTAGTCGTTATTGTTTTGCCATCTGAAATGTAAGCATTACACAGACACTATATACTATGATTATATACTGATTCGCCATGGCAGTCAGACAGGTTCGTAACAGATCGTATACTGTACGTCTGCGTCTATTATTCTCGCTGCTTCCATTAGGGCTTTGAGTGTATCTGAGGTCAAACAGGCCGTGAGAGACGCCCTCCAGCTGCAGAGGACGTTCCCTGACATGGTAGCAGGATTTGACTTGGTAAGGCGTCTGTCACTGTCACTGTCACTGTCTGCCTGCCTGCGCTGCTCAGAGGTGAGATCATGAACCAGCTGCTTGTTTGTAGGTTGGCAGGGAGGACAGTGGGAGGACCCTGTGGTACTTCAGGGATGCGTTGTCCTTGCCTGCTGAACTGGGCGTCGTGCTCCCATATTTTTTCCACGCAGGAGAGACAAGTGGGTGGGACCAAGGCAGGCAAACAAGTCATTAGCAATAATAAAATATAATCAAACATTGTCGGCACGTGTGTGTTTGCAGATGACGAAGGCACAGAAGTAGATCAAAGCATTCTTGATGCCCTTTTGTTCAACACCACACGCATTGGCCACGGCTATGCTTTGGCACACCATCCACTTGCCAAAGAGCTTTCTAGGAAAAGAAATGTAGCTGTAGAGCTGTGCCCCATCTCAAACCAGGTTGGAAACTGTGTTGTTTGGAAGCAAAGAAAATATATAAATAATGATCGAATTTATAGATGAAGTGCCTGTGTGTGTGTATCTGACCTCCAGGTGCTGAAGCTGGTATCGGACCTTAGGAATCACCCGGCTGCTGTGCTGATGTCTGAGGGTCACCCAATGGTGATCAGCTCTGATGATCCATCACTGTTTGGTACCACAGGCCTCTCCTATGACTTCTATCAAGCCTTTGTTGGCATTGGAGGATTGAAAGCAAACCTGGGCACTTTGAAAGAACTGGCTATCAATTCTATCAGGTAAGAATCAATGTGTTTCACTTCTCTTATGTCCGTTTCTGATGTTACTGAACTCTTGAAGTACTTCCTGAGCTGTATTATTTTCTATGACATTTTCATGACGTGCGTTACATTTTCGACAACATACTGTGACGTTTTGTGACATTTTTCACATTCTACTACCCTGTGACATATTTATTGAATTCTTTATTATTTGATCATATTTATTTGACTCTTTTTGGTTGCTTGTTCGGGACATGGATTTTTTTTTAGTTGCTTTGGTTTAGACATCTTAGGGATTAGGGTCAGGAGTAGTTTAGGGGTTAGGCTTGGCAGGGGGCTGATGATCATGTATGATGTGATGTCAGTGATGATGAACATTTTACATTATCGAGCCGTTTTACTATCTGGAAAAGACAACAAACAGAAGGCACATCGCACATGAGTTTTTTGAAACATGCTATATACTATGACGTTTTGATGCCATACTATACTGTCATTTTTGTCAAATGTTTGACAGCATAATATAGGATGGCAAATTTGGAATTCTTATGATTAAACTTTTGATCAAAGAACATATCAACAATCTTTGGAGCAGTTTCATAAATTTGATTTTTCTGCAGGTACAGCTCACTGCCAGCTCAGCTGAAGGATATGGGCTCCGTCATGTGGCAGAACAAATGGAATGCTTTCATTGCTGATAATTCATGACAAGAACACCACAGTGAATACTGTCTGACTTTAATTTTTACGTTAGTTTAGCACTGATACTACATTAGTGGCCTTTATTTTAGCATTTTCAAAACAAAAAGTGCCTTTTTGACTCTACCGTTTATTTTGTTGGGGAAACGTTGACAAGGCTTTTCCCAGTGAAAGGTCGTTCAAACTAGGTATTGAATGAAAGCACTATTTTTTGACTGGTGGTGAGAAAAGTGGTTCACTAGTCATTCAGTGTACTCAACAGAGCAGAGAACAACAGTATTGCCTGTGGTGCTCCACCTTCTGTTGTTGGTTCCAGGAAGTACAAACAGAAACCAAGATAAAAGGAAATCCAGTACTATGTTGTTCACACAGAATATATGATATCCACAGATACTTTTCACAAATATACAATCATGAAACTGTTGACTCTTGTGGATCCCGGTTCTCCAGTTTGATATGAGATGCCTCTTTATGCAGAAATGGCTGTTTTACGATGATCGCCCTGGCCGTTAACGAGGTTTTGTATTTTCCACTTCTGACCACTGCACTGTTGAACAATAAGTTTGTAATAGCCATCTCCACCAACTGCAATTTCCAGACATCTTTCTGTTTCTCTGTTTCGGATAGGCCCATCCTGGAAAAAAAAAAAAAACATCTGTCCTTTTCTTTTCTGAGAAACCAGCAACGGTTGTTAAA
>JAFBJQ010001136.1:0-77500 GCA_016785345.1 Trinectes maculatus
GAGAATATCACCCTGGGGGATGATTTCACGCTATTTTCTGCCAATCTAGCGTGTTTTTTCCACTTTAAAACAATGTCCATTTTTGGCAATTTACGAAGGGGTTAGTATTTCAAAAATGTCCAAAAACGGCGAAAACGAAAAGTGGAAATAACGCGCCAGAATGAATGAATCTAGATTTTGCTAGAATTTTTTTTCTAGAATTTCCTTTTCTAGATTTTCTTTCTCTAGATGTTTTTTTCTAGATGTTTTTTCTAGATTTTCTTTTTCTAGATTTTTTTCTAGAGTTTCTTATTCTAGATTTTTTTTCTAGATTTTCTTTTCCTAGATGTTTATTGTAGATTTTTTTTCCAAAATTTTCTTTTTCTAGATTTTATTTCTAGATTTTCTTTTTCTAGATTTTTTTCTAGATTTTCTTATTCTAGATTTTTTTTTTCTAGATTTTCTTTTCCTAGATGTTTATTGTAGATTTGAAAAAAAATCTAGAAAAAAAATCTAGGAAAAGAAAATTTTGGAAAAAAAATCTGGAAAAAATATCTAGGAAAAGAAAATCTAGAAAAATCTAGATTCATTCATTCTGGCGCGTTATTTCCAATTTTCGTTTTTGCCTTTTTTGGACATTTTCGACATACTAACCCCTTAGTAAATTGCCAAAAATTGCCAAAAATGGACATGGTTTAAAAGTGGAAAAACGCGCTAGATTGGCAGAAGATAGCGTGAAATCATCCCCCAGGGTGATATTTTCTCCATTAGACGCCAGAAAACCTCATTTCGGCATGCTTCAAAAATCGGACCAAAACGTAAGGGGTTAGTATGTCGAAAAATTGCCAAAAATGGACATGGTTGAAAAGTGAAAAAAACGCGCTAGATTGGCAGAAGATAGCGTGAAATCATCCCCCAGGGTGGTATTTTCTCCATTAGACGCCAGAAAACCTCATTTCGGCATGGTACAAAAATCGGACCAAAACGTAAGGGGTTAGTATGTCGAAAATTGCCAAAAATGGACATCGTTTAAAAGTGGAAAAAACGCGCTAGATTGGCAGAAAATAGCGTGAAATCATCCCCCAGGGTGATATTCTCTCCATTAGACACCAGAAAACCTCATTTCAGCATGCTTCAAAAATCGGAACAAAACGTAAGGGGTTAGTATGTCGAAAAATTGCCAAAAATGGACATCGTTTAAAAGTGGAAAAAATGCGCTAGATTGGCAGAAAATAGCGTGAAATCATCCCCCAGGGTGATATTTTCTCCATTAGATGCCAGAAAACCTCATTTCGGCATGGGTCAAAAATCGGAACAAAACGTAACGTTATTTCCACTTTTCGTTTTTCGCCGTTTTTGGACATTTTCGACATACTAACCCCTTAGGTTTTTTTCAATTTTCGACCTATGAGAAAATGAGGTTTTCTGGCCACTAATTAACAAGATATCAATCTGGGGGGTGATTTAGCGCCATTTCCTGCCATTCTGGCGTGTTATTTCCACTTTTTGTTTCTCGGCGTTTTTGGACATTTTCGACATACTAACCCCTTACGTTTTTTTTCGATTTTCGACCAATGAGAAAATGAGGTTTTCTGGCCACTAATCAACAAAATATCATTCTGGGGAGTGATTTCACGCTATTTGCTGCCATTCTGGCGAGTTATTTCCACTTTTCGTTTTTCGCCATTTTTGGACATTTTCGACATACTAACCCCTTACATTTTTTTTCGATGTTCGACCTATTAGAAAATGAGGTTTTCTGGCCACTAATCAACAAAACATCATTCTGGGGGGTGATTTAGCACTATTTCCTGCCATTCTGGCGCGTTATTTCCACTTTTCAATTTTCGCAGTTTTTGGACATTTTTGATATACTAACCCCTTACGTTTTTTTTCGACGTTCGACCTATGAGAAAATGAGGTTTTCTGGCCACTAATCCACAAAATATCATTGTGGGGGGGAGATTTCAGGCTATTTTCTGCCAATTGGGCGCGTTATTTCCCTTTTTCGGGTTTGGTCATTTTTGGGAATTTTCAACATACTAACCCCTTACGTCTTTGCACGATTTTTGACGGTTGAGAAAATGAGGTTTTCTGGCGTGTAATCCACAAAATATCATTCTGGGGGTTGATATCAGGCTATTTTCTGCCAATTGGGCGCATTATTTCCTTTTTTGGGATTTGGCCATTTTTGGACATTTTCGACATACTAACCCCTTACGTCTTTTGGCGATTTTTGACCGATGAGAAAATGAGGTTTTCTGACGTGTAATCCACAAAATATCATTCTGGGGGGTGATTTCAGGCTATTTTCTGCCAATTGGGCGCATTATTTCCCTTTTTCGGGTTTGGCTATTTTTGGAAATTTTCGACATAATAACCCTTTACGTCTTTTCGCGATTTTTGACGGATGAGAAAATGAGGTTTTCTGGCGTGTAATCCACAAAATATCATTCTGGGGGGTGATTTCACACTATTTCCTGCCATTCTGGCATGTTATTTCCACCTTTAATGTTTGGCCGTTTTGGGGCATTTTCAACATACTAACCCCCTATGTTTTTTTTTCAGTTTTTGACCTATTAAAAAAATGAGGTTTTCTGGCCTCTAATCAAGAAAATATCATTCTAGCGGGTTATTTTAGGTTTAAAGTTTTTGGTACTTTTGTTCATTTTTGATATACTTATAAGGAATACTATACTATACTATAAGGAATATTTTTGACTTTGTCTTGAAAAGTCAAAGTTTTATCCAAAAGTCAACATACTATACTATGACGTTTCTGACGTGTTTTTTGACGTGTTTTTGACGTTTTTGTGAAAAATCCAAATTTTGTCCAAAACCCAAAGACATAGTATACTATGACACTTCAGATGTAAGTTCTTGACATTTTGTGAAAAGTCTAAATTTTGGCCAAAAGTCGCAGAGATGCTATACTATGACATTTTGACGCTTTTTTGACGTTTTTGTGAAAAGTCAAAATTTCGTCCAAAACTTATCTACATACTGGAGGAAATGATGTTTAATGGCATTTTAACCAAGTTGATATCATAACTAATTTCACTCAATCTCAAAAACATCCAAATTTCTTTTAGAACATCATAGTATGGCATGTTGTGTCGAAATCCGATGAAAATTTAACTTTTCTCAAAAATGTTAAAATTTCATCCTGAATGTCATATAGAATTTCATAGCGAAATAGGGGCAAAATTTCTTCCAGAATGTAATAGCATATAGCATGTTATCACGAAATCGGGCGAATTTATCACTCGAATTTCACTTCTCATGAAATAAAAATAAAAACACCAGAAACGTCTACATTTTTTCCAGAATGTCATAGTTTTGAACCTCGGCATGAAATCGGTTGAAAATTTCACTTTTCTCAAAAACATCTAAATTTTGTCCGGAACGTCATAGGATAGCATCTCAGCGTGAAGTGTTTACTTTTTTCAAAAAAGTGAACATTTCATCATAGTGTAGCATGTTGTGGTGAAATCTGATGAAATATTCTCCCAAATGTCATAGTATGAGTTTTTACACAGAACATTGTTTACATGAAATTTGTCATAGTCGTACTATAGTACTACAGTACATTACTATATTAATATAGTACATACTACACGTTTGTGCCATTTTTGACATCTTAAAGTAGTATATGATTTTACTCACAAGAATGATTTTTCCTCTACATTTTCAATCCCCTATCGTTTCTTTTCATAACACCTGGACTATTGAAAGATCATAATGAGGGTTGTGGTATATGGTCATATGTAAACTCTTACATTTATCTGCATGTCTCTCCTTATTCAGAAAGACTGAAAGAAATCACATACTCATACATTTACGGAACTGAATGTCTATTTTACTTTCAGGAAAAGGATAAAAACATCAGTTGCACATTTCTGCGACTTCAAAATAAATAATACATATCGGTTGTACATGTTGACACCCAATTGTAACATAATTTGTTTAAGCAGAAAAAAATTGGCACAATATGACTATCATACAGTGTGTCCTTTTGCTATCAACGAACAAAGCCATTGGTTTCATTCTTGGATGACAATAGATGTTGGACACAGGCTCAAACTACTGAAGCAAAAGTCATTTACTTACAAACTGCAAACTCACCCTGGTAAGACTTGCCACTGCTTTTTTTCCAAGTGTCTAGGTGGCAGGAATTTTGCAATCAAGCGTGACAAGGACAGCTCCTTCAGCAAATCCATCTGATATCAGAGGCCCCCCACAAAAGCAGAACTCATACATTAGACTTTGCAATAGAAAGAAGAATAAACACACTTCGACCAATACTACATTGCAACATCTGCAAAATGTGTTGTTAGAAAAGAGGAATCAAATGTTTTCCAGTTTCAACCACAGTTTGATGTCTCTTGTCAGACATCAATCTGGCAAGAGTGTCATTCTTTTTCTTGTTTGCACAACTTCACATCAGGTCTTCACATCACTTCCTTAGCACAACTACTACCTGTTTACACGTGCAGTTGCACTTTTTAGAGTCTTGTGAGAAATGATTCCATGAATTATGTGTAACAAAATCAGCCTGTCATTACCCTGCCACAACAACCAAAAATTGAAGGAATGAAAAAAGGCAAAAAATCATAAAAATCAATTGGCCACCAGGGACATAGACTTTCATGAGGAAACCTCTATGTTTTTTAAGCACAGATAGCAGGAATAGAAAGGAATGCATCAAGGCATGAATGCTGCTGCATCTGTGGCCCATTGCTGGAAAGAAGTGACAGGTGGCTCCCCATATAAATGCTCTCACGTGTAGGCATTTTGCAGTCAGTGGTTGGACTCAGGCCCAAAATCCGAAACCTTTAATGTCTTTTGCACACAAGGTTTCCTCCTCACTCATGCCACGTTTGAAGTCTGCATTTAAAAAAAAAAAAACATGGCACACGTCTGAAAATCCATACAAGGAGGTAAACAAACCAAAAACCTTTGAAGTCAGTCTTTATCTTTCAGTCCCTCTTGCGTTGACTTTGAATCTTTTCCTCCAGTGCACTTAGGCAGACAAATATCAATTTCTCGGACAATAAATTACTCTTATTTGGATGTTAAGAGATACATTTAAGGGCTATGAGAAGACACTGGTGCTGTCGCTGTTGCCATACAGGTCAGCCAGCTTTTTGAAGCGTGGTCCCCAGTTGCTGAGATAGTCATAGTTCTGATCTGAGTCTGTACTTAGTGATTCCAGTGAGCTTAGTGACTCTGCTACTGAGCCGCTGCCTTCAAAGGCATACGTCTGCAGTGAATCATACGGAGGAGCTGAAGGGTCCACATCAGCATCCTTAAGTCGCTCCCAGATAAACTCTCGAAACACCACATTGTCTGGCAGGGATTTATAGGCTGGGCGAGTGGCTGATTGGTAATGAAAGAAGGTAGGCGTATCTGGTGTGACATCTCGCCGTACATTGGGGTCTCTCATGACGTTCAGATTGCGGAGGGTAACCATGTCAAAGGCCTCCGTGTCTTCCTCTCCACCACCCTCATCGTCATAGCGGACAATGTTTTCTCTGATATCCCTCTCCTCTTCAAGAATGAGAGGTTCCTTCCTCCTCCGACGCATTGTTACAATAAGAAGAACCATCGCTGTCAAGACACAGAGAAACAAGAGTAATCACTGACAGACAACATCTAGAATTTCTATGATGGTTGAAATCGTTGGGGAAAAGTAATGAAAAACTAGTTGGAATAAACGGCAAAAACAGGGATGTTATACCCGTATTGTCCCCCTGTTAATTTCCGATACTTCTTCAATATTATTGTAGGAAAAATATTTAATATTATACAATTTAAAATAGTACAATGGTATACACTGTAGTTGAAATGTCGATGAAGGTTACTTGAGTTCATGTGACAGGGCTGTGGGTGGGTGTCAGATGGAAAAGGTTGCAAACCACTGTGAATCCAGTGACAGTGCTGTGCAAATTCTGTCTGACTTTATTCAGCTTAACTTACAATGTGATATATTTTGCCTCTTTGTGGTTTCTACCACCGACATTTTGCTTCAACACTTGCACAAACCTCCAACAACCTGGAATCCATGGCCTTCTGAGATCTTACCAGAAGCCCTCATCCAGCCCCTGCTCCCTCTCCCATATATTATTGCTGAAAATAACTCTTACGCCCAAGCAAACTGGCAAATGTCTAATGATCCTCTATCCATCAATGTCAAGCTGGTGCCAGTGAAATATCGTTCCGTGAGCCCATATTTCTTTTCTGTCTTGGTGTTGAGCTACTGCAGAGAGCCGAGGCAGCAGAGAAAGACGCCCAGGAACTGAATTCAAACACAACTTCACAGTCTCTAATAAGGGAGCAAATGGCATAGTTGGACGGGAGGGACGTGTCACGTGGAAAGGCTGCAGGAGATGAATGGGAAGCTCTCGCTTGGTTATAAGGTGACTACTTCTACCCTCAAACAACAGCGCAAGTATCACTGCTTTACCGGTTTTGTGACATAAGAATAAACACACAACTAATATCCATGACACTTTTAGGAGCCTTGAGACAAAACACCAAATATTTCTTTCTTTTTTCCCCCCCATTCAGAAAGACTTCTACAAAGTGAATTACAAAGTGGCACTGTGAAACAGAATATTGTCAATGCTTTCCAGCAAAGCTCTATAGGGTTTAATGCCTAGAAGGCAGCCACGATGGGTGACGGACTGGAAACAGGCCAACATCCAATCACGTCCTGCTAAGATGAGCAGGTGGATGGCCGAGCATACAAATAGTCTATGTCTATGTCAGGTACCAAGGGTCCTGTTAGAAATGATTTCCAGCCCAGACGGTTTAGCAAACACACAACCATGATATGACTGGAGCTAGATTCTTCATTACACACTTACTGATGATGTACACTAAATAGAAAACAGAAAGGAGGAGCAGTGAACTGATACAAAGCTTTTGATGTACTTGATTTGTTTAAATTACCTACCCCTCACAAGTGACTGTGAACCGGGGGTTGAGTTTGTCTGCGCTGCCCTTCTCTTACCAGCGTGCATCACTGAATGTACTTTCTAATTACAGTAATTGTCCGTGCACTGTATGATTGTGGTGAGTGGGACTGATTATTCACCCACGCACCTCCTATGTCTTTGTGCTACGCTGCCATTTCTAAACGAGGGTCTTAATCAGCAACCGTGACAACGTCTGAAATAAAAGGACGGTTTTGGCTGAGGACGAATGCTTAGAAGAAAGATTAGCTCGAAAATGGCTGGAAAAAAATATTCTGTCAATTAGGCTTTTAGCGGGAGAGATAACTGTTCCTAAATAAACAAGGTTTTCTGCCTAATTTGCATCAGCTGCTTCGATTACTTGATTGGAAAACTTAAGATTTCTATAATTATTTCCACTTTCCACTGGTTTCAGGTGGGCAGGGCTCTGATGGGAAAAAACAAAAGTTAATGTTATGGTTTTCCATGCACCAGTCAGGATTTCACAAGATTTCAATTGACTTTGGCGTTAATGCTAATGTAACCAGGCTCAGTCTAATCTCACATTATGCACACACTGTCACATTGGCTGAGGTTTAGGATGAATAAATAATACTCACGAGTATTATATCATAATATAATATATCGTGTACTTCTAAAGCACCCCCCTCTGCACGTGAATGCATAGAAGTTCTCATTCGTCACATATTCACAACACATGAATCATACATGTATCATTCATTAGCTCCTGCTTGTACAGGGTTTGAAAACGTCACAGCAGGTACTGATTTATTTACGCATTTTCAAATCCGAACTTTACCTGTCAGTCATTTTCAGTCTCCTTTTACTTTAGACTTAACGTTTTTTTTTTTAAATTTGTCGGTTGGTTTCTATTGGTCAAACACAAGTTCCGAGGAGAATTCATTGTGTGACTCAGTGGTGTGGTGGTTATGTTACTGGTCTGGGGCTGCGTAGGTCGCAAGTTCGCGTCCCGCGTCTGTCCTAGATCTTTACTTCCATGAACAAACACACTGTGTAACTTAGATAGAACATTAAATAATAGTAGTAACTCAAGTAACAAATTTCTTAGTTACTTTAAGCAGGGTACTGATTTATTTACGCACTTTTAAACCAGAACTTTACCTGTCAGTCAAGCTCCAAGGTGACTTAACTGTGTGACTCTGTGGCGTAGTAGTTATGTTACTGGTTTGGGAATGCAGAGGTCGCAGGTTCACGTCCTGTGTCTGTCCCAGATTTTTACTTCCATAAACAAACACACTGTGTAACTTAGATAGAACATTAAATAATAGTAGTAACTATTTCTTAGTTACTTTAAGTAACTAAGTTACTTACTTAGATACTTAAAGGAACTAAGTAAATATTTTCCTAGTTACATTCAGTAACTAAGTTGTCAGTAACTTTGTACTTTTTAAAAGTTACTTAGTTCATTTCTTAGTTACTTTAAGTAACTAAGAAGTTATCTTGAGGAAACTGAATTGAACGCATTTTTGTTTTGCGTCTTTGAAGACGGATTTTTGTTTTTTGTCTTTGAAGACGTTTCACCTCTCATCCAAGAGGCTTCATCAGTTCATGCTCGCTGACTAGGCTGAGACTAGTCCTGGAGATGCAATTTCCTTGCGATAACTATGACCTGGATGAATGAGAATATTCACAGGCTAACTCATAAGTTACTGAGTAAATAGTTACTTAGGCTACGTTCACATTGCAGCTACAAGTGACCTGAATCAAGTCGCATTGAATTTGACATTCTTGAATCAGATTCAGGCCACTTTCAAATGAGGTACTGAATCGGATACGTATCAGATTTTGACGTCACTGAAAAAAAAGTGCCGGCAGCAGAAGCAAACAAACATGCAGGACAGTAGTGAAGGAAGCAGCCAGTGGAGGGATAGCGAGGTTTTACACCTCATTAGTTTTGGGGGTGACACAAGAAACATCTTATCGTAACCGATCTGTTTTCAAAACAATGTGGAAAGAAATGTCCAAACGGAAGGAGGACTTGGTTGCAGCTATTGCTCCACACAGAGCAGGGCTGGCCAACACAGGACGTTTTTAACAGAGTGGGAGAGTTTATATTTTTTTGTTGAAGGTAATGGCAAACCATTCTGCCTTATATGTCAGGCGTCATTAGCGCATTTACAATAAATCTGGCTAAGCAAAGGTATGTGTGTGTGTGTGTGAGGAAGGGATGGGGTGATGTTCATGTGTGCCCATGTGTATGATGTGGCTCTGCGCTAACACAGTAAAAAATGTGGTCTCTGCCTGGTTGGCCACCCCTGACATAAAGCCATCATTAAAATATTTATTTTCTTTCTCCTCGTCCTCCTTTTTAATATCGGCCGCTCACAAATTTGCAGGCTGCCGCCTCACACTGTTTTCGCTGTTTGCTTAAACGCCGTAAACGCCGCTGTTGTGCGTGCTGTCATTAATGATCAACTGCGCATGCGGGTCACTCCAGCAGCGTGAGCTGTTCACACAGCATCCGTCAACAGGCCACATTTAAAGATGTCATGTGAACGGCCAAACAGAAAATCTGATTTCAGCAACAAATCGGAATTGAGCATGAAGCCCTGCAGTGTGAACGTAGCCTTAGTTACCTAAAGTGACTAAGTAACTTTTCACTTTTTGAAAGTTACTCACTAACTTATTTGTTACTTACTTAGTTCCTTTAAGTAAATACTTAAGTTACTTAGAGTAACTAAGAGTAGAGTAACTAAACTTTTCACATTTTGAAAGTTACTCACTAACTTCTTAGTTACTTGCAGTACCTAAAAAAGTTACTACTATTACTTAATGTTCTAACTAATTTTTTGTTATTTCGTTCCACAGTGTGTGTTAATGGAACTAAAGACTAAACAACCATGACACTTGAACTCAGGACTTCTGCATGACAGGACCAGCAGCATAACCACTACGCCACCAAGCCACACAATGAAGCTTGCTCGGAACTTGTATTTGACCCATAGAAACCAACAACTGATCTATCCAATCATGTCTTCTCGGAGGCAGCCGGAGAACTCAGAGAGAGCTGGTGAGTGAAATAAGTAGAGATTCTTCTTTTAAGCCGACACTCTCTCTCTCTCTCTCTTTCTCTCTGTAGCTCTACACACCTGTCACACCTGTAGCAGCGTCAGTCTCATTAAGCACTGAGCTCTGTGACTGCTACAGCCTTTATGATGGCCTTTATGATGGGGGGGGGTTAAGAGAGTGGCCTTGATGTAGGAGAAGGGGGTTCGCATCCCGGTAGGTACAAGCAATGCTACAGCCAACCTACCACAAATTTATTTTTGTTTGTGTTTGTTGCAAAGAGATTTTGTTAATAAATAATATTAAATACACTGTAAAAAAAACAAAAAAACACAACCTATAGAATCTACCCAATAAATGCAAGGTAACAATTTGCATTAGATTTGTTTGGGTAAATTTTCCTCCAAAGGTTACCTTAAATAAAAAGCTATGAAAACATATGATTAAAGGACCGCAGAGACACAGCAGACAGTACTGGTCATGTCAATATGTTTAATAAGCCAAGTCATCAATAACACACAATAACATACATTTCTCAACAGTTTTTAACAAAAATTCAAACTGTTGTCATTGGTCACGCGTCAAACGTCCACTTGACTGTTACAGGAAGATGAACTTGGCTGAAGCAAAATTTATTGTAGAAGAATTGTGTCCCGCACCCGCCACTGATCCCTACTTCCACAAACACACTATAGAACTATAGGAGATAGAACATTAATAGTGATGAAGTCCAATGAAGATGGATAAGAGAGGATAAAAAAACAATTTCTTTAACATTATTTCAACACGTGCCAGAGCAGTAAAAGGTGATTTGGCCGCTCGCGAAGCAGCCGGAAAACAGTTGGCCTCTAAATGCATATAGAGCACCTGAATGTATACACGGGAAACCCTGACCTCAGAGCAGAGAATGAATGTTTACCCATTACATGTCTCTTTCATTGGAGTTGAACTGGGAGTGTTCTGAATGCTTAAGTTTAAAGGAAATAAACAAGATATGTTGTTCTGAAACATTCTGTCCATCCATAGATGTCCTGGTGAGCAAGAAGAGGTTTAACAGCAAAAAAAAAAAATAAAAATAATAATAATCAAGCTTGAAAAAATATTGTCAGATAATTGTCGTCAAATATTTAAAAAGAAAATAATTGAAATTTGTTCTCCCTGTTCTCTTACTAAAGCGTTTTCTCCTTCTTTTTTGCCACAGCTGAATTTCCCATGTCAGACACAAAGGTAGCAGAGTGCACCGCGAGAAAACAAATGCGTCTCGACAAATGGATTTGTCTTGTATGTCAGTAACATGACAGATGCCACTGCATGGATGACATTGTGCGACGACGACTTAATGAAGGACACAGAAACAATCAGATTCTGCAAACAGCAAAACCTCAACAACAACTGGCTACATTTCATTTCAGTTCTGCTACATGTTTGCGTCACGTTTCAAGTAGATGTCATAGCACCTTTGTTGCTGCTGATTGTCTGTCGCACTGTTAACTGTATTTGTCTATTTTATGTTCCTGTTTACTGTCTTACTAACATGTCTGCTTTTATTTTCTCCACGAGCGTTTTCCCCTAAAGGTCTATTTGACTTTTGACAAACAGAATCCGCCAAAACAAAATCTTTCTATAAAATGAAAACAAAGGCCTATTTTTGTAAATATATAAATAAGAGAATTGTAATGGTGTTTGACTGAAGGGGTCTGATAAGTGACACAGGCAGAGATGGAGCGATACCTGACCTGTGGGATGATCGTCTCAGTGTAGATGCATCATCCAAAAGAGACTGGATCTTTTATTTTTCTAAAAGGGGGTTTTAAATGACAAATGCAAAAAAACACCAGGCATTTTCAGGAACATTACAGCAAGGTGTAGAGGACGAGCTCAGTAATTAAATCTAAAAATACCAACCTAAGATTAATGACCACTTAGCTTATGAGTGGAGCCAGCGCTAACATGCACACAGCTCTGTGTGGGTTTACAGGCAGGTGGAAGCCGCACGCGTTGCATCAGCCTCAGTCAGGGACTGAAGGTCTCAGACACAACTGACGAACACTGAGATGAGTGGAGGAGTGGCACAGTGGCGAGATCTCCACCAGCAACATGACAGGCAGCTGGAATCAGCGTTGCTGCTGGGAGTGTGTGATCCTCTCACCTGATGAGAGTGATTGATGGCGGGGTGGTGGTGATGGCGCGTATACCCTCCACTGACAGCACCTGAGGACGCCAGCAGCGAGAGACGCAGCTCGGGCCTCACTCCGGCTCGCGTCTCATCCAACACAATACAATCACACACTATCACAGCCTCAATTGCCACCCACAGATTGAAAGGGGTCTTGATGAGGGACCATCAAGGCAGATGAGATATAAAGGAGTGTGCAGAGTGGTCGCTAATGCAGGGGGGGAGGGAGGGGCTCCGAGGAGAGGGGGATGTATATGCACAAAGAAGATGGTGAGAAGAAAAGAGGCCGGTTTGATTGAGCTAAACAGACTGATGGGGCAACTAAGGAGAGACGCACAAAGAGCGTGGCGAGGTGACACGGCGGTGTATGGAACCGGAGCCCATTAGTTGTAAGCCTGTGGCCTGAGGCGACGGCGAGCAGAACAGAGCCAGCTTGCATGAGCTAAGGCGGGTTCAGGGTTCCTCAGCCACGCACTCACCCCCCCACAACCCCCCCCCCCCCCCCCCCCCCCCCCAACCCCCCCGTTTGTCTTTTGAAGTTTCCAATTATCGCTGAAAGTTGCAATAAAAAAAAAGGAAGGAAAACTTCAAGGAGAAGTTTGACCCCATCAAAGGCTCATTCCAGTTATTGTATCTACGCTGCTCAGATCGCCTGAGCGTTAAACTGTGACTCTCTGCATTAGGCGCTAACGCTTCGCCTGTGGCTTTTATGAGCAGTAATGTAGCCTGGAGGTGACGCATCCACGCTGCATCGTCTTTAAGGGTATGTTAATGAGTTCTCATCTACAGGCTCCTCCCCTCACGCCCTGACATACGGCGTAACGCTGGAAAACAGAAGCAGCGACTGTCCTTGAAAACCCATCACCCCACACGGTACCTCCACACTATGACCTCCATGAAATATTACGATGAAGTTAATAAAATACACCGACATGGAGCTTCCTGACAGGGCAAAATGACCTGAAATGTTCAACCCCATCACTGAGTCAGGCTGTCTTCAGGCACTGCTCTCTCTCTCTCTCTCTCTCTCTCTCTCTCTCTCAGTAAAAACACACATCCACTCCACTCTTTACTATTTGTGCTCCAATAGACAAGGGGCTGGCTGTCACACAGATGACAAATAATAAGAACGGGCAACAGGAAGCATCATCTGCATCTGCAGTCGTCTAATGCGGTCAGTTACAGACAGCCATTATTTACATGTCCAATCTTAATATCGGTTTAACAGCCTCGCTCGACCACAGATTCAATCAGTTCATTCTGCAGAGCGACCCGAGCAATGAACTTTACAGTGCAGCGGCAGCGCTAAACACCTATAAAAATAAAAATACTCCTCAATCCCCCGAGAAGCTGGTGTGAGGACTGTTGTTAATTGACGCTCCCGGCAGCGTCTCAGAGGTGTTTACAGGTGCCTGTAAACATCCCCGCTGCTATTCAGAGACGTGTGACCCGGGTCACATGTATTTACCAAAGAGGAAATATGAGGGGAAGATATCTCCCCCCCGCCGAGTTTGACCTGCGCAAGACCTCAAGATGCAGCAATGTATTAGCGAAGCCTCTTTCAGACACTCAGCCCCACTACAGAACGGCGAGCAGCCGGCGGTAAGTCGTTCATTTATTTACCCCGGCCTGAGAAAACCTGGGGTAAATAAATGAACAATTTACACTTCAATATGTGAACATCTTCACTGCGTCAGTAAGGGTGTGCATACTGGGTACTACTGCAGATTACTTGTGCACTTTTACTTGAGAAATATTCTTCATCGTGCAGCCTGCAATCGCACAAAATTGCGAGGTATATGGAACCACAATTAAATGTTAAATTAAATAAAATCTCATATTTCATGGGAGCAACGACCAAAACTGCTAAATTAAACCCAGACTATAAAAACCGCAGCATCAGTGACCTCCACAAAAATGACACCCATCAGTCTGATCTTTATACCGGTTGTTACCTGGTTGTGCGTCACTGACTCCGAGGTCACATGGATCTTACCTAGCAGGGTGATGATGCAGCCTAAAATAGCCAGGAGGGCGCCGGTGCTCAGGCCAGTCGCAGTGTAGGCCACGGCTCCACAAGACAAGGCCACGCCGTCGGAGTCACAGTCGCACACACGCACCGGCAGTATGTTCGTGCTGCTGAGGGCAGGACTCCCACTGTCCATGATCAACACCGGCAGCCGATAGACAGGCTGCTCCCGCCTCCTGAAACCACCTCGCTTCGTCAGTATGGACGCAGTGTTGTCTGCAGGGTAGAACAAGAAGCACGAAACGGTCATTCGACATTCGATAAGCAACCGTCATAACTTCTGCTCTGTTACGTTTACTGTGCTTTGATTGCTCTGGTTGAAATTATGTTCGAAAAGCACAAGCAGAAATGGCAACAGATGGTGTCATAAACACAATTCATCACATTGAAACGCCGTGGCGTCTCTTCCCGGCCTTGACCACTTGTTGGCTAATCACAAGTAATAATAGCTTCAGTCTGATGGTCAGCTCATATATGAGACGCTGGAGCAGGAAAATAATGTGCCATAATAGCAGGTACGGGGGAAAAAAAAAGTGCTTCATGACCTCAATATCAATAGACTTAAATATACGTTCACACTGAGCAGTCAGGATTGAAGTGTGGAATTTGCCCTGAAGGACAACGTCTTTGTTTTGTGACTCGTAGTGAGACGACTCTTAGCGACAGCGAGTGAAAACAGCGAAACGTTCATATGGTGTGAAGAAAAACACAAAGCGTGATGGGCTTTTAAAACAAAACACTTTCAATGTTAAATGTATGTTTTTGCACCGAGAGTGAGATAATGGTTGTGCTTTTTTCCACAAAAAGTGCAGTTACGATCGTAACGTTTTTGTAGGTTTGGACATTGACTTGTGAAGTAGCACTCATCTGTTCGCCACTGTGCAGCTGTAAAACCATATTATATAGACGTTCTGCCATGCTGCCCCTACACTGCCCCCTATGGCTATAAAACATTGTAGTAAAAGCAAGTTCTTCCCCAGCATAAAACAGCTGAATATTTCAGTCCGAAACCATCGACTACCATAACTCTCCGCTCTTCTGGTTCCAGGTGTTTCACGAGATTTCGGACCACGTGGAAACAATCTTCTCACCTAACTCGAAGCAAAAAAGTTTTAATATCACTTTCTCGTTCACTACAATGGGAAAGAGGTCATCAAAGCAGACACCAGGCGCCGCGCGGTCAAAGAAAACTTTTCCCTCCATCACAAACCGCCGACCAGCAAAGCTGCTTTTCATCTGCTGACGGGTCACCTCAAACATCCAGTTTGTCGTGTAACGCGGGTCTGCACTCGCGCAGATTGCCGCAGCCGAACCTGGCCACTGCCTCTGAAGCGTAATGTGGCGGCCGAGCCCCCACATGTGTGAACAAAACAGTCGGCACAGGGCCTTTACTTCACAGAGTTTATCAGCTCGGCTCATTTTAAAGCAGCAGGGAATCGTGTACGAGCTGATGGAGTTGGCCGCAATTTTCTTTTGTCCTCAAAGCTGCAGCAAACACCAGCGAACTCTTAGGTTTTCCTATAGGAGAAGCTGATTTTCTATAGCCGCCCACCGCTTTGCGTGTAGGTGGTGAGCAAATTGTTGCAGGACAAAGTGCGGTTTACAGTTTGTCTGGGTTAGTGTGTGATCTAAAGCAGCCGGAGACTGTGCAACAGTGCAACGTGGCACAAATTGAGTTATCTCGGACGTGCCCCAGTTGCAGAGGAAAGTTTGTTTTTGCATTCAGCCGCGATGACTAATTGCAGAAAAGGGTTGAGAGGGTGTTGTCATGGCAGAATTACGGTTCCATTTGGCAGGAATGGGCACGACGGGAGGCGGCGGCTACTCTGTAGTTATCCAGAGTCAGATTGCAGAGCAGAGCGAGTCTGCAGCAAATATCCCTTACCTAACTTCACCAACTGTCAAGCACCTCAAGGGCGATTGTGCAGCAGCAGCTGCTAACTTAATATGTGAAGTTTTGACGGGGAAGTAGAAATTCAGTAAAAATTTAGTTTGGTCTGACTTCAGGGTTTCTACAGTGGTAACCAGGTTACCAACCGCTTCATAAGATAATTCATATAACTTGAGCATTAAAATTATTATCTTGTGATTAGAAAAAGAAATCTTCCTGGGGATGCAATAATTTTACCCTCTGCTGTTAAATGAGCACATTAGCTTTCAATAATTCCAGTGCATTTTCCTAATTATACTTGTTTCCTTTCACTACAGTCAACTGAACACAAATGTATCTAGATAAGTAAAACCCGAAAACTTCTTATAGCACAGTTCAAAGCCTGTGTCAAATCCATGCCCTACAAAATATTGATTATTGGCCCATGATGATAGAATTATATCATTATATTGCATTTTTTTCTGCAGTACACATCTATTCCTAAAGATATTATTTTTAATTAGCCAAATGCAATTTGAATATGATGTTAAAATGAAATGGTCTGTGGCCGATAACATCGAGCAGCGGTCTAGAAACAGGTGCAAAAACACCTGTGTGACTAACATTACTGCCTATGATAGGCGAGAGCAAATTAAATCTCAAACTTTTTATTAGCACCTCAGGCTCTTTCTCGATGAAACTGAACTTACAGGTTGCTGTGTGCGACTTTAGCTGAGAGACACTCTCGCACAACCACAGATTATCACAAAATAACAGTAAGGAAAAGAGGCCTGCAGGCGACATCAGTGCAGCGCACAGCAGGGGGCGGTACCTTTGTTATCTCGTAGGGTGAAGTTGAGGTTGCCGGCAACAGATGCGGCGAAGGCGAAATAAAAACGGTGACCGGTCAGAGGTTCGTCCTTATCCACAGCACTGATGGTCTGGATCACCTGATGAAGACAGGAACATCAAAAGATTAGTTTCCTTTCACTTTAAAAATATGTTTACGGTGGCAGTGCAGTCCGAGCTGGCTGCTGTCTGACATAATGGTATCCGTTTGTCGTCAGGCCTTATGTAGATGCATCTTCCTGAAAAGGACGAGCAGCTTTCGCTTGATGCTGATTAATGGAAAAAAATGTTTCCTTCAAAATGTTTGACGGCAATTTCCGGCTGTTTATCTCTTGAAGCACAGTAAAGTGCTCATTTGGCAAGAGCTTGGCAATCTCTTAAGGATGAAGTGTTTTCTTTAGGAAAGTGATCCCCACCCCCCCCTCCAAGTAAATAATCTTCCACTGGTTACTCTATTAGTCCTGGTATCTAGACTGTGACAGAAAGAAAATACAGGAACAGGGGGAAAAAATGAACTTTTACATCACATCTACATTGTTTTTACATTTCACATTGTTATACATGTCCAAATATGGTTAATGTACAGCGCTGCCAAATGGTAATGAGGTCCAGTCACAGAGCTCATTACCCAGCAGACTTTCAATTACAATGTTTCCTAATGAGAGTGAAATAAAAGAGTTTTTTTTTTTAAATCGCACATCTCTCTTTTTATGCGTTATACTGTGGGTTCCAGTGTGTTAAACCCAGGAAAATGAAGGAATTTTACATATATCATAAAATATGTAACTTTATTTAAAAGACACATAAAATGAAAAATAACATTTTTTATGGCTAGTATAACTTATAATTATGATCTGGACTCAGCGTTTGGGCAGAGGCTCAACAGCCCCCAGGGGACCAGAGTGAAATTTAAATATTCACTTTACTAATATTATCAGTGTCAACCTGTAACGACTGATACAACAAAGTACGACGGCTTAAAACAACCGGGACAACTGCTAAAGGCTTAACAGTAAACACATACTGATATTAATATCTTAAATACTTAAATACCATATAAAGAACTGAAGTCAGTGTCAGGTCAGTCGTTACTGAGCATTACAGTAACATACATGTGTTATGCATTCAGATAATCCTGCTTTATTATTACAGGTATGGAAATAACTTGGATAAGGACTGCTTTATATCTGAGCTAAACCAGTGAATTCTATTTGTGTCTGTCCATTTTATTTTGCTGTGAAGCGAAGACTGAACCGGATCCCACTCAAAGATAAATAATGCAGCAACTCAAATGACCAAATAAACCAATTTATTTGCACCCACCAGCATGAGCTGTAATGGTTTTTATTCATGTTATCAGAAAATCAAGTTATCTCTCTCAGCAGAGAGAATAATTTGGAAAAAAAGAAAAACCCCAGCTGAGCTTTAATTTCATCGTCTGTGCAGAACTTTGCTGCAGCATGGGGAAAAAATGGGGAAATCTCACTGGGTACATGGTGTACAGCAGAAGCATATCGCGCACAAAACATGCCATATGGACGACAAATGATAGCCACCAAGGCGGCCATCAAAGTGGGAGTTACTGCAGGAGTGTCCTTATAAATTTAGATCAAGCCTCCTGAATCCTTTGTAGGGAAATCTAGAAACTGTGACAACTCACACCCGTGGACGGGATCCGAGAGTTTCTTAAAAGCAATTCACACTAAATGATCACAAATCCCAGCCCCGAACAGCTCTGTGTCGAACATCAAGACAAAAACAAAACAGAAAAAAGAAACAAAAAAAACAAAAAACAGCTGATGATCTCTCAGTGCTCAGACATGGATTATCAGTTGTCAGCTGTGGTTACAAGCTGTCAGGTATTAGGGGTTGGTGTAGGTGGGAATCGCCAACCTGCCAATGATTCAAACCGGCAGACGGGGTGAAAACGTGTGAACGTGTAACTCTGTTGTTTTTTTTTTTTTAACAAAATTAAAATCGTCTTTTATTGGCAAAAAATAATCCCGCCTGTTTTGTATGGAGGCACGAGGGGGATTTATCCGGGGAAGGTTATCTGCTCTCCTCTGAGAACACGCGGGGCGTCTTGTGTACGTACGCGGACAGACGCGATGTTTGTGTCGCCATCAGCTCGGTGACAGGTAGACGCACCTAAACATGCAGCGTATGCACGCTCGGCTGCATATCATGAAGGCTGCCATTGATTCTGGGATCATAACTCACACGCCTCTCACTCTGTTATGGAAATTTCCCATCTGATCGAAAACCTTTCTCTGTGGCTCCTGCAGCGGCGATGAATCCTACACACAATTCCAACCCTTTGATGTCCTTTGAATATTAGAGGTGGCTTTGGAGCTTATCTCCAGGAAGGTTTCTGTTCCTCACTGCTGAGGGAAAGAACTGTAAATCATCCTTAAATCAAACACTTTGTAATGTATAATGCCTTTCATTAGTGCGGCTCTGATGCAGGGCTTTCCAGAGAACCTTTGGTGGGGAATTCTCTATCGGGTTGAGTCGGAGAGAGGAGGAGAGGGGCATGGATGTAGACATAAATTCTCGGGGAAAGACATTAACAGCGGCAGAAGACTGGTGCCTGTCGGAGGGCAGGACTGAGGAGGCCCATGAATCACAGAATTAAAGGGCTTGGAGTTCACACGTGGCTGCGCGTCAGATTAAAAGAAAAAGTATATAAAAGCGCAAAGGTGTCTCTATTTGTGGGTGTGCGCAAACGACAAAGACACACACACACACACAAGGACGCGCTTGTATATGAAAACAAATAGTTAAATAGCGCTGGACAAATTGGGGTGCTGGTTCTCCAGCCAGGTGCCAAAACCCACTCAGAAGAAAATATAATGGGACATAATTGCCATAATTAATTAATGAACAACCTTTTTTTTTTTTTGCATTTTTTTACTTTTTTAAGTTTTTATATTTGCCTCCACTCCGCTGTGGCGTTTCTACACTGACGTCCACCACAAAATGATAAACATATGTTGACTACTTGCTACTTATCTGATAACATATATGCCAGATTGTATGAGTTAAAATATTGACCAGGCCTTTTTATTGGCCTTATTACTTCCCCTGAATTTAAAAGGTGGCATTAAACCTGGTAAAAATGTCTCTCATTTGAAATTATAAATAGAAAAAATATTATTCTGCCAACCAGTGGTAGGTTTCAAACGCAGTAGTGTACCTGAGAGTAGTACCTGGGTACCAGAGTCTGCATCTCTACCTCCTCTCACGCTGGCTTGGCTCTTAGCTGGCAACTAAATTGACCATCGATTCATTTTTAATAGAAAGGCTAATTCCGACGCCTCTGTGCCATAACAGTCGCAATTTTCTGACAAGCAGGTGATCTCCTGTTCCAAAAAAACAAAAAAACAAAAAAACACAACTCTTTCCAAACGGACTTTGGCTCAGGCCAAGATAGTACACAGAAAGAAAGCCAGTGTGTATTGCATGTTGTGCTCCGGGTGCAGCCACTTGCTGGGAGGGAAAAAAAAGGGGGAGAAAGTTTGTCAGCTGAAAAGCCAAGTCTCAACTTGAAGCAGTCATAAAGCTCGACAACAGCATGAGGCATAAACTATGCAAGGACAGATGCACTGATGGAATTGCAACTCCTCTGCCAGCAGCATTTAGAAGGCAGGAATACTAATCGCTCTGCGGAAGAGGCTGGAATGACAGTAAAATTCAATGCAGCCCTTCACATGGCAAAAAAACACCATTCCAACTAATGATTTTTCTCTTAAGGGCAAACTCAGCCTCTGGCTGTTTCCCCTTAACTTAAACATCCTATTGTCTCTTATTACTTAAAGCAGTAATACAGTTTAGATGGAAGAAATACTCCTGTGTCGAGGTTAGTCTGGAGCCTTGGGTCTTACCGACCCACTAAATGTCTTCAGTAAACCTCTGAGGGAAATCTGAGAGTCATTTACACGACAAAAATATATTTTTTAATCTTATTTACAGAGATTTAACATCATGTTGGTTACGTTTCTGTGTAACCGAACTCAATTATGAAAACAAAAGAGTGGAAACCCAACAAACAACTTTCACACAACAAAACCGCAACAAAAGTTTCACTTGCAAAGTTGCTTCGCTTCACAGTTATTCTCTAATACGCAGGATGAGAAGTGACTTTCCTTCTAATGAAGTGATACAGAGGGTGATGAGTGTCAAACCTGTAGCAACACATCTCGCTCTATTTGTGGCAAATGCAGCCGTTTGTGTTAATCAGACAACACTTCATCATAACGAAACAGGAACCAATTCAGACATGTTCAGCCTCTTTTTTTTAATCTAATCATCGGAAGAAAACTTAGAGAAAGGGGCAATTTATTGAATTTCTAGTACTAACTAAATTAAGCAAATGGAATAAATGGCAAATTTCAAATTTTGGTACAATCATACTTTTTTTATTGGACGTTTTGTTACCTCAGATAAGGACTTATTTCTAATGTCAGCTATTTTATTGAGGCTAAAAGGTGTAGAAACCGACAGGTAACCCACAGTAAGGTCAAGCCAAGAAAATACAGGCATTATACTAAAGTAATATCAACATTTTTCAAATGATACTCTGTCCAAGATATAACTTTCAAGTGTAACTTTGGAAAAAAAACTGTTAATGACTTCAAATTGAAACTCTGAGGGTGAACTTTCTGACTGACGGCTCATTTGGACTCAATCTGTGTAGTGCTATAATGACTTAAGTAATGTCTGCTAATCAGCCTGACGAGACTGAGACTTCAGCCTGTGAGAAAAAAAAATCGGAGCGATAATGACCTCGAATAACACTTTCCTGTGTTTGACACCAGCAGAGTAAACACTGCATTATATGTTTAAGTCGCCGGAGGCGGAAAACGTTTCCGAGGAGATAACTTCTGTCGTCAGCTGATGCTATAGGGATAAAACCGACTCGACTTTGAGTGGCTCTCGAAAATCTAAAGTGAAGTTGCTACTTTTATTCTCTCTCCTAAAAGGTGTAATTAGCAGTGATAATTGTGAACAGGATGTGACTGATCTTTTCGTTTTGAGCCGTCCGCTGGCAGATGACTCATACAATGAGATCAAGCCAGCCACTTGAAAGTTAAACTAAGAGTATAAATAAGCAGTGGATTACTTTCGTTCGCCCTCGTTGCCATGGCGACGTGGCAGCTGTCACCAGGGGTTGTTGACGAAGGAAGCGGTGGGCCTGTAGTTTTCACACCCCTTCGCTCTCCGCTGCGGCTCCCTATGAAATCGACGCCCCGAACGTCGCCCTCATGTGACACCCGCAACTTCGCTCACTGACAGATCAACAGCACCCGCTCACACACCTCACGCCGCCGCCATCATCACTAACACACACATTTGATGACACAAAATGTCATCCTTGCATCTCTTCTCATCCTTTTCTGAGCTCGACTCTCTCGTTTCACATTGATTATCTGTGTCACTTGCCCAGATTCAGGTTTGTTGGCGCGATCCGAGGCTTAAAGTGATCTCCTGGCGAGATCAGAGATTACGTTTGCTCCATGCTCCATCTTTGTTGTAGAGCAAACCCGCTGCCACGCTATACTAACGTCTGTACAACCGTCCTCTGCATTTTGACACATCCGCTTTCATCCCGCACCTTGATGAAACGCCTCCAGTGACAAGTGGTGCCATGAAGTTATTTTTGTTGTTTGTGTGATTGATGCGACAGGCAGCACTTAAGAGGTGGTTAAGTAAAGTAGTTTTGATCAAGGAGGGAAAAAAAATATAGAAAAAATTAAAAGTAAATTGTGCTTCATTAGCTGTAAGCATTTCGTTCCTGTTTGCAGCGTACATGTGGGTGTAGCGCTGAACACGGTCCCTGTGTTTCATCTGTGTACTGATGAAATCTTAAAAATGTGTTAATTCTTGGGCTCGTCATGGGGTTTTAATTAGCTTCTTTTTACGTTAATTAAAACATGTATAAATCTGAGCAGATTCATACATGTTTATTCATGCTGGAGGTGCCAGGATTTTTTTATTTTATTTGTGCAGCTGATCTGACACTTAAGCAGGAAAAAAGACGGACGCTCTTGGCCGCGTTGTTTCAAACATCCTGCCTCATCTGCTGCCGTTTCAAATGGTTTGTGAAAATATGTATAATATCAAACACAAATGGCTATTTTGTCTTAGCTTAATTTTTGCGGATCAACTCTAGAGGAATAAACTGTATTTTTGGAACAACATGATATTTTGGGCAATGTAAACTGGTAGATGGCAGGAGAGGAGAAAACTATCATGGGACCACGTTGACGTTAAAGAAACTCAAAAGATATGACGAGGCCCAGGCAGGTTCTGTAGCTACAGGAAACATCTTTTCATCTATGATTCGTGGGCCATTTGATGGATGTTTACTCTCAGTGGAAATCAGAGGTAATGATATCCCTCAGAGACGCACATCACCTGGAATTTTAAACGATGTGAATCACGCGTGTGCGTTCGGACTGGACTGAGTTACGACTCGCAGGAGGAGCACGCTGTGTGATGCAAATTGCTGCAATCAGGCACCAAGGGGTTCGCACCTTAATTGCCTGACGAGCTTCGTCT
This sequence comes from Trinectes maculatus, assembly GCA_016785345.1. Lineage (NCBI taxonomy): Eukaryota > Metazoa > Chordata > Actinopteri > Pleuronectiformes > Achiridae > Trinectes > Trinectes maculatus. The sequence continues at coordinate 23,469 of JAFBJQ010001136.1, forward strand.
CATCTAAGACCTACCATTGCTCTTAGAACAATGTCAAGCACCTGTCTATTTCACCTATACATGATGACTCCGCCTCACCCCCCCCCCCCCCCCACACGTCTCTCACAACAGCCCCCCCCCCCCCCCCCACAACAGTTTGTCAACTGGCCGACGATCACAGACGTCCAGGGGATGCTGCAGGAGTGTGGAGGGTGGGGAGGGGAGGTGGAGGCAGAAAAGCAGATGGGGGCAGCAGAATGCCAAGTCCACTCATGTATGTAATGGTTACACTGAAGTGATTGTACAACATGACCCCCTTACCCACACACACACACCCCATTCCCACTGCCCCTGCTCCCTCCACCCCATCATAATATCAGTTAATGTTATGGCAGAAGACAGACGCACCGATGATCCGTAACAAGTGGCGTCTCTGGAGGGAGCCTGTACCACGAGGCGGCCTTAATTAGGCCTGAGAAATGGCAGGTTATTCCATCCCTGCACTCCCTGTTAATCTGTGCCACAGAGTCAACTCCGCTCCCAACTGGCAAATATTATTTCATCTTCCTCGCAGCTGTGAATGAGCCAATGGGTGTGACAGCCAGTGGGCGTCCTACTTTTTTAACAGCGCTTATAGGGGAAAGAGATGCAGCTAGTGACGCCAACTGTTGGTCGCTGCTGCCGGACACAGTACACAGGAGCATTTTAATTAATGAGGACTCAGAGTGTGTGTGTGAGAGTCCTGACAGTCTGTCTGCTTACAGGCAGCCGACACCCAGTTGTTATTCCAACAATGTTTTCAGATTCAAATGTCAACCTTTTGCTGCGTAAGTATTATTTTTTTTGGGGGGGGTGGGGGTGGGTGTAAAATTTCATCATGAACTTTTCATTTTGCCTGTCATCATTATATTATTGAGATCGTCTGAGAGTGCATTCCCGCGGATACAGGCAATTCTCTGTTCTCCCAACAGGAGGTTGTCGGTGAAACACAGGAACTGTGACTGAATGGAAACTGGAATTAGTGAAATGAAATAAAAGCCAATTATGAGATAAAAAATAAATGGAAATCTTGTCTGTAATCGTTAATAGTCATGTTACTCTAATGTTAATAACATGGTACAAATTGGCATAAAGGCATATTGACAGATTTTTTTTGGGGGGGGTGTAGTACGTGACATATAAATTATCATATATAAATTAATAAAATTTCACAGGTATTAAAAAAAGGCATTGCATGTGATAAATTCACACATGCACAGTGGCTGGCGAACATGATGACCAGTCTAGTCTATTTCTAAAAACATAAAGCATTTATCTACTTTGATCTGTAAAAAAAAAAAAAAAAAATTCTGTGGAATTTCTCCCTTCAGTTTAATTACACACGAGGTGAAAACATTTCCATACTCAGCACTTACACATTCAGAGTGTCTCGGAGTGTTTCATGGTAAAACTAGCCCCAAGCTATAGCACCCCGCTTCCAATCGCACCACTCCAAGACTATACGGACAGAATTTGAATTCGCCACATCGGCTCACTGTGCGGATGCGGACACGGGGCTCCATCACCAGCAGCGGCGTGCTTTTCAGGAGAGTAGCTCCTAGCAACACCTGGGGTGGGGGGAGTCATAGCTCAGCTATCAGTGGCATTGAGTAAGCAGTCTGTCTGCTACAGCTGAGTAATTACAGATGTGCTGTACATTTTCCTGCTGATGATGCTGTCAGGGGCCGCGGCTGTTCCTATGTCCTGGGGGCCAGTTTGATTGTTAGGGAATGACTTTGTTCCTGGTATCGTCGCCGCCTCGATGGCGTAATGTATCAGGCGCTAGTGCGGAGAAATGTGCACATTATCTGCTGAATTTAAAAGTCACGGTGTATCGATGGGGGAGAGATAGTCGTTCGCATTGCTGTAAATTTGGTGTCACTGAGCAGCAGTCATCTGAGGATAAGTAGCAGGATCATTAACCAAAAATAGACGTTGGGCTGTGGTAGACTGCATCCTTCAATAACTACTCATACAGAAGCAATGTTATTCCAGGAAATACTCTGCCCTGAGGCGAATATATGATGAATCACATTTAAATTTAGAGATATCTCACAATTCCTCGCAGTAGGTTAAAGAGTATGAACTAAACTTCACTTTGCTTTTCCGTGATTTAAAAAACAACAACAACAACAGCCATGCAAACGAGAGACAAATATAAACAATCCTCTAAATGTCAGCGCAGCAAACAATGGCAGCATTCTCAGAATACCTGAAAGGCACGGTAACCTCATTAAAAAAAACACACACACACACACAAACAACGACCAAATGTAAACATGAAACATATTCTTTCATTTTTCCAAATTAAATCATTTGCTATTTTCGCTCACCCCACCACTGGTACAGTGACAAACACCGAAATATGAATACAAATAACATATTTAAAAGGACCTAATAGCCATTTCCCAAACAATGCATCATTCTGATCAATTGCGCTTGTTCAGGTCTACACGCCTCCTTTACCCTCGCCTCTGATTGTATTTTCCAAATGCCAAGCGCAGATGAATCGCCGCCACAGACACAGAAGTCATTTAGCAACAATGAGGCCAAATGCTAAACACAGTGAATATGAGATGCGCGGATACGGATTCTTTCCTCGGACCAAATCTCACAGGTTTCCTTTTTCCTCATGAATGCATGAGGCGTTTTCTGCCCTTCTGCCCCTCCGTGTTGAGCGTCTAATTACAAAGGGCTTCCGAACGGAAAGTCAAACTGAGGCACAACAACACTCCGTCCCAGCGTGAGATATCACATTGTGTTGTGATATTACTGTTAATTACCACTGCAGGCAGAGTCGAGCACGATGTCGTTAATTTACTTGGCTTTGACATGTCGGCATTGGGAGGAACATCTCTAATGAACAACAACGCCTATACCTGCTATTAAATCTTAAGGATGTGGGTCATACTAATGATGCCGATTCCCTGAAAGGACTCAAGCTGTTGAGAGAATATGTGCACAGTGGACTTGGTTTGAGGAACTAGACAGAGTTTTAATGGCTTTGAGAGTCAGCAGGCCGCTTTTACAAGTCCAACTTCAAAGGTGCGGTGGCGGGAGAAGAAAGAGAGGAAGCCAGACCAACTGCGGACACATTTCTGGGTCTTACCTGTCCTGGCATGGTGTTTTCACAGAGCAAGGTTTCATAGTCTATGGCAAAGACCGGGGCGTTATCGTTAATGTCCGTGACTTTGATGAGAGCGCCGCCTTTCCCGATTTGAGTTGGATCCTCTGAAACACAAAGGCAGAAGAGAGAGGCCTCGTTAACGTCACAGTAATTCTTGCCTTAATTCAGAGTTGATGCACTCGGGCAAATTGTTGAATAATAATCTTTCTCATGTTTTTTAATTAATTACAAAGGAGGAGGGGGGGGAAAAAAGGTGCTGCTGATGATGAAATATGCAGTGTGCCTCTAACAGCTGGTGTCCTCTCTACGCTGTGGATGAGCCAAAGTGATTAGTCTCGACGCGGACTTGTCGTCGGGGAAGGCTGCGCGTGCGATCAGCCGGCTTCACGCCTCTGTCTGCCTGACACGCACTGATGGCTAAATGGCTGCGTCTGAGTGCAAGATGATGATTTAGCCTGGCGTCGCCGCCATGCCGGCCAGAGATGACGCGCTGACATTCAGTGCCGGCTGATTTGATGGTGATATAAAGGACGTGCTGAGCCTCGGGCCACAGACTTGTTGTCGTTGGCGTGGTCTGGGCCGAGCGGATGAAATGTGAGCGACTGCTGCTCAAATGCACAACATCCCTCAACCAAAGAGTCCCTCCACCCGCTGCAGTTACAGAGAATGCATTTACTATAAATACTGTCATAAGGCGTGGGGCGGTGGATTTCACTGTCCATGAACTCAAAGATGTTCCGAGCTGAAAACTGCACCCGAGTGTCACTGTGTCAGACGCCAGTACTTCATGCATGAGTGACCGCTGTGACCTTTCATATGGCTATTATTATTTTCTGCCTTCTCTTTGTTGCTATATCAGGCAGGAGTCAAACTCGGTAATCGACCGAGTTGTGTGTGCGTGCGTGTGCGTGGCGTGAGGCGTAAATAAAAACACATCTTTGAATCTGAGAGTGATAAAATAAATAAATAAATAAAACGAATACGGCTTTTCACACTGTGTTCAGTCTGAGGATGTGAAGGCAGAGGAACTGCCACGCTGACAGGCTGGTTGTCGTTTTTAACTTGTACCGATGCGACGCAGCCGTTGCCAGCGCTCAGATCGTGCACAGATGATTGTTGCCGGTTGTGATTGCGCGGCAATGGTGGAACGGCGGGAATGCTGCGTCAGGGGGAAAAAAAAAACCACACTCGTGTCCTTGGAGGAATTGAAAGATGCACAACTTCCTCACATCACATTAACATAGATCACCCGTGGGTGAGATCGCCCACCCTTAGTCAGCATCTCGTCCCCGTGGCTCAGGGAGACGTGGAGGTCAAAATGACCGTCCTGTGTGTGAATTAACATTCCCCGACATCCCCGCACAACCATAACAACTGTACTGCCCACATCAGAAAAGACTTTAGGATAGTATGATATGTACTACAGGATTTCATATAGTTTTTGTACATACGGTTCTCAATGGCAAAGATGGTGAGGTTATGGACGGAGTTGGCTTCTCGGTCCAGGGGCTTGGCGGTGCTGATGACCCCACTCAGAGCGTCCACGTTAAAGAAGCGCTCCAGGTCGGTGTTCCTGTCTATGGAGTACCTGGACACAAAGACACAAACACACACTACATCAGACTTTTGATTGTTGCCTTTGACTCGTGGTATTAAACTCTCCGGGAAAGTTTATGATTGATGGCCGAAATGATCATGAAACTTCATACAACATGGATGATATTTCTTGTAATAATGGCCAAAATGTACAGAATATTAACAAGCCCCACAGATCATTGCAAATTCAGGAATGCAACAAGAACTTCACACCGAGGGTGAAACAAAACCCTTCATTTGACAGAACTGAAGGCTGTCAGCATGTCCCTCAGCACACAACACTGATCAAACCCTTTCAATAGGCTGCAACTCATATTTCGACAGAAAATTACAGCTTCAATTAGCCTACATCCAAAGGCTATTATTGCAATGTAATTTGACTCTTGTGGCTGCATTAGTTCCACAATAATTTTAATTTCAACAGATGTAGTGAAATATACCGCAGACGCTGATAACAGTCACACAAGCAAAAAAAAAAAGAGAGCAATTTACAGCTACAATGCTGCAGTAATTTGATTTTCTGATTAAGATTACTGACAATCCTAACAGACCAAGCATGAATGCCGTACAATATGCATTCAATTAATGCAAAACTGTGGGGATCTGGAGAGTGACACTGCACAGATTGGCAGCGCCAGTGCTTGTTTTGAGTAGTAAATGCCACGGCACAAGTGTTGAGCCTTGACCCTCCTGCAGGAATGCCCTTCTCTTGTGCAGGATGGCATTTCACTTTTGCAAATGCTGCACTCCTTGGCCCTCCCACCATCTGGCACTGTGTTTGTGGAAGCCACATGGGGACATTCGAGGGTCTACAGATTCTTTGTGACTGTGGATTATGTGGGGTACTTGAAGGCACTCACTAATTAGTGTTCTTTACTGGTTTTTATTAAGATCCGTTGGGAATCTCGGAGTATGTTTATTCTATGGTAAAGAGTTCAAGAAAAATGGTCTCATCAAAGAGGCTGAGAGAGCGCAGATATAAATGTATATATATTTTAACAAATGGTTTGTACCTGATGCCGCTGTTGGAGGTGTCTGGGTCATGGGCAGAGACCCTGCCGATGGAGGTGCCCACCCTGGCATCCTCGGAAACAACCATCTCGCTGAGCGGTGAGGAAAAGACGGGCGGCTCGTTCACATCTTCCACCGTCACTTTGACCGACGTCGTGTCGCTAAACGGGCCCAAGCTCAAGAAGTTGGAGTCGATATTCCTGTTCGTGGCTTCGATTCTCAAGGAATAGCTGGTCTTTGTCTCAAAATCCAGAGGCTGCAGGAGACAGACAACGTGACATACAGGAGGGAGTTGAGCAGTGAAGTGGCAAAAGGGCTTTCATTCAAAATGAACTGCTTCGGTACAGTAACTACTCATATACAGGCAATCAGGGGTTAGGAAACACACACACACACATATATGCAAATCAGTAAATCATCCATAAAATGCTGAGACGTGCATCCCAATTAACAAAGTAGTATCTGAAGACTTCAAACCATTTGTTGATGGGTTATAGTTAGTGTGTGCAATGAAAGCTATTATATTGATTTTAAGAAAATAACAGCATATTGTGAAAAGCGTTGTGAAATGAATGCGTTTGAAAAATCTTGTCATTTTGTCTGACTTATTGAACTCCGCGCTGCAACACATAATATACGTCAGGAGAACCTGGGTTTGACTCTCCGGCCATTGTTATAACTGTTTGGGTTTTGTGAAAAAACAAACAAAGGGTCAAATTGGAACATCTGACAAGATTCGCTATTGCCCAACATTGCCTCGCTCGCTCTCCCCATTTCTCTCTCTCTCTCGCTCCTACAAAAGATCCGCAGCAATGCAGTGTCACATCTGTGTGGCCTGAGGAGACCATTTCAAGTCCTCTGACACCCTGAAAATGTGAAGTATAAGCCGCGAGCTCTGAGGCGTCCAGAACTGAGGCAAGAATCTGCAACAAATTTCTCATGAAGAAGTGACTTTGTTACACATTTTAACTTGAGAAGTTTTATTTATTGATGTAGGCGGATGTCACTGACATTATTTATAGCGTCTCATTCCCTTGGTGAGAGGAGTGTTTTTCAAACATTACAGTCTCTCTGATCCCTTCATCAATCACTACAGTGATGTCTGTGCTGTCTGTCGGCTCTGGAGATAGTGCCATTCTGGAGCCGCTGTAGTCGTAAACCTTCGAGTGACGGCGCGATGTTTACTTTAATCACGGGTGTTGGAGATGCAATTTGTCATTTGTGATTATCACTTAATCCAAAGGTGCAGAAGACATTTTGAAACACAATGAGACTGACGAAGAGAAATTGGGAGAAACAGCTGGACCAAGCCTGGAAATGTTTCCCAACATCCCACTGACTTTCAGAAAGGGCATTTCAGTGGCATTTGCGGGAGAAATACAAACATTACAAAGGTTCCGCTTTTGACAAAAATATTTCTCTGTCTGTGTCTGTTACTGTTACAAAAAGCCGGCGTTGGTGTCGTACCTTTCGCAGAAGGACCACCCCCTCTTGTGTATCATCATCGGTTGTTATGTTGAACATGCCGGGCCCATCTCCGTCCATGATCCGGTAGTCCATCTCCGCATTGGAGCCTATATCTGCGTCCACCGCTTTGATTCTGGCCACCACAGATTGCACCGGCAGCGACTCCAGCACCGTGTACTGATAGCTCTCTGGAATGGAATGGACAGGAGCAGATGCTTGTAATGGATGTGCTTATTTCACGACCAACTCACCTCCGAGCAGTCCCGCTCTTTCTCTATGCCCCTTCGGCTTTGATTTGGCCGTGTGGCTCATCAAATTCATGTTGCATAACACGGGCAGGCGGCATGAGCGACACATGCAGAACAAAGCGTTTTGCAGTGACAATGCAAAAAATCTATATTTTTAAAAACTTAAGAACGAGTATATTTAGCAAACTATATAGCTTCTCAAATGCAGTCTGGATGTAATAGGTTATGTTCTGAAATGAATGCAGAGAAAGAAAGTAAAGAAATAACCGGAGTCCCTGTTCTTTTGATACCTTTCACAGGATGAAATGTCCACTCGAAGATTCTATTACTCCGAACCAATCCTTTATGTTCCCTGAGCTTTGTCTGACCCGTCGGATTTAAAGTACTTTTATAAGAATAAAGGAGGGAATCATATTCATAATTATAATCTCCCAATCACCATGGTGGAGCTCATTACCAGACCTTTCTGTGTTCCTCACACTGTCTCCCTCAGCCACTGTCTAAATGCTAATCTGCCTGACATTGTTTGCCGCCATGTAATCTTTATAATGGCTTTTTAATTTGCCGTGCAATAGCAGCTCTTTAAAAGACCAAAAAATTGCTTTCCTCCCTCCGCCCGTCCTCTCATGCAGCTAACCTTGGCTCAATTCCCCTCATTTCTCCCAAGGACCAGCTATAGCCCCTGGACTCTATCAGCTCTGATGCTCCATAATGGTCTATCGATTCTGACCCATGACCCTGTGAGCATGACAGCAGGAGCGAAACCCAGAACTCCTCCAAAGTCTCTTTTTTCCCAGAGTGACAGTGCCGGGTTAAAATGGCATTGATGACTTATTGTGCAAACATGAACCTTTCTTTACCCCCAGGGGTCAGCAAATGGACTCGGCTTCACAGCAGTCCAGTGGTGAGTACACCACCCAGACATTTGTCGGGCTATCAGCAGTAAACTGATTGCCAGTGCTTCGGATTATCATGAGAAGCACCGCGTGCCTTTGAATCCTAAAGCTCGGCCGGGAACCCATTAGCAGCCCGTGAAATAGGCTGACAACAAAAAAAAAAATTGAGCCTGATTGATCCGAGTATCCAAGTCCGAAGCATCCTGCTGCTCTGCAGAAGAGCAAAGCAGGGTGGTGCATGTTGTGGAGAAGGGAAGTTTTTTCTTTTTTTTTTTAAAATTTGGTCATAAAAAGTCCAAATGTTTGCTGAAAACACAAATCCTGGGAGGTTACGGAGATAAAGGGGTTCTGGGGTTACCAATGTGGTTCACATGTGTATTAAAAAAAAATAGGATTTTTGAGTGTTGCTGCCTACGCTGAGTATTTTTGTTCAACTTCGTTCTGCAACCCGATAACAGGAAAAATATTAGTACATACAGTGTTGTTACAGACAATATGGCAAATTTAACATTTTCCAATGAATTCTTGTCAAGTGGTTGGAATAACTGCCAAGCCTGTTCTGCAACACTCACAGCAACGTCATTCACAGCACCAGCACCAGCACTATGACATTTTTATGTCATAGTAAAGACCCTTTCAGGAGGAACAAAAACACTCCAAATGATTACTGATGAGCTGCTGGCATGTTCTTTACATGACTTTTTATTTTTGTTTTGACAGTAAAGGGTTAAACGGGACTGGAGACTTACTGTGTGCGAACCGAGGCGGGTTGTCATTGACGTCGGTGAGCGTGACGGTGACAGAGGTGGTGCCGGAGAGGCCGCCCATCTGACCGACCATGTCTTTGGCCTGTATGACGAGCACGTACTGGTCCCTGGTCTCCCGGTCCATGTTGGGCAGAGCTGTTCTGATGACGCCTGAGGAGAGAGGCAGAGGGGGACAAATGACGCTCTATTCGTTCACAAGCGTCCTAACGTCAGACACGCCCCGGTCAAACGTTAGCACAAGTTAACCTTCAGGCTCCAAACTGTTTATTTGACCACCTATAAAATAGATTATATGATTCTACAAAATATATTATATTATCATTATGTCTGGTAAATTTTAAACCGGAATACGACCTTTTACATGGTAGAATTAAGGTGTTTCAAAAATTTACCTTTAGTGACATTAGATAAAGTAATCTCTTAGTTATTATCATTTCATGCTAAGCTAACTATTTGAACAATGGACTACTTTAACCATTTATCCAGTCTGCAAGTTTTAAGTGTCCTGTAACCGCCACTGCCCCCTGTGGCCGAGCTTTCAGCGTGCAAATGGAATGTGCTAGAGGAGCGACATCTGTATGAATGGGTGAAAGTGACTTACTGTATAAAGCACTCTGAGTGGTCATTAAAGGCAGAAAATTGCTACATAGACGCCCCCATTTACTTTGAAGTGAACAACAGATCCATTAGCTAACTATTTCAAACATTTACCCATCGCTTCTGGCAAACGGTTACATCAGCGCGTCCATCACTGAAACCGTTCGACCATTTGACCATAAGTGTTTCAATCATGTATCATTACTTTAACTAACTAATTGAACCTCCGTTTTGCCTCATCGTTTGAGCAGTTTATTCACATCGGTCATATGATTCAACCATTTATTCAATTCGTAAAGCTACAGTAAATGTTTACAATTCTCTGCTTGCTTGTTTATCACTTCTTCCGTCTCTCTCATATCAACGCGTTGTGCTGAGAGCTGACCTTGTATCTGGACTTTCTCTTTTTGTTTTTTAAATACATAGCAACTTATATTTCTTTCCTAGTCTTTCCACATATCTGCTGTCAATGCAAAAGTGCCTCCTGGGGCACAAAAAATATGTTTCATAAATATGCTATGTAACTGTTCTCAAAAGCATTTCGCGAGTCTAACTTCTCTCTAAAAGACTTTTTATCATCTGAACTCCTCTCTCATCCCCACGGAGATTTAAACGCCTCTAGCTTACAGTCGGTTTCTAATATAAAAGCATCAAAAGAAATCTCAAACAACATAAAACAAAAAAAATGGTTAAAAGACATTAACAAAACTACATTTTATGTGCTGATTTTACTAAAACTACCAGGTAACAATTATGTTACCTAAAAATATGGAATCATACAGTTCATCTCAATCACTCAAGTGGAAATTCCAAAAAAATGTACTTGACTTGAGGTTAACCGGGAATGTCCATGAATTTCTAGTCGTCTACTTACACAACACCAAATGAAATTTGACTATTTTGTGCCCTCTAATGTGACGTCACTCCAAACTGTTGATAGAGGCCTGACATATGATCAATCAAATTTCAATCAAATTTTATTTGTATAGCCCATATTCACAAATTGCAATTTGCCTCATAGGGCTGATGAGGTTAATGTTGATAAGACAATGTCAGGGGAAAAGAGCTCAGGCATGAGGATATTGCAGTTGCCAAAGGAGGTGTCTTCTGTCTGTTCCCCTGTCATGATTGATCTGTATCAGTAAAGGATGAGAGACGCGACACTAACATCAAATGACTCTGAGCCCGAGATGCTGCGTATAACAGCTATGGTTACGTTTCCGTACACGTGCACAGATTACTAAAAAGCTCGTTGAGAAATGCTTTCAGTAATACATTTTTATTTTTAATCTCAACTTTATCTCGCAACCGCAAGTGTGATAATTCCAGGAAAATTAACGCTGCGCATTTAAATGCAAAGAAAAAATTCCCTTAATCCTTCAAAAGCAATCACTGTTTCTTTCAAAGTTAATGACTTACCACACAGAGTGTTTCATTCATTAAACTGCACTTATTAAAGATTCCTCCAGAACATAGAAGATTACTCATTAAAAACCACACAAAGCCACAGCGCAGCGTTCCTGAATAAATGAAACAGTTTGAGTTGCTTTATCGGATTCACCGGCTGATGAAGCAGATCATGGAGGTTAGAGGGGTTGGAGTTGGCGTGGTGTTGGGTGGGATGGTGTGGGGTACCGCTTGTTTCTCATAATCCTTTAAATTACATAGAAATTTGATGTGAAATTGAGGTCCACTCTCACGAGGAAGAAACTTATTTTCTCAATCAGCTGTGCCCTCGATTGGCACTGTGTCGTTTTTATATTGTCAATGAAGACAGAAGAAAATTACAAGTTTGCACATTTTGTATTCTCTCTCGCTCTCTCACACATCCACACACACATACACACAAAATTCTGTTCAATCCAGGAACAGCGGTGGGACAAACAAATCAAGAAATGTGGCCAAAAGTGTGAAAGAGAAAACTAAATGTCACTGTGTGTTTGAAAATAAACAATTCCATTATGCTTTTTAATTTTCCTCTCTCTGCCATCTTTTATTAGCATCATTACAGTCCCTCTGCCTGAGAACTGTTAATGACCTACCGCTTTAACTAAATGGCTCAGTTAACTAAATTACGGTGAGCTGTCCACTCCTTTTAGCTAAAGTCTCTGGCAGTGGGTTGGCTGTGGTCAATAAAGCAATCATCCTTTTTTTTTGTTTTTTGCTGTTTTCCTGCATGACATGGCATTTCAGTCCTGCATCAAATAATGAACAGTGGGACGTTCTCACTCAGCTGAGGGGAAAACATGGCTGCCTGTGTTATTTTTATTTTTATACATATAATATATATATATATATATATCGTCTTCCTTCTTCCATACATTCATCTCTGCTCTGTCGCTTCTCTTATAGCCAATTAAAGAGCACCACCACTGCTCTGGCTCCTGCAGCCATGACCCCTGTGACCCCTGTTTACATCAGAAAGGTGACTACAAGTCTTGAATCCCTTAACGCTAGGTAGACACAAACACAACAAAACATCTCTATTCTCGACTCGGCACAATACCAGCACAGGGACAGAGCGCGGATGTCTTGACTTGAAAGAGGCTTCTTTAAACAGTCGGGAAAAGTAAAGCTGAGGGGGACGCTGGGTAATGGTCGGATTATAATGGCAGCTGCAAAGGATGGCTGCGAAAAGGTGACAATAAAAAGATGTTAAGTTTGTGCAGTCGGCGGCGAGACAAATCACAGCTCTCATTGCTAAACCATAGATAGGCTTCACACAACTGATATACTTATTTAATATCAGCTTGGTGTGTTGGTGCCTGAGAGACACTGGTTGTGGTTAATGATGCTATGAATCCTGATTCCAGCACAGACAACAACAAAACACAATACAATACAAAACAAAAAAAAACGGGAACATCTTTTTCTTTCCGTCTGGCCAGAAGCGCACACTTCTCACACAGCGACACTGCTAATCCACCCGGCGATGTTGCCAGGCTGTTGTTTGTCTGCTGGGTGCCAGCCCCCCTCGCTCTCTATCTCTGTTACCCCGTGCGGCGCTGGTGTCATTCCTGGGGAGAGGCGATGATTAAAATCCTTCTGTCGGTATAACGGCGCGGCCTCGCCTTGTGCTGTGACTCCTCGCCTCCGGTACAAGCCAGACGCATCGTAGCCGCGCATTTATCTCGCTGTCTCCACAACACTGGCGGCAGACGGGGGGGCCACGCTCCCTGCTAAAGCCCAGATAGTTGACATTTGTCTTAGCAAGACAGAATAAAAGTGCAGACGCTGGAGGAACCCCTCGGCTCTGCGTGCAGCTATGAGAGGTTCTGATGAAGGTGATGAACACTGAAACATGAAGGCTGCCGTATGTGATTTGCTGAACCCTCAGGCAGCCCACTTACAAGGGATAGATCCCATAGCACAAAAGGCGGGCCATACAAACAGGGAATAAAGCTCCAGCCCGGGCAGTTTATTACCCAGTCACATTCAAAGGATCATGCTTTAATCACAGGTCACACAGGTCGCAACACGGATCTGCCACAACACAACAATTATATTAACTACAGATCAATGTGTGTATATGTATTATATATTTATATATATACACATATATATGCCATCAATTGTGTGTTAAATTTATAGGAAATGTGTACACAGATCTGAGTTTGTTCTTTGTGATTAGAATTTTTTTTTTTTTAAACTACACCTTCTTCTCTATATTACCTGCCTGAACAGCAGGAGGCAGCCAGATTTATATCTCGCCTTCAGCTGTAAAGCTCTCAATTTAGTGCAGGCGCCACAACAACAGTCTCGCACAGAGCCACAGCGACACACAGGTCGAAAAACGAAGGTAAAGAATACAATTTTTTTTTTAAAAAAAAGGCTGCGCTAATATTTAAATCACCTAGGCTTATCACAGCAGACTCATCACTTCGTGACCTCAGTGAGTGATATCTCACATGTGATGAGTCAGAGCAGCTATTGAGCACTGAAGGATTGGACCTGGCCTTTTCTTTATGCGAGCGTTTTCAGGGTAATTAGATTCTCCGGACCACACAAAGCTCAGTGGGCCCAGCCTTCCATCACCTGAGTGTCTGTCATATTCAGATGTCACCCCCGTGTGGTTTTGAGAGGGGAACCGCGTCACGTCTTAAAGACCCCCTCCAGAATGTAATTAATCCTCTCACTCAGGTACCAGGCACTTCCTACCAGCTCAGTTCTTCCTTTGTTACTCCAGTCATTAACGTCTGTGAGCATGCACGCTTAGCCTTGTTAATGCGCATGGATAATTGTCTCTAAAAGGACTCGCCATATCGGCCAAGGTGTATGCAGCAGGAAACAGCTGCTCCAAACCTCCTTCAGCCCGCCATCAATTACAGCGCAGTCCTTTATGGCATTGCCATTTCATTTGACAAGCCATCAATCAATATATTACCAAATACATTCTTAACCAAGCACCTTACGTAACTTACATGTTTTTGCCATCATTGCTCAGAGGTTATTAGAGCTATTTGGGATTAGGTGCTTTTCCCAAGGGCACCTTGTCGATTCAATTTAGGATTAAGAACGAGAGTAAAGAGACTTGTTAGACGAGAAAGCGGCAAGATGCTACCTACCTAACATTGGCTCGGATGCATTCTCCTCCCCCTCTGACCATTAGCCCTCGGCCACTTAATCGCTAGTGCAGTATTGCAGCGTGGAGCTTAGAGTGTATTTCAGCCCAGGCACTTTGTCAAAGTCACCCTCTGCTATGGCCCAGGCGTGTGCTGCAAATGGGACTAATTAGTAACTTGCAAAGACAGAGGCCCAACGCTCATCTCACAACACATAACACTGGGCTGCGGCGTAAAAGCTAGTGACTCACCCCCGGTAACATCCGCGGTATTGACAATATGTTCGAAGCTAACAGCCAACACAAACAATGTGGTCCCTTTCACAGCCAGTACTGAAGGTGGTCACAACATTCAACATTCAACATTCAACACCTGTGAACTATAAGAAAAGTAACACAATCCTCTTCCTGTTACAATTTGACTATGTTTTCATTAACAGATTTAAAAAAAAATCATCTTGAATGATGCATTATCTCAATATCTCTTTATCTTTAATCTAAACACCACTTGGGGCCCCCACAGAGGCTCTCGTCGTCTACTCTGATTGGCTGACTGTGAAATGTGTGACCTTTAAATATGATAATCTGGCAAATAAAACACACAAAGTAATGAAAAAATAAAATGGCTCGCACACACTTGGGATGGGAATACAGACATTTCTCAAAATCTAAGTCAGACATTCAAGCCCAATGCGTGTTATCATAGCTGACATACTTCTTCCTAAAAGTCTTGTGACAGAAAATCAGAAACTGGAAAATAATGTCAAGATGTAACTCCGAAGCTCTGAGGAAGCCACAACAGTGCAACACTATAAACCCACTGACAGCTCAGTGCAAAACACTGCATGTAGTCAGACAGGCATTATTTATATATGATATTTGATGACTTCTGTGTATCATGTGTCACACTCGTGTGTCAGTATGTACAGAGTAAAGAAGTAGGGCAGATGGGAAAAAACAAACAAACAAGACACTCACAGAGAGTAATTATAACCAACTAAATCAATCGCAATATAAATCTTTTGATTTTGAGAATCCATTTGGCTTAACGCAAAACCCATTATCGGTCAGGGTGTGAGAGTTGGTGCACTGAAAAAAAAAACCTGACATGAGAGTAAAAGGGTCTGTATTTGGGAGACATGGCTTTTGAACACCATTTAAGTAAATGTCTGCCTTTGCTTTAATTGGTATTGATGTCACCAAGTCTCTGCTGAGACTCGCCGATGGGTTCAAGTCTTCTCACGAACTTTGTTAAAGATCATTGGAAGCCCAGAGGCATGTGGTGAGAGTTCCATCAGTGCGGTACCGGTAATGGATGTTTCTGCTGGACATGACGTCATAAATACGGGCACTTTTCAATATCATATAAAAAGTTGTGTACATCAAGTATCGCTTAACTTCAAATATTTCCAAGTGAAATAAGACGGTGGCAAGTTTATAAAACGTGCAGGAGTGTTTAAAGTTAATGACACAACAAGATCTTGGTTTTCCCAGGAAAACCAGCAGAGCATTTTCAGAAGCATTAAGTTTTATTTCCCCAAGGTAGTTCTTCCTGAAAGGTAACTAACTGAAGATGAAGACGAAGGTAACTGAGTGAACACTTTCTAATATTTCTCTCAATTATGGCTGTGTCTCGTATCTTGTCAGGGAGCAATATAAGGGGGGGTCGAGGGGGCGGGGTCTATAAAAAAAATCATCCAGAAACTTCTATACAGTAAACTAAGAGACTTCAAGACAGTAACATCACAGCTATAAACAGCTGATAGAATTAACGCGCAAGTTTATGTTCTTTAAGGACTCTTTTAACACTTGGTGGTATGAACGCTTCCAGTGTCAAACAAGAGACCCACACGTCTTCACACTTCCCGGCGACAAGACCCACACGGAGTCACACCTCTCCGGCGGCCACACATGCTTTTCAGTCTGAACACCAGCGCTGCATCTCATAACTGCGAGATCCGGTCGGCCATTCTGCTGGGATGGAAACCGAGCCAAGTATAATCAGTTCCTCGGTCGTGGTCGGGCGGGGATGGGCAGCAACAGAGCCAAGGCGCTGGCAGAGGCCCAGAGGCTGTATCAGGGTGCACATGAAGGAGTGTGTGTGTGTGTGCGTGTGTGTATGTGTGTGCCCTTGTGACAGTTTAATAAACTAGCTATTGTCCCACAGAAGGAGTGCCGATGTGGGATTTATCTGTGTGCTTCAAGCTTTATGATTAAAGCTACCACTAAGCAACTTTCAGCACTTAAATCTAAAATAAAAGAAAAAAAAAATCACAGGGCAGACATGTTTTAGAAGGCTGAATCCTCTCTTTATATACACATGGGGAGCAATTAACTGTTCAGTGACTTGCTCATGGAAATGTGGGCAAGAGGAGAAGGAATCAAACCACCGCTTTATAGCAACACCGCTCATTTTCCAGTTTTACAAAGCTGCTGGTTTTAAGAGACGGTTCAAGTTAGGGCTGATGCAATCAAATTATTACAAGCTTTTGTTATTGAGGGCTTGAAACACCAGGTTTTTGAAAAGGATGTAACAATTGAATTTATCATAGAAAAGCAACAGGGGAAAAGGTGAACACAGCATTCAAACACGTTAATTGGCCCACAGATATTTTAGCTTCTAATAAGCCGAGCAGAAATCCTTCAGGTGAAATCAAAGAGGTACGGGCTGACTGAGGCCACAGTGGAGCTGTCACTTAGGGTATATATATAAAAACCATGTTAATGTTTGCCCTAAAACGTGGAAACATGGAAACGTTCCTCAACGAAAGCTGCAACGGGAGGCTTCATTAGTCAAACATCTCCTGAAAGGGGAAAAACAATGCAGAAACCCTGTGATACTGTGCTAGATTCACAGCTCAGTGTGTTCAAATTCTGATGCCCAGCAATCTTTTCCATTCTCAGACACACACACACACACACACATACACACACACACTGCATCCATTATGCCAAAGCAGCATAAAGTTATTTCCTTTCTTGTGATTAGGTTTTCTTGGATGCTCCTGCTTCTCTTCTGGTGATTAGGTTCACAGACGGTTTACAGTGAAGAAGTGGTCACCGTGGTCAACATGGAAAGCTTGTCACTGAGCACGTCTCTTATTTCTCTGTCTGTGTGAATAGGACAAAAAAAAAACACACACACACACACTGCGATTGCCTGCATTGCAGTGGCTTTCACCGGTTCATGAACCAGAACTACATGCGAGGATGACGCCTAATATTCCGGGATGGGTCCGATATCTTTCTGTATTCTTGCAAGAGTGCTTTGCATGGAGTAGCTGAGCCACGGCGGGGCAGTGGCTAATGAGGCAGCTATGAAGATGTCGTGAGGACTGCTGCTGCATCAGGATGCTACAGTCCACAAGTCAACACAACCTCCAGTCCCACCCTGCAGCTTCTGCAGCATCTTTCTCAACTGATTGCCGTTATTCTTTGCAGCACTTCTCGACAGACTTTGGTTGTCTGGCTTGTCTGGCATTGTATCAAACTAATATAAACAAACTGATACAAAAACTAAATTGTCGATTGTGAAATAGCAGTGCCGGTGTTGTTTTCTCTGTCAACATCAGCGACGCCGCTTAAAGTGATTAGACGTAACATTAGAAAGAGAAAATATCTGTTTTTGTTCCGACAAATGAAATCTGGATCCACAAGCAACAAAGCTATGAAACAACTATTACTGATATTGTTTCATTACAGTATATTAAACTGTGTCATACTTTAGCATATGTAAGGTTCTTAACTCAGCTGGACGATTATTTTCCAATTAGGCTACAAAGGGAAGGTATTTTTATGTACAGCACCTTTTACTACAGGCAAACTTAATCTGTTTACCATTACAGACCCTAAAATCTAACAGATCTAGTGTTCGAGGCGTAAAGGTTGACTGATGTGGACAATCGAAAGCTTCCAACAGCTCCCGGCTATATTTTAGGTGTTGATAATGATAATGCACTTGGTTTTTATTGCCACTCTTGCACAGCATAAGCTTTAGTAATGACTGAATCAACAAGCATTTAAATAAATGTATTTCTACCAAATTATGCAAACTGCAAATGCTCTGTTTCCTCATTTGGAGAAAGATTGAACAAAATCTGCTAACGAGCCCGAAGGCAAGATACTCGAGGCGATGCCAACCGGGGCTGAATCAACTCACTGCCTGAGGGGGGCGACTTGAGGCTACGTCGACCATTATGAGCCTAAAACTACCGAGAGTCGAGTTGTATTATGGGTAATGTAGGAGCCAGGCTTTGACAGGAAATGTAAATGTGTGGAATAAAAAAAAGACCCTGATAGGCAAAGATATGCTGATTGGGTGGCTTCCACTTTTGTAGAACAATAAATTATGAAAATGGGAAAAGTTGACGTTGGCCTGGCTGCACAAACAAACACTCCAACAACCGTCATCACACTGATTCAAGTGCTGTTCAATTCTGATTGGTACATGGAATCACAAGTGTCACCTATTCACACTGAGCCCTGCTCGCCTTAAATCAGAGAGCCGCAGTGGCAAAAACAACAAATACACAAATGTCTGATGCGAAATAACCAAAACTGTTCATTTTTTAAAAAACAATTATACAATTTTTAACAAATCTGACTGAGACAATGTGTTTATGGCCTTTAAATGACATATCTGTACATTAAATAACCAACATCTTCACCACTTTGTGCATTAAAACATCACTGCTGCAAAACCCACCTGTCTTGGGCTCCACCGAGAAGTACGGCTGTCCATGGATGATGCTGTAGACCACCCTGGCACTGTTCCCATATGTCGGGTCATCGGCATCTGTGGCTGCCACTTGCACCACCATGGTTCCTGTGGGCAGACAGCCCGTCATTAGTTTCCAAGACAACATCTAAGAGCCATGGCAAACAGAGCTAAATGTAGAAATAGTCCTCACATCAAATGAGCGTGTGACAAATTCAACTTGAAAGGAGGGGAAATGGGAAAAGCAATGGAAATGTAACTTCTGAGGGAGAAAATAATCTCATTAGTCATTAGTCTTTCTTTGTCGGGAGTCGTATTTACTTAATTGTACCGAGGTGAATATTCCTACATTGAATTTTTCACTGAAACCTTCAGCGCCACCAAAAGCTTTGTCGTGCTGTGCGCTGGCACTTGGCCTCATTGCTGCTAAACAAATAACACTTTAAGTTGTTGCCATCGTTTGCAGGATTCAAGAGCAACTCTGAGCCGTTCGAGATTATTTTGCTGCCACCGTTCCCATTTGCCTCCTACAGATCCGTTAGCAGCAGCTTTTTCTGGTCACTTCAATCTGTTGATAATAATTCAGCAGCCAAACAGGTCCTACAACCTATCTCTGCAGGTAAAGAATTAATAAAGTTAAATTATCTTATTCTCCAGGAATAAGATGATCGACACAGTGCAAAATAAAGTTGTGAAATTTAAGAAATAAAACCTGATTTCGTAGCCGGTCGTGCCTCAAACCCCCGAACGTCCCTGTGACTCACAAAAGGGAAATTTAATTTTAAACTGGACTGCGAACGCCGACACTGACAACTGACATCTGTTTTTTTCCCACTTTCCCTCGGAGACAGAAACAAAGACACCAGACATCAGGAGTCCTTATGCATTTCTCTTTCAATGCACCAACTGAACGTGGCTGACGTGAGCGGAGCTGACAGCTGTGGCCAGGAAGGTAACACAGAAAGATTTTACAGAGGAAAACATAATCAGTGGCAATCAGTTTTAATAGGTCATTCATTATGGTATAAACGGGCCTTGTTGTTCCAAATGGGCTCATTTCACGACTACAGGTTATTGTTTTTTTTTTTTGCTTTTTTTACCACAGTAATTTTAATCGTCACATCATTAAACTGTTAAACGATCACAAATAAGCAGGCTGGTAGACTGTGCGTCAGCGGTGGTCTTAAAGCTGACGCCTAAAGACGTCTCCTACTTAGAAGCAGTGAAACCATCAACAATAGACATTGTTGAAATAACCTTGAGAATGGAGAAACACCATTTGCCTTGAGTGGGTCTTTTCCAGATGGTTCCATGAATAACTGGCCCACGTGTGAATATTTCACTTTAATGGATGTAGCAGCTCAGACTGTAGCCTGTATTGTTGCATCTGACAGAACGTGCCGTCTTTTAAGTTGCCGATATTTTTACTTTGAGGCAAACATCGTAATAAAAACCTCCCTTTCTTACGTGAGATGTATTTTACAGGCTTTTACTGAATGAAGTGATCATGGAAATTGAAGATTAGAGTCCTCCGTTAGGCCGTAAACCAGAATTAACAGGCTCTGGCCCTGGATGTGCGGAAGCTGCAGAAGTTATCGCCAGGCCAGATGTAGAAGGACACCTAGATTATATCATCACCTCTTAGTCATGACAGGTTATATTACCGGTAGTTTAAAGCACCAAGGTCAAAGGACGACAGTTTGTGATAGAGCTCATGCGATGTCTAAATCTCCATTACAGGTTGATAGTTAAAATCACTCCACACACAAGGCACTATGGACAAGGCTGTAAATTATTGTCTTTTGCTTTTTTCCCCACGGGTAGTTTGCTATGTTAGTCCAGTGAGCATCATGTTCTATAACAACAACAACAACAACAACAACAACAACAATAATAATAATAATACTATCTGTATGAGAGGTGATACCAGCTGGGTGAGCTCAGTGTCAAAAAAAACCAAACAAAAACAGATGAACAATGTGAAATTTGAATAGATTCTCTCTGCTCCATGAAGCTGTCACCTGCTCCTCAATTTCTCCCTGTCTGTGTCCCTTCAACGTTTGTCCATCCTCATTGACTTGATGGATCAGATCCTCACATGTTTTTATGTATTCCCCACAGCTGCGGACAAAACAGGTTCCCTAATCAGTTTGGTATCTTGGGTGAGTAACTGTCATCTGCCAGTAATGAAAATAAATGCGGCATGCATATTCTGAATGGGAGACAGGGATTCTGCAGCCATTTGGATATCAAGGCTGCGTCTGACTGTCAAGCAGGATGTGCATTTCCGAGTGAGCACTCACAATGCAGATAGGTTTGTTTTCAGGAATGTAACCTGCATGGGTGTTTCTGTAATTTCCCAATTTGGGATCAATAAAGTAAATCTATCTATCTAAATGAAGGGGGCCATCTTCTGTTTCGTGTGACAATCTTAAATGTATTATTTACTTGAAGTATGCAAAGGGCACAAACGAGTTTTCAAAGAAAGGAACGTCGATTAAGTTATTATATTCATGAACATTCGCACCTGCTCCCACTGTTTCAGACAAGCAGAAATTATTGTTCAGAGTTCACTTCACTTTCATTTGCAACTGCAGAGCGAAAATTAAACACTTTAAAAAACCTTTTTTTTTTAAAAGGTAACAACGCTCTGCTATTCTGTGTGCACTTTACCATAGTGTGCATTTTAATAGATAACACCTTAACACTTCATGCAGGCTGGTACAACAAAATTCGATTCTATTGTTTTTATTATATTAACACAGAGCTCACAGTGATGGGATTATGATCATAGGCTCCTTCAGGTATGGATGACAGAAACGCCTCTCACTACAAGTGGACTATAAGTCCACCAAAAACACTGATGGCTTGTTCAAGCAGAATTATTGTATAAACCATACAATAACAAAAAGAAATGCAGATGCTAAATTGCACCAAATTCCAATAAACCGGATCACTTTTTCTTCCTCCGGCATTAAGCGGCCATCACATCCTTGATCTCTGCTCTGGTGGATTAGACAGGAACAATGACAGCTGGCTGTGGCAGTGGTGAGCAGTAAATTCAAGAGCTGCGGCCTTGGGTTGACATTACATTCTCTATGCTTGTAATGAGCCCTCTGACTGCTCCTTTGGCCCTCTGCTGTGCAGCGGGATGGAGCCAAGTCGCCGCGTTGTCACACCTCCAACTGTCCTCCAGCTCTCCCGTCTTTTATTTGACATCCCTGCCGTGATTAAGACAAAAGCCTTCAGAGATCCTCGGGGCCATAAGGTCTGCGTGTGTATAGACGGGCGCCGCCTCTAATTACTTTAATTAATTAAATTCACGATTTCCTCTAAATTGAACCCATTCATCAGCGGCGCGGGGCCGAGACCATTAATGATTTAAAGACATCTATAAAGGAATTATTGAGGACAAGAGGTGCTTGGCCCTTCCCTGTTCTTTACTGCGCTGATAATTGCTTGGAGCAGATATTTACGAAGAGAGGCTATACATTATTCCTCCGTTGTGATCAGGACCGACGGAGTAAATAAAGCGGGTGAGTGTGACCCTGCGTCTTGCCGCTCGTGGTGCGAACGCCTCCTCCTCTGTGCCCACTCACTGTCTTATCTCGGGTTGGACACGAGACTCCAAGCCCTTGTACTCTAATCCTGCGGTTCCTTAAGCCTGAGCTCTGTGCCCCCCCCGCTGAGGACTGTGTAATCCTTCAGAGATCTCCGTGCCTGTGTTGTAAGCAGAGCACTGCCTCCCTTGATACGACTCTCACACCCACTGTATACGCAGGCTGAAAGTTTCATTTGGACTTTGAAGATTGTTTTTTAAAAAAAAAAAACTATAAATGCCTTTGTTTTCCTCTAAGTCCCATCAGCACTGTATCATGCATATTTGAAATACTGGGGCAATGTTGATAGTTAGTTGTTTTCTTTTTAAGCTCTCGAGCGTTTATGGATGTATGAAGCTCAGAAAACTCAAGCATCTATCATAAAAACTAACATATTAACAATCACTTTCTCTTTCTATGAAAGATAAGTTAAGATACGACAGAACTTCCCACACAGGGGAAAATTCAGCCATTACAGCGACACATGGGTTCAGTAGAAACAAATTCAAAATTAAACAAAGTGAGAAATTATATAATATAATATAATATAATATAATATAATATAATATAATATAATATAATATAATATATCAGACAAATGGCTGCACTCAGTTGTGTGATGGACAAAGGAGGAACATATGTAAACATGTGATAAACAGTAAATTAAATGAAGTTAAAGTTTCCAAAGGGGTCGAGCAAAGCGTTTAACCCACACCTCACTGTGCAGGTACCCTCATATGTATGACGGTTTTGTGTGTGTGTGTGTGTGTGTGTCCCTGACCCATGACTTTCTGGTTGTGCTTCAGTCTGACAGATCTCACTGTGTCATTTCCAACTGTGGCAGGCAGCTGTTTTCAGTCGACAGGCTGAGTTCGACAACTGGCTGGTGAACATTGTGGAGCAGCTCGACAACCATATTTCCCTCAGGACGTAGTGGGGACAAAAAAAAAACCTGATCTGAAAGGCGAGAAGAGGTTAAGTCGACTTGAACTCCAGGTGGGTGACTCTAAATGAATTCTCAGGTAGCGTCGTATCTGCTGGATGTGCGACTATAAAGTCTGTCGTATCATCTAATAAAGGTGATAATTTCCCAGTGCCGAGTTCACAGCTTTTTTACCCTCACAGTGGCCAAAAGTATCACTTATCGCAGGTTTGAAAAGCAACTCAGCACCTCACTTTAGCATTAAAAAACCCTTGAACATTAAAAAACAGTATATATTTAAAAGCAGAGCTTGGTAACTATCTGCGTTTGTATAACGTAACGTCAATGAAGCCGCAGACTTTGCTGAACAGCAGACTTCTGGTTTTACTTCAGGCCAAAAGCTGCCATTGTAATTTATCCCTCTAGACTGGAACTAGAATATTGATATTCTAAGGTTCATGAAGATATATTGATTTTCTAAAGTATATTGAGAGAGTATTTATATTTACATTTATATACATATATATTAATTTGTGTTCAGCTTCATCGTTCACCGAATCTCTAGGTCTGAAATCGACTCAAACTTTGTGCTTGTATTTGTTTTTTTTAAATCCAGGGAAAAGAACATACCGCTTATTTATTTATTTATTTATATATTTTTGCATTAGCAGCCTAGCTCATTTCTGTCTCCATCCCATTAGTCACAGCTCACTTGTGATTAGACCACAGTTCCCATTACGCCTTATGAAACGCCTTCGGAGTCCCTAGAAGAAGCCGGAGGAAGCTAAGTACGCCTGTGCTGCTCTGCATACTGTGCTGCCACGGCGAAAAAAGCAAGATATTTGTCTTTATTAGGTATTTTTCAGCTGGCAGGCACCTGTAAGTACTGGCTAACGTGAACTCTGAGCCCAGTTCGGGGAAAGACTGCCTGCGGCCCTCTAGTCTGAATTAGACCTTAAGTTTGCCCGACTCGCTTTTCAAACATGCATCATTCATCAACATTTTCTGAGGCGATAGGCAAAGTGATAAATATGTAAATTCAGATGCTCCAGACTTTACGTTTCAACTCTGGCTGATACTACCATGAATCAGCATATTGAAAGTATGAAGTCAGACATGTTGGAGTCTGCGTTCAAAGTAAACAGAACACAGACAGCGGCTTATCGGCATGGAGGTCAGGCAGGTTACTAATACACCTGCTGAACTGAACGGCCTCAGGACGCCGTCATCACTCATTTGCATTTACACCCATTTTTGGACTTGATACATGTTCAGAACGTTGCAGGACCTTGCAGACATGAGAGTGTTTCAAACAGACAGATAAAGAAATATATTCAGCGTGCACGTTCATCTACAACATTAGCACTTTCATTTGCCTATTTAACACCAGTGATGAAGCCGTTTTAGCTGAAGTGCTGCTGAAACTTCCAGATGATTTGCAACTTGCTACACTTAAAAACTTATTTGTTCATCATCACACATGATAATGCTTTGGGCCACTTTAAATACTCAATGATTTCCATCATTTCATGTTCTTCTGGCTGACAATGCTCTATCTGAAGAGCTTTGAATGGCCCACATTTGCCTTTTCTTACATTTCCAGAAAATCTAGGCAGTTCAGACTTTGTACATCAATTTGCTTTAAAAACACTTGATATGTACAAGAGGAACTTCATAAAGTTTTAATTGTGCTGAATGTGATTAACATTTCTGTTTGGATTCAAATTAAAACGTCCCAAGAACCCTCCTGACCTTAAGACCGAGCGAGATCCAGACAAACTCAGCGAGGTGGAAAGTGATCAAATGCAGGTGATGGAGTGAGGCCAAATCAAAGAGAAATCAGAGGATGAGAGAAAGATGAAAAGCTGGATAAAGTGCAGTGTGGAGAAAAGAGTCTTGATGGGACTGGATGTAAGACGAATGGGGAGGCTTACCTAACGGTGACATCTCCGGTACCCCTGCCAAGTACGGTCCATCAAGAAACTTAGGCTCATTGTCATTGATGTCCTGGACCTTGACCACAAATTCAGACTTTGGCTCGACGGGTAAATTAGTGAGTCTGTCCACAGCCTGGGCCTGAAGGGTGTAGTAGGCCTGAGCCTCGCGATCGAGACGCTTGTTGGCGTGGATGTCCCCTGTGTTTTCATCAATGGTGAAGATGGAGGTGGCACCTTCGCCAGACAACACATACTTCACTTTGCCATCTCCTTTGTCCACGTCTGAGTGCAGCTGTGCAAAGAAAAGACAACATGTCACACATCTAACTATAAGGCATTAATACGTCATATTAAATACCACCAAAATTAAGTATTTACACCATGTGCATGAAAACCACACAAGCAAATGCACATTGGAAAAACCTCAACGCTGGATCAAAAGATCAGACAGTTCACCATCTGTTCATGAACAAATAAATTAATGGTGTTGTTACAAATCCTATCATGATTTGCATTTGACAGACTGGAATAATGGAATGAGATGAAAAGCGACCATTATATTATTGCACCACTCTACGGCCATTTGTCGTAATGTAATTTTCAGTATAAATCATCAAAATAACCATTTTGCCCCCCCCCATTAAAACCTAAAGCAATAACCACCTCATCCAACATTAAAAACGAGAGCTCGCCAGAAAATGGGTCATTAGAAATGTCAAGGTAAAAATCTCCAACATATATCATTTACATATTTGCCAAAGTTTTACTGCAAAGCGTTCAAACTGTACTTCATAAAACCGCACTGAGAAACATTTTGGGAAAATATAGTGTATGTGTGACCCGGTGGAGACGTTCTACTTTATAAACCTCTTTCCTTAAATGATACTGATGTCGGGTGTAGTTCCTTCTCAGGTAGTGAAGCATCCAGTATTCAAACCACCACTTCAGTAGCACTGAGTGAATGTTCTGACGAGTGACAGCCAGACTCACTGTTCCGTGCTGCACTTCTTTTCATCCATTTTCTGCCCTTCAGAAGAAAAGGAGCTCAGGCAGTTTGATTGACGTGAATTTCTCCACGACATTCTGTATAATGTGACACTTGTGTATTAAAGCTCAAACATTTTCACCGGGTGTCTGGTTTTTTTACAGCATCCAACAAAGACAGCATGACATGGAGATGATCCGCATTAATAATAACGATTAACAATAATAATAATAATACATTTTTATACTTAATATTAATATTATTGTTTCATACTATTTCAAAATGTTGTGCAAACAAAGCAATAAACAATAGTATGAGCTGAGCTCACGTGGCAAGAGTTGTCAGATTAGTCCTTTTTTTAGATAAGTCAACCGTCCCCCTGCAAAACGAATGACACATGAGTTCAGAGCTTCAGAATAATTTAAAGAATGTGGGTTACTCAGGGTTTTTTTGTTGCTTGAAGCACATAAAATAGGCAACAATATTAATAAAGGCGTCTTACAATGATTCGTAGAAAGACAAAGAAGTGGGTGAAAAAATGCATTTAAACCAGTGACTCTTTGAAGTCAGTACAAAGCCTGAGTGTTTATGACGAAGGCTTCATCTCCGAAGAACAAGTCACAAGTTTAAAAGATGACTTTGAGATCCCCCTGATCAAAGACCGACGGCAACAAACAATCTTCGAGCAACTCTGAAACTTCCTGGAGCGTCGGTGACAAGTAACTGGCCACGAATGATACTTTCTGAAGCCATCAGGCTCATAAGGGCAAAGACAGACACTGTCACACATCTAAAGGGAAAGTCAAGGTTCATTATTGAAGATGGACTTGTGCACCATTTCTAACTGTCGCCGTTTTGCAGAGTGCATATTTCCATCTTCGCACTTCGTCACCTTGAACATGACAAAACAGCGCAACGAAAGGCAACGCATGCAGAGCAAGTTTCCCCTGGGTAGTTTCAGAGATTTTTTCAACATTTGGTGATGCTCGTTGAGTCAAACCAATGATATTATGAAAAAATTGACTACTAGTATTAGTATTCCCACATGGCCGCCGATTAAAAGTGTTCTTACGAGCTAGTAGCTTTTCATACTAACATACAAGCCAAGCTGTCTCCAGCCTGTTGCACTGAGACAAGTGGCTCCTGTGTCAGTGTACAACCAGTGCAGTAGACACATACAGCAGCAGATGAACTCCAGTGATTAAAGGTCTGGAGAGAAGAAACTAAATATAATTTATAATTCCGTTTTCATTTGCGTATGATTAACTGTGTCATTACATCCGCAACAGGAGAGTGTCCTCATCTTCGCACAACCTAAATACACACATAACCCTTCAGTACTGCACTTCCATTAAGTCAGGTAACTCAAAAGATACTCTTTTTTAAAGGTTTACTAAATTTCCCATAGTGCAACTGTCATGAGAAGTATCTTTCATTAAATCCATATCATCCATCATCAAGGTTACTTTCCCAGACTCAGGAAATCTCTCACTGAAGCCACAGGAGATATGATTTTCAGAAAAACAGAAAACAAACTGTTGCTTGGATTACTAAAATTTGCCAAGCCCCAGTAGTCGCCACAATTAGCCGTTAGTATTACAATTAATGTTGTGATGTAAATACAAAATAATCCAACGCTGAGGAAGCACTCTGCTTTTGAGTGGGTCTACTTGACGGAGCTGAGGTTACAAAGACACAACTCTCTTCAACTCCATCTATGAACTTTGTCCCTGAAACAGGCAGCTGTCTCAAAAAAGAAAAATCTAAAAATCCCTTATTTGTTAATATCTTGGTAGAAATAAAAAATAAAATTGTCTCCTTTACTTTGGTGTCATTTTTACTTATTGCAAATGATGAAACTAGTAAATTCCCATCACAGTCTTTGGCCATAACTTCTTCAGCCTGAATAAAAACCTTTGTCACTTGATGAAGAAAACACTGATTGTTCATTTAACAGACCTCTGGCCTGCTGGTGGTATTGGTTTAATTCCAAAGCTTTGAAAACATGGCATAAAGAAGAAACCCAGAGGTTGCTCCAGGTTACCAGGCTATATCCTCTACACTCTATTACTGCTCCTAAACTGAGCCTTAGAATTCGTTCTCTGAAAAACGTGAACGCAGCCAGTGACAGTCTCCATGTAGCAATCCTGGAAATAGTTTTTGAATTTGGTTTAAATTGCTCAAAAAGCCTCATACTTGTCCAGAAATAAAGCTTGTATTGAAACTGTTCCAGGAACTGGACAAAAGCCACTCTGGGCTGAAATGGCCCCTGAGGTGCTGCTTCTGAACTCCAGGTGACAGTGAAGTGTGGCTCTGTAGAACCAGATCTAACCACTGCAGAGGAGAGGGCCAGGGCTTAGCATGAGTCTGCAGACAGATCCTCTTCATCAGCCGCATGGACTTTGGGTTCGGGGGTTATTTGCTGTATTCCTACCTCTGCATGATCTCCAATCTGAGGGTGAAGATCTGTCCCCAGATGGTTTGTCAGAACCTTAATGACGATACATGATTCTTATAACAACCTTGCCTTATCTGACCCACAGTTTACTGTGACTAAACGTACAGTTACTGTGTCATAATATATAGCGGATTATTGTTAGAATAAACAAGTATATAAACATATATGGTTCATTTCAATTAGGTTTTGCCCCTTTTTGTTGTTTACTGCGTGCAGCAGCAACAACTTTTCATAACACAACCGAGCCAGTCAGGATTATTGTTAAATCTCATCTTTCAATATAGCTGTAAATGTCAACATATCATTACGAGATAAATAACAATGGTATTTCAGGTTCCAAGCTTGCGCTGCAGGGGTGGAGAATGATTAGGTCAATATTACATTGGTCGCGATGAAGGAGAACATACTGAGCAGGGGATTCAACACCAAAGGTCTTTTATTAATGGAATCCATCAGCCGGCTGATGGATGCCACGTTAGGGGCACAGTGATTACACTGGTTGTGTCCTCAAGCCTTAACACGCATATGCCACCTATCTTATGGAGCTCGCCATGTTTATTCGCTATCCCCCGCTGTCAGGAGCAAACTTGAGGTACATTGTCAGCGGTGGAGAGAGTCAACATTTAATCACGAGGAAGCCAGCCGTGGCGGCTGGTTTCCGGTAAACGCTGTGGACAGGGAGGACAAAGCCGACATGCCACACAGTATGCAACTCGGGTCAGGGGCCAAGCACACGATGTGGTCCGCTCAGTGAATGTTTGGTTTGCTCCACTTTCCCCCCCGTCCCTGCATGGCTGCAGGAGGACACACAACAGTGCACAAACTGGCTTTACATTTTATATCTCTGTATATCATCAGCACTTAGGGCGCCATAAAATATGCATAGCTTGGCAGGGATTAAAAGTATACCCTGGTCGAACAGTTTTCCCTCTTATTAATCAAAGCTATTTAGAAACTGTCACTGCTCGTTTTCCAGCGATTTCAAGGTTCAGGTCTTATTACGTTCACGGAATAACATCGTTGCATAAAGTGGAAGCACTTCTCCCTTGAGGTGAGTGTAACGCAGTGTGCACGGCGGTGCAGCTGAAGGGTGGGATCTGAACAGGAAACCCTGTGAAATCACTGCTGACACTTATCATCACTTTGTACACTGCAGCTCTCCAGGGAGCAGCCTGTTAGCTTTGCGCCGACTGTTTACCTTGTAGCATGAGAGAAGGGTAAAAAGCATAAAAGAACCCATAACAAGCCACTGATGCATTCGTGTCCTGTCTCTGGAACTACTGCAGAATGAGTTCAGACTGCTCTTTGCTTGTATATTTTTATTTTTGGCAGATACGTGAAAAATAATGTCGGGCTGCGTGTAATTCCTTTTTACGCTCAATTGGCTCTGTGCAAAACTGGAAGTGTAGGGGGGAAAAAAAATGCAAAGGTCTCAAGTAAAACAGAAAAATAAATATGAATAATGAGACTCAACCCCCCTAAACACGCGTTCCTGGTTTAGTATGAGGCTCTCCTATAAAATGGACAAACTAAAGTGTACACAAAAGTAAATACCTACAGGCAAGCTGAGAGCAATGCTGGATCGTGGAGAACACTCGCACAGCCTCTCCCACTGCTCAAGAAGCCTTAATCAACAATCGCCCTCAAGTCAGTGTACAGGGGAGCTTGAATAGCGGTGGCGCACAATGTTGCACAAACATCAATCTAATGATGAAATGTAATTTGTTTCCTGTTGGGAAACTGATGTTACACAAGAAACCTGCAGAAAAATAAATAAACCACCCCCAACTGTAAATCATGCACTATAGTATAATAGTATAATATATCATGTGC
This sequence comes from Trinectes maculatus, assembly GCA_016785345.1. Lineage (NCBI taxonomy): Eukaryota > Metazoa > Chordata > Actinopteri > Pleuronectiformes > Achiridae > Trinectes > Trinectes maculatus. The sequence continues at coordinate 54,208 of JAFBJQ010001136.1, forward strand.
CAGTGACATCGTAAAGCTGCCAGTGAATGACGGGTATTATTGGACACTTAATGTGCGCCATATGTAAAGTCAGCAGGGAGCTCAGACCCATCAAACAACACATACAGGGAGTGTAAATAAGAAAGAAGGGGCAGAAGGAGCACGGGAGGGTCACCCCGCGACAAAACGGCCCCGGTGCAGCTGTCACCGACACCAGCTGCCGGCATGCTTCGCTTTTCATCTATTCACACGGCCATGTTCTGGTGAGTAGCTGTGGTGCTGTGCTCTGAGAGAGAGGCTCAGCCTCTTTCATTTCAAGCTGGGAGGAGGGAAATTAGCAGTCACCATGGAGAAACTGTCAGCTATTCCACAGTGGCCACATATACTGTACATATAGGTTCGTCCAGATTCCTTCTCAAGGGATTTTTTTTATTTTTATTTCTTCCCATGCTCTTTACAATGCATAACTGATTTTCTTTGTTTGTTTGTTTTTTTTTATAAAATTGTGTTATATATCGCAAAACAAAGCATTGCGGTGCTGCACTAATCGAACCACTCTACTCTATATCTACTCTATATCTACTCTACTCTATATGTTTTCACATGTACACAATGCATACAAACACACAATAACGCTGCACGTGACATGGGCTCACGACGTGCTGTTTGTATCACTGACACATGGAGGTGAGTGAGTCAGATGAAGCAGATTCTGGTATTAACACTATGAGCCACATTATCACGGCCACCTGTCTGACATCCCTCTGCTTCAACACAGCACACCGGCGTGGACTAATCAAGAGCTCAGAGGGTGTCCTGCCGTGTCGGCACCGAGACATTAGCCGCAGATCCTTTCAGCCCCGTGAGGTGCAAGGTGGAGCCGCCACGAAAAACCCACTGATGCACGGCTGGAATTATTGCCGGCAACAAAATTGATGTCCACATAAAAGCTGGACCCAAGGGTTCACAACCGCACGTCACCGCTTTGTCTGCTTCCCACAGTGCATCCTGGTGCCATCATTTCCCCCAGGTAAACACTGCTGATGTTCCCCAGGGGTCCACATGATCTCAAAGACACAAAGGACCAATGTGAATGTAGTAAAAAAAAAATATAGCAAAAGAAAAACACCTGCAGGGCTGAAATCACTGAAAACCTGCACTGAAAGATCTGAAACTGTGAATATCTATAGAAACAGTTCTGACCCTGATGACGATGATGATTTTATTAACGCTCCCTTAACAGCAATTAATTTTACTGGTCAAACCCAGTTTGTACTTAACATGTGTGGACTCCAGGTGTCTCTCAGACACACACAGAACACACACACACACAGTCACACACCTGTGTGTGACTGTTTTCAAGACGTTTCGACAAATCACTTGTGTTTCATCACCTACATGCAAAACACTTGTTGCAGTTGTGCAACGAGTGTTTTCGGCAGTGATTGCAGTGAAGCCCAACCACTCACACTCTCTCGACGTCTCTCTCCATCTGTCACTGAAAGCACAGTGTGAGTATCTGCACAATACTGCAGCATGATGGAGAAAGCACCCCCCCCCCCCCCCCCCCCCCCCCCCCCCCACCCCCCCCCCCCCCCCCCCCACGCACACACACAAAGGCTATACTGGGAATAACGAAAAATGCATGTAATACAAATAATATGAACATGATGATCCGAAATCTGAAAACATAACATTATTTGTTGCAATAATACGTATTAAAATCTTTACTAGTTTCTGATTTCTCAAGTAAAAATAGCAACAACAAAAAAATGGCTACAACCTTTAGCACTAGATTTCTGCAGCTATTCCTATGTGCTACTATACAATTATACTGAAAGCGTAAAGAAGCTTCAATGGGAATAATTTGCTTGGGAGTTAAATGCTGTTGCAGAGAGGATATTTCAGATTTCAGCTTTCAGCTTCAGCCCTGCAGAGATGAAATGTCAGTTTTTTTTTTCTGTATCTGTGTAAAAATTAAAGCAGCTGAAGTGTCAGTCGAAGGCAAAGCCTTAGAAATAGCGCGTGAACAGTAACAGCCACGTTGGCAGTGACAGCGGTTGAGATGGAAGCATCACCTTAACTAGTAAAATCTTTTTTTTCCCTCCCTCATCTCTCTCTCTCTTTTTTTTTAATCCGACAAAACTGAATAAGGATGAAGATGAAGTCTGTTTTCTGGGCAAAATACGGTGATCTGAATTTTGTCAGACAGCGAGAGAGCGAGAGAGAGAGAGAGAGAGAGAGAGAGAGAGAGAGAGAGAGAGAGAGAGCAGATAGATCCTTTGCAGGGAGGCAGCTCTCAGCTGCGTCGACTTTCTCTCTGTGACATGGCAGTAAGAGAAACGCTTCTCAATCAAATCAAATCATTACTTTCTTCCTTTTCGTTTCTCACTTCATCTCCATCGCACATCTCAAATCTGCACCCACTGGGTGACTCACGGCTCCAAAGACAATGGCTCTTATTTGTGCGTAATGAAGGTGCGCATGTTTGTATACATGAGTCAGCCTTGTGTTTGTCACATTAAATCCTCAACAAATATGGACGTGCACACGCTGTGCATGTACTTGACGTAACATAAGGTCCTCAGACTCTGACAGATACTGTATGACGGGAGATGAAGCATCTCGTGTGTTGTTGTTCTGGTAAAGGTTAAGGAGCCAAAGAGAAACAAGCTGCTCCACAACACACCACATCTCGGTCTTATGTGTTTGGATTAATCATTAATGTCCACCGCTGACCTACGCCGGACACACTTTACAAAAAGAGATGGACCTCGTCCATCTGCCATCTTCCATCCCGCATCTGAACCTGCTGTTCTACAGCCTCAGGACCCTTCAAGTAAATATGTTCACTTTATCCCCCCCTTTGTACACAATTAGACAATTTCTGGAGCAGCTCTTGACACAAACACTGTAATTAAAGACACGCAGGAGTGCAGCCCGCTGCCCAGCTGACTCTTCTGGTTACCACCATGCCGATGCCAATTTGCCATCTACCTCAATGACTGTAATCAAGTTAGCAATTTCTGTCTCTCTCTCACTGTCTCTGTGTGTGTTTGTCGTTCGTCCGCCTTCATCACACAGATGAACATAAACAGCAGACAGGAATAGGCAGCCCTTTCAAAGTGTTATAATGGGAGGAAATCAAAGTGCTTTCCTTTCAGAAAGGCTCCTTAGATGCTCCAGTTGTGAAGTCTGTTTTTTTTTTCTTTTTGTTTTTTTTCTCATGTGCAGTGACGCCTATTGAAGTAAGCTCTCAAGAAAAAAAAGGTGTGATGAAAAATTTATTTCAATATCAGGTGTTGTCATTTTGAAAAAAAAACAACAAAACATTATCGCTGCTGGAAATGCAACTGTTATTTTTCTCGACAACAGATTAAATTGAAGAAAAATATGGTGCGATTAATTTTTTTTTGAATTATGAATTACAATAAAAGTCTTGCACAACAAGAAACTGCTCTCTAAATCTGACTTTTTTTGTTTCCCCATCAGCAGCTACAGTGACGATTAGAAATGTGCCTTTTATACATGGAGTCTGTTGGAGAAGGTCCATATCTGAAAATACATATATCAGACATGTGACTGGAGGGAAACTTTTTATTCAAGGGTTAGTTTGTTAGATCTGTGAAGAAAAGCCTTTTGAGGCATCTTACATCAAATTCTAACCAGACCAACTCACATTCCTTCCCTCTACACTGACTCACTATGCATTGATTCTTAAAAAAAAAAAAAAAATTCACCTGAAAGAAAAAAATTCTGCTATCTAAAAGAACTGTAGGTTTTCAGATCAAGTCAGATCAAATTCTTCCCTCTAGCACAAAATGAAGCGATTCATTCCTGATGCTAATGGTGGTGTGTGGGCGCAGTTTGTCATAAATTAGAGTTTTATTTTTGGAGTCAAGGGACTTTAACTTCAAATTAGAAATGTGACAGAGTAAGTTACCTCCATTTAGTCTGGGCTCTCTGCAATAGAACATTCTTTCAATCAATTGCAAACTGTACAAAACACAGCGTGGAAACGTGACTCAGAGTTTGTGCAGCAGTCAATCAGCCAAAGTGGCAAAGAAAACTTCTCTGCTCTCCTTTTCCCGTCCTTGATCTTACTGTAATGTGACAACCAAGCCAGGTGAAAACCTTCCCGCTTCCCCCTCTGCTCAGGGAAAAAAGAAAAAAAAAGACAGCAGCTCACAGTCCACTCTGTGTGGTCTCCTATAAAAAGTTAAAATATTCGACAACTTTAGAAAGCGCCGCACTCTGCCAACAAAGATGAAAGCCTCCTCCAAATGGCTGCTTTCCATCTCTCGCAGCCGCTCCCCCATCGGCTGTCAAATAAAACCGGCGCCGGCAGTTTGTTAATACACCTCAGAACTGCTTCTTGGAGGCTAAAACTGTAGATCTAGTCTTTGTGTACAAATAATAATGCGCAGGAGCGCGCCGTTTTAGCCATTCAAGCCTTGCAAACGGCATCATCAGTTCCACTGACTGATAGTCGCGGGGAGTTTCTAGACGTTTAAAGCCCTGCAGGTGCTTCGGGGTTGCTGCCATCACACGTGAGGCTCCTGAGAGTAATCTGGACCATGTTAATTAAACTGTGAAGGGGCGTGTGACTGCGTGGGACGGGATCTCAGGGCGTCACTGCAAGCAAGATGAAAATCATCTGTGCAGGGACGACAGATCCATCCAACACCTGTTTAGTCATTCCAGCAGGTGACTCTGTGAACAGGTGACTCCACCGCCCCACTTTGTCCTTGCTGGAGTCAGGAATGACATTCACTGAAGTCAGAGGACGAATGGATGAACCCTTACCACTCTGATGCGATCTCGACTCTACGGCTCACACATAAATCAGTTTGTCGTTTATTTTGGTGAAAATTTTCAACCACTTTCAAGAACTTTTGGACAAATATTCAATCAACAACTGATTCATCCTACTGGTTAATTTTGCATATTTTAATGCCAAAATGTTTGCAACTAATGTTCAAAAATCTGACCATATGGTCTGATTTTTTTTATCACTCACTGCTGTAGTGTGCCCTATGTGATCTGCAGTCAACAAATTACACAATGACTTGTACAGGCATATCACAGCACCAGAACCATCATCTACATATACACACACACACATATATATAGCATAGCATAATCGCCCTGGTTTGTTTACTCGTGTTTTCACACACATACACACTCGGCTCTCCCACGGCAAACAGGTTTCGCGGGTGTCTGACACACATTATTCTGATTAAAAACCTGTTGGGTGAAGAGTATTCATCGCTGGGAGCACTCTGAGGTGACCGCCTGATGACAGTGACATCAATAATCCCTTCTCAGCGCTAGTCTCCTACAACACATGGATGAAGATGACCGACAAGGGCAATGAACAATACAAATATTGGAGATGTGGATCAGGGGAACGATAGCCACCTTATAAATCTTACACATATATCATTTCTAGAACAGAGGACTGATTCTATCGAAGTATTTATCGCTCTTTAACAGACTATTGTTTCTCTGGGGCGCCGTGGATGATACGGCCTCCAGGTTTGTCAGCTCCTCAACCCTCTCTGACCTCCAATAAAAGCCAATGTTTAAAAATAAAACTTTTTTCCCCACATCCCACATCTATCAGTCCAATGGTACTGTCTCAGCCTGGGTCGGCCCTCTAGCAGTGACAGTTAGTCAGTTAACTGATGGTTGAGCCAACATCAAAATTAATCAAATAGCAAAAAGTTTAATATTTCACTTTGTAACTTAAACTTCCAAGAAGAAAATGTGAAACTTCAGCTGATTCCAACTAGTACAAGACCCATCACCCTTTTCCTGGCCATATATGATAGTACAGAAAATATAAATATTTTGGGCTGTGGAACAAAACAATTAACAATTAATTTTCGAATCAATTTCCACAACATGAAAGCTACAGTTGAAATATCCTAAATAATAAAGTGCTACATGTATATAAAGATGAGTCCTTTCATTAAAATGTCCGAAACTACGATAGATGGAAATATTTACGAAGAGCTATGTTTTAAAAGCAGACATTATGAGTTCTGATCTCTCTGCTTTCCCTCACTGAGCCGGTCTGAACCTGAGTGAGACAAGTCCTCATCAGTAATGGGATGAAACAGGGAGGGGGTGGGATGTTTGGATGAGCTGGACGTGAAGGGAAAGGGCAGGCTTCCTCAGTGGTGGGAATAAATACTGCCGTCACCGGTGGGAAATGCTCCATTTGTTTAATGTGCCATTTACAAAGTGGAACCCTTGTAATCCTACAGATATGGCAACCTCGCCGTGTATACCACCCCTCTGAAATTTGATCAGAGCTAAAAGTGTTTACCAATGTTTGGAGCCTGACATTTATTGAAAGTGGCCTTTGGTAAAAGTCACTGCTAAAGCGTGAAGAGGTTTTCTGATGAGCCTGTGCCGTTTCTTCATCTTCTGGGCCAAGAAGCCAGACACCGGTGTCCTAATAGTGCAATATATCAGTCACATCAGCTGAGAAACAGTCGCAATTAAATACGGGAAAATCAGCAGTGCAGTAAATTTAGAAAGAGCCGGAGGTGAGATTTAGGGCTTTGGATGACACTGACACACCTCTGAGAAGTTATCAATTAATGAGCTACATCTGTTCGACACATAACAAACCAACACAACGCTGGGACAACAATGTCTGTCAGTCTGTACGTCCACTACTTTGCCCTCCATCCATCCATCCATCCCGTCTTCTGTTTCCCTCAGAGGGAAGGCATCACTGAGCAGTGCAGCCATTCTGAATATTTATGCTGTACATGTGCTTCCTTTGTGTGTAAATATGATATTATGGGCTACTATGCTCCATCTATTGCTCACACGACACTTGGGAGTCTCGCTGTCAAGAATGTCAACTTTGATTTCGCCTGCCGCCTGTGGAAAGCTGACGTGCAGTTCTTCCCGTTGCTTTGCCTTTGCCCTAAGTACAAGAGACAGCACCGGGTTGAGCGAGACATCTCTGCTGCATGTGCCACCGTCTGCTGAAAAGGCCCCGAGGCTAAGACATGAAGAGTCAGCAAAAGTTTAGGCAAGGCGGGGATGTCATGACTCCTCGTGGTCCCTGGATCTAAAACCACACCAGCCACTGCAGGATTTAGCACCACGTACCAACATCTCATCATCTCCATCTGAAACGCAACGATTCAAATATTCCCTCGCTGACGTAAAAGAAGCTATTTAACATCTCCACACAAAACAAAGGACAAAATCTTATATTATTATAATTACCAAGCCACACAGAGAAATAGATGATGCATGCCTCTTATAATATACATAAAATATATAATATAAATTCCCAGTCTACAATTTTCAATGATTCATAGGAGCATGTTTTTGAAAGTTATAGTCAACGACAGGGACGGGTACATATTTACACCATTATGTCCAGTAAATCCTCCCAAACTAAATTAAATTAAAATATAAATATATGATTATGACGACCTAAGCAGATCATGTGCCAGGAGGATAAAACCGGCCTAAAAAGGGCTTGAGTTTGGTTTTTCAGGGAGCCTAAAGCATTAAACATAAAACCACAGAGAAGTCCATTAACAGGGCTCGGAATATAAATCTGGCTGAGTTTCCTTCGGTAAATCACATTTAAAGTGTCTCTAATGATTTAAAACAATCTCCTCATCGTGTTTGACAAATACAAATGGTAGAAGAGTAAGAGTTCAGCATGTCAGCACTGTATTTACATGCAGCTACGTCCTGTGTGCGAGTCATTCAGTTGATGTGGAGGTCAAACAAAAGTATGTATATCCACACGCTCCGTCTATCATCCATTATCCAGCATCCATTATTAATGTATGCAGAGCAGGTGCCATTTAATCTCAGCTGTCTTCGTCAAGTGATTTCCTACATTTCCCCAAAAAGCACAACCACAAACCTGCACACCTTCAACATGGAGGCAAAGAGGCTGGAAATAGATCTCAAGCATTTCTTTCTGGTCTATTGACTAATTTTTTTCCACCCTTTTTCCTGTTTGTAAACACGTGACATTAAACGTAAATCTGTTTAAAAAAAAAAGAAGGTCTGTAAAAAATGTCAATGTAGCACTATGTCCTGGCTAATCTTTAACCTTTTGTGCTAATTTGGGCTAATTCATGTACTAAAATCAGCATATGCCTATATGTGTCTTAGAAAGAATAGAAACATATATAAGGACTGAGACACAACATTGTTTCAGCTTGACAACACATGTCTGGAAACAATACTGTTGTAGTATATACTAAAGCAGAATCATTGATTCAATTCAACTTTGTTTATCAACAAACCCTTGCAGCATTTATCTGGAGCTCAACCACAAACACATTTGAAGACGCTGTTTCCTTAATGGCACAAAACGTTTTTCAACACAAAGACCAAACAAACAACACAAGTTGTTGTAACTCACATGAATGAAGTGTCTGCTTGATGAGGAACAGTCCCAGTTGGCAAAACTTTGGTTTGTTTGGTTTCCTGGTTTTCAAATCTCTTCTTCTACGCTGTTTCTCGCAGCTACTCGTCACATCGCCGACACTGCCCCCTACTGACGACACTGCACAGCCTAGTTTTTTTTGGACATTTCACTTAGCAGACACGCAACTGATGTCTCCATCAACACATTTGTGACAGATATTAAAAAAAAAACTAATCAAGAGATGAGAAGAAACTGACAGAATCTATTGACAATAAATCACAGATGTTCAAGGACTTTCACCTACAAGTTAAAACATGTTTTTCCATGTCCCTCCTTTTAATTCACATTTCATTCATCTGGGAAGTGCCAACATAGAGTAAACAACCAACCCTCGGCTGGTACTGACGTGTAAACTGAGAAACTGAGAGTTGGGGTATTTAGTTTTATTTAGCTGGGTATAAGTTTTTGGTAAAACAATAAAAAAAATGTATTTAGATTCTGCAGCCCAGGACCGGTAAAATGAAAACAAGAGGATAATGCCGTCTCTTCTACACAACTAACTCAACAATGCTGCTATAATCCAACGGGATTATAAACAACTCCAACAAGCAGTACTACTTCAAACAATACAATACCTTATTAAACCCCTACATGAGAGGGCCTTTGGGAAGGAAGACTTTTGATGTCTTTGACTGAAGACGTTCACTACCCTGCAGCCGTGAATATATTTAGTCTCACACCAAGAAAAAGAGCAAATCACTCTCCTGACTCCGGTCTTCATTCTGAGGGATATCAGGAGCCAAATTCAATAACAACCTCAGATCGGAGCCCAATCCTTCGCTGAATCATCCAATAGTCTTTGAATAGCCTTAGCCCCTCAGCATAATTTACCACTGTCAGACTCTGAACTCATCTCCGCCATAGAAAATGAATAGGCTGCGTTCCAAGAACAGGGTAGCTTCATAAAAAAAAAAGAAAGAGGAACATTTTTGAAATTTTAGCACTTTCATTGCGATGTTCATTTGTAAAGAAGGTCGATGTGAAATGGAGAGAAATGTGGACAGAGAGGAGAAAAGAGTCATGTACCTTATACCTTTATTTGACTCTGCAGATACTGCATGACGCGACCATTCGCCAACTTTAAAAAATTAAAGTTGAGTCTCTTTTTCTCAATTTTGAAAATCCATTCAAAAAAAGTTGAAGAAAAAAGCAAGAAAAAAAAGGAGACAAGAGTCAGATTCCTTTTGTTGGTAAAATCAAGGATTACAAAATATACTGAAATTTTACAATTTGTCCTTGTTTTTTTTATAATGCACAAAAAAATCAAGAAAGCAAAGAAAAATGTCCTACTTTATATTTTCTGGCCCAACCAAGACGACGTATCTCTGTAGTCCCTGTAGCTGAATGAATATACGATAAAAACAGAAATGAATTGAGCTGCAGGCTCTGTTTTTGAACGCAGTTATTGTGGTGATGGTTTTTATGACTTAGCCTTGGGCTCCTGAGGTCTGATCCTAACTGTACCAAATCTCTGGAATCAGTCAGTAATGAGGGAGTGTGTTCTGTTCACTGAAGCGTTCGGGCTCTGAATGGAGTAATTACGCTTTACTGTGGACCTTTATTAGCAAAGAGAAACAGAAACAGTCACGTCTTGCATTCTGATTATTCACTAGATTAACACTGGCTTTGAATGAAATACATTTGAACAAAGTGATGTAACCTAGCTTCCCTAGCTGGATTTTCGAAATCCAAAAATCGTTTAGTTTACATGTAGTCGTGTTAGCACCACAGCTCCAGGCAACGTTGATCTGTCAATAATCAATTTTAATATCTCAACTATTAAATGGATTGACATGATTTTTTTTTTATACAGACTTCCATTGTTTCCATCGTTTGAATCCTACCGACGAAATCTCTGAAGCTTCCAACACTGCCACCTGCAGAAATTATGGATTCATGGTTCTCAAAGATTTACCATAATAATTTTAGTGATTTTTTTTAGTATTACATTTTTTCAAATATGTTTTTCTGTTCACCACCTCGAACTTCTTCCATCGCACCCAACAAACATCTGATCAAATAAATTGCATCGCCTGCGTACTACCACCTTCTGGTGACACTGCGAAGCCTGGGTTTTTTTCTTTAGGCCTGACATTTAACTTGACAGCTACATAGAAACTCGGCCGATATTGTCTCTATCATGTGCAATTTCTTGAAAACACATTTGTGTGAGAGGGAAAAAAAACCAAGGACAGGAAAGAACCAGAAAAGAAAGACTCCAAAGGAAATAAAACACTCAATGAGAAATTCAAGGACTTGCATTTGTATGTCAAGAGTTTCTTCACATGATGACTTTCACCCGCATGCACAGTCTTGTTGAAGAAAGTTATTTTACCTTGCCTCGATTTTACGTCGCTTTCGATTTACATTTCATACTTTAACCAACACACATGATTCCCAGGCTCCTCCGCTCTTCTTTGGCTTTAGTGCCAGTCAGAGAATGTTAGCGCACTAAGCTAAGAAGTTGATGGTAATGGCTTGTTTATCCAGACACAGACTGAGATGTGAGAAATGAAACATGTGTACAAAGAATCTTATTATGTTTTCACGCCGGCACCTGCTTGACAACCACCTTTGTTGCAGTGACAGCATGAAAACCAAATAATACTCTGTTCACATTACAATACCAAGAACGTGTGCATCCATGCACGACGTGGTTCTGCAGAAGCTCCATGTGCCGAGCTGTGCGAAGGGACTGGATGCAATCAAATGCATGCATTTTTCACACAGGGCTAATCTAAGCCTGGATTAAAACCTCATTTACCCACGGACCCGGTGAGATAAAAGAGATACCTCTTCCTGATATCTTAACCCTTTGAGTGAGCAACAAGAAGCGGGGATGGGTGGCAAAAGTCTGGCCTTGTATAAAGGGATTTACTGCTTCCTGCTTCCTTTGGTGTGGAACACAGCCTGTTTATTGGCAGCTCACCAGGCCCATCGAACTGAATTTCAAGATTTCTTTGATGACGGTGCAGAACCGATGTCAAAAATGCATCGTCCTACCTCTGTGTGTACATATACACACAGAGGGCCACTGATTGTCTTTATCCAGATACACAGGTACATATAGAGGATTGCCATGCAGAAGCGGAGCTAGCATATTATTTTTTGAATTTAAAAAACAATACACAATCTGCCCAGATGAATAACCTGTATTCCAGCTTCATGTGATTGCTAGGGAGGGCCCATTATTAGGCAGGAATCAAAGCTGGAACTGAAAGCTGAAATTTACATTCTGTGATGCAATTAGTGACTGTGTTCAATTAGGCGGGGGGGCTGTAATGAATTCAGCACAATAATTCAAACACGTGAAACAAAGATAGAAATCGTAATTAAAGGACTTTCCCACATTGAAATCCAGCGCACTATTTCTTCTCTGTCTGTGGCCAATCAAAACCAGAAAAAAAAACTGTGCATTATCTCTCTGTTCTCCAGCTGCCAAGTGTATTTTATACACAATGAAGCAGTGACAGTATCTTGGGCCGCAACCAACACGGCATGCAAATGATGAAATACACCTCCCGGAGCAAAGGTACAGAGGGACCATTGTGAATCACCAACATTAGTCCGACGACCGGCGGATACAGTACCCTAACTGCATCGTGGGACTACGCGCAGAGCGGCGAGAGCACATTGGTATTCAAGTCATAAGACGCGAGCTGAACCCAGAAAGTGAGAAAATAAATAAATCAACAAGACTTGACGCCATCATTAAGAAACACTCACGACATGTCATACGGCTTGCTGTGAATCTTTTGAAGCTACTACTTTATTTTCCTTACCTACACCCTGTGTGTGATTTATATTCAGTATATATATACATATATATATATATACAGACAGAAATATGCAGAAATATAAATAAGCACACCTCACAAGACATGGACGTTCACAGATGGCAGAGTGAGATCTGTGTGTGTTTGTCATGCATTCAGATGGGAAGCAGTAGTGGAACAGTCTATAGCGGAGGAGCCTCTCCACTACATGTAGGTCATTTCTCCTCCCTGTGGAAACAGAGCTGGTTTTAGGATTAAGGGCTATGATTCATTATGACTGAATTTAATTACAGAGAGAGGTGGCCAATGCATCCCCCGTTTTAGCATATTAGGGTCCCTTCAGCCACTGGATGGTAAATGTCTGGAGGGAAGTGTGGGGGATGGGGTGGATAGAACAGTGTATGTGTGTGTGTGTGTGTGTGCGTGTGTGGATGGATGGAGCACAGCAGGAGGAGAAGAGGTAGAAAGGTAAAGGTTACTTTAGCAAAGTGGCAATTTGGACGTCTTTACATGGGGGCACGGGCACGCACACGCACACGCACACGCACACGCACACGCACAGGCACACACACACACACACACACACACACACACACCCACACACACACACACACACACACACACACACACACCACGAGCCCACATAAAAGTGGATTACTTTGTGTAATCAGGTTAAGGTGAGAAAGTCGCATAACTTGCTTTTTGTATTTCCATAAAAAATGTTCTGACATCCAAACCAGTAAACAAACACCAAGTGGACCATGGACGTTACTACTTCACTGATGTACTGTATATGTAAATCTGAACGTATTTGTAAAGACAACGTCTTTTTTACCCATGGTGTTGGGACTAATGGTTGTAGTCCATATCTGGTTTTCGTGTAGCGCCACCAAGAGGCTGACATTTTGGCTTGTTGATGCAACCTCTCTGGATTTAACAACTGTTGGATTTATAACCATGACATTTGGAAAAGATAACCCTGTTGAGATCTGCTAACACTTGGCTCCACTTTATGACCAAACCTCCGCGGTAATGACGCCGCGCTTCGTGTTAATTAACAACTCATTGAGTCCGTTAGCTTGCTGTAGATATTAAGTCCTGTTGCAGTCGATTTGGTACAAAATGATGTCGTGTCACACTTGAAGTGGCCGAAGCAGAATAATTCAGTGATACGCAGTTTCTCTAGTGCCTTCACCACTTCCCACTACCTCTTGAAGGTATTATAATATAAACTCTTAACGCGCTATTAATGACTCATGTGGGAGATGACTGGTTGTTGTGACATAATACTAATAATCTGTCTTGTGCCTTTTCCTGTTCATCACAGATTTGTAATCATATCGTGCAAACATAGTGTTTGCTTTTTTTTCTTCTTTTACCGAAACCTGATCTCTGCCCTGATTTTGAAACCAGCCGAACTGGTTTCACACCTTTTCTCTTATCCCCTGGTTTCTGGAGGAAACCTCTGATCCGGAGCCTTGGGCTCGGTCTGGTTCTGGTACTCTTCGATATCAGGTTACACACAACAGTGCCAGGATATGGTTTTACTCTACATGGTTACGTAATCGGGTTTCACGTTCACAAATTTAGCTGTTAACCAGATTACTCTTCCTCCTGCTACCTGAGAATGGAAACCGGCTCTCTCCCTCAGACGGGTGTTTGTGAAATTAGCCGCCCGCTGGAAGTGGGGGATAATCAGATCACTGCCGAGCTTCACTGTTTGTTAGACTCAAATTCAATGGCGTTTTGACAGACTTTGAACCCGGGGTCCCACAAGCGGCAGAGGGTAATACATAATGAATCAATCTCAAAACGCACTTGACACGATGGGCAACTCCCAGCAGGCACCTGGAGGAGAGGAGAAATAATAGAGATGAGGAAACTCAATAGGTCTGTGATCTTAAGGAAACATTTGCGATGGCTCAAATCTCTTGTCTGCTGGAGTATCGGGTTGTGTCTCAGAAACCCTGAGATCAAACTGCTCTCGCTGCATTCCGATACTCACTAACGGAATTAACCCGTGGAAAAACGAGCACAGGTCTATAAAGCCTCATTACATTTGGAAGAGAAGTAGCTTCTGCTTACAGATGCCTGACCAACCCCTCTCCGCTGCGCCTTTCGTACCGCCACTTTCTTCCAGCCTCCAGCTGGCCAAATCATTTTATTTTTCACAAACAGCTACACGGCTCCCACCTCCTATTTCAACCACAAACGCTTCGAGGAGGAACAAGTGGCAGATATTTAACCGACTTCTTTGTTATACATGAACTGCCTGTATGGAGCTGAGCCCTGCCACGCTTCAGTGACGTGCAGAAGATGCTTGATACCAGAGTTCTACCAAACACAATAGCCCCTAGGCCACCTGTTATCCACTTTGTGGAGGAACACTGCAGAGATCTAAAGCTCGGAGCTAAACTTCCTGTGTGTATTCATAGTATGCCTATACTCTCAGCACCGGCTCGGGACCTCTGCTGAATTATTCAGGATCAGACCTGTTGGAGATGCCGAAAAATCCAGTACATCAGCACTTCAAGAAAACTCCAGCATCCGAATGTTCAGACAAAAAAGGCAGATGAAAGAGGAAGAAAGAAAGAAAAAAAACACACACACAAAATACACAACTTCAAACTCCCTTCGCTCGCCACACCGCTAAATATTTCATTAAGTCGGAATATTACTCGCTGCAAGAAGGAAGGTTTAGCTAATACGCTGCACACTGAAGCACCACGGCTTCTGTAATAAGTGCAAACATACGGGAAGTTAAGCACTGCACAGGACCAAGACCGTTTTCTTTTTTCCGAAAATGTCCTGGATCTTTCTGTCACCTTGTACAACCCACGTTTAAAGTCGCGCCCTGGGTCATTTTATTCACTGTATCATTTTAGTTTAAAAGATTTATCAAACGTTAAACATTCATTTAGGGAGAATTTTTGACTTTGGAAGCAGCCACCCGGAATCTACCAACTTCCACAGGACTCTGCCGGCATCGAACCAGTGATGACAGCTGGACATGAGGTACAACAATTTATATAAATATCATTCAATTTCCCAGTATAAATATGAAAATGCCATCACAGTTACCAAGGTCGAAATCTTCACCCTGTTTTTTTCCAAAAACAATAATAAAAAGTAATAATAATTTGACCCCTCAAACAAATGACTCACAAGATCTTTTGTCAGTCACCTAATTAATGAATCAGTTCTATACAGGGACACTGACATAGGACAAAAGAAAAAGCTATTTTCTTCCTATTTGTTTGTTGTCTGGTGTCGAACCTCACACCCACTCAGCACTGAATCAGGTTGTGTTGTCACAAAATCCATATTTCCATATATCCAGATTTAAAAAAAACAAAAAACAGACACAAAAAACATACAGTTTATTGATTTCTCAGCCTTATATCATTTCGCAGCGTACACCACACACTACAGTCCTGACCTCCATACCGGACTTAACCCTGCTCTGTACTGGACTTCATCTAAGAGTGGCCCTGCTGATGGAGAGACACTGTGAGCGAGAGAGTGCCAGTGTAAACAACAGTTGTCTTCCGTCCTTTTCCTCTTCCCTGTTGACGACTCCCCTCCAGTCCACTTTATCCTGCTCTTTTCATCCCCTTTGATTCCCTGAATCAAATCAAGGCTTTCCCACTGTCCCCAACACCCCCAGGGTGGCTCATGTGTTCCCCCATTGGTGAGCTCTTGGTATGATGCTCACCCCCCCCACCCCCCCCCCCCCCCCCCCCCCCCCCCCCCCCCCCCATCAGCTCCGGCTCAACTCGCTGCTCTCACCACTCCCCAGCTGTGCCGGTATCTTATAGCGAGTGGGAGCAGATGCTATTGAGACTGACCTTTGCAGCGGCGCCACGCGCTCTATGATTCTAACCCACTTGACGGCGAACATCTAATAGAATGCTAATGAAATAGCTTGCGTAGTAGCATATTATGCTCGCTCCATTGTAATTATACGCGGGACTATCCCTGACGCCCCCGACGTCTATTGTTTCATTATTAAACTAAATTACTGTCAAGCGCAACGGCGGGTTTCTTGCTGACAAAAGTGTCAAACGCTTGCTGCAAAAAAAAAATAAAAAAATTTAAAAAAGATCAAACGCAGCACTTGCTGCAAAGAAGGGGAATGAAAACATTCCCTGTTTCCAATGCTGCAACACCGGAGACAAGTCATCTCATAACTCTTCATCATGCTATGAAGACTTGACACAAGGCCATGAGAGGTACTTCCATCAGGAGATGTTTTCCATTTCCCTGCTCCTTGTTGAGCTTCTTTTATTTGTACTGGGATAAGTTCCATTGTGAGTGCAGCAAGGCAGTCTGGCCTAACAGCACCTGAACGCAGCCTGAATTATAAGGTGAAGTAAGTCCATCCATTACCCGGGTGGTTAGTCCGATTGCCAATTTTGATGACATCTCTATAAATACGATGAGATACGACATGAGGGGCCGTATGTCTGTGAGCTCGTGCCGCCTGCGATGCGAGGCAGCACTCTGCCTCACAAGCTGTGAATTTCTCCCGTCACTTGAAAATAAACAGATCTATTTTAAAAAAGGGGGCGCTAATAGCAGCAGCTTTATGACAGATACTGAATAGAAGAAAAACGTATATTTCAAAGTGCAGAGCAGCAGGGCTGCTGCCTTTACCAACGCAAAAGTTGTAAACATTTATTTGCCACCTTTTGTGGTACAAAAAGTCACGCGCGCTCACGTTCACCGCCAAATCTGTGCATTTCAACGCATTCAAACACGTCATCACACGCAGACGTCTTTAATTCAGTCGTGTTTACCGGTGTTTGTTTACGTTTGCTCGTGTTTAAATATGTGCGTTTCCGTTTCTGCGACCAGGTCTGTGTCGTTTGGGTTGTTTAATGTATGTATCCACTGGCTTGGTGCGACTGCAGCTGATTCCAGGCCAGTAGACTAACCCGAGGCAGAGTGCCAAGGCATAATGAGACATTTGGTTGTGAAATTCAGAATCTGACAGAATGCATTAAAGCCAAGCAGACTGCAGATGCAAAAGGAGCAGCCGGCCCAAAGTGATGCCTTCCCATTTCCCTCTGACTACATCATATTCCCTTTTGCTTTCAGCCGAACAAATGACTAAATTGTGCAGCAACTGTGCTTTTGTTTGGACAAACATTCCTCTTGTTTGTCACATCCGATACCTGGATACATCCAACAAAAAGAATTACGGGTCACGTCGCTGTGTTTTTCCCTGTGACCTTCCGGAGCTGAGCAAGAAAAACCAGATTTGCCTGCATCTGTGTTTTCTTCTTCTGAATCTTCCCCCCCTTTTTTTTTGTTTTGTTTTGTCAAAGCTACATTAAGAATTCATTTCTAGCAAGGTCGCGCTGTTGACATGGACAGGACCTTCCGTGTCGCTCAGGCTGAGCCGCGAGGTCAGGGTGTCCCACCCCGACGCTCAACAGCAGCGGCGTGCCCCTCGTGACACATAACAAACACACACTGTGTGACAACTCTGATCTAAGGGAACAAATAACGTGACAGCTCCTCAAGCTCCCAGACAGGCTCCTCTGCCCACGGGGAGTAAATGAACCTGATTTTTTTCTATATTTCTGAAAGGGTTAGACTGAGCCTGGGCATGAGGTCAGATGTAAAGATGTAGCCAGCTGGACCTTCAACACCGCCGCTGCTATATCTGCCCGAATCCACTATAATACCACAAAAATACACAATCGAGTCAACAGGAAAGTTGTCTGAGAAATGAATACGTCTATATACGTGTATGACTAAGTATTCACTCTGTTCACATTCTCAACTTTTAGATGGGCAACACAGGACAAGGACAAAACATTTCAATCAGCAGACACAGTGCAGATGCTAGCAACCCCAAAATAAGGTTCACTGCCAGCTGCAGCCGCTCAGATAAAAGAGATGTCTGAACGCTCGGACAAGAAATGACCTTTCGCTGAACTCCAGCAGTGTCACAAATAGGCTCATTCTCATTTAGATGCTTTCCTCCAGCATCCCTCTGGCAAAGAAAAAAAAAAAGAAATAGAGAGGAGAACAATGGGACAGTCAAATGTATCCTAATTCCAGCTGGAGACCATAATCCAGTTCAGAGACAGCAAGGAAATGGGCTTGTGAGAGCAGACCCGGCAAATACATGCAGATGAGAATGATTATCCTGCAGATGAGCGGAAAGATGAAAACTAATTTAATAATAAGACCAGAAAATTCTCCAAGATAACAGGGATCTAGAGACCAATCCGAGGCCCATCTGGCCCGGCGGCACACGCTGGAGACATTTTCCAGGCAGGAGCTGTCCATTTACACTGCGGTGCTGAAACCTAGGGAGCAATGTTTGTGCCCACCAGGCCCTGTGGTGCAAACCAGCAGTTTCACACCAAAGCAACGTCAACAGCAGTGTTTGCTTTAAAGAAAACAAAACAACAAAAAAAAAAAACAAGTAGATGTGTTAATCTACAGTGCAGATTGAAAGTAATGGTTTCAGTCTTTTACTTTTTGTGCTTAATTCTGTATTACTTGATACTAAATTTTACTGTTTGCATTAGATTCTACATAAATGTATGCTTCTGAGTTACTTTGAGTGGTGGGATGGAACTAACTACATTTATTAAGGTGTTTTACTGAAGCACACTTTGAGGCAATTATTCCACATAATCTCTTCTATCAACATTGGGGGAAAAAAAGAAATTACACATTTCCAGTTACTTTTATCTCCACTCTTTATTTTTATGCTACTTTAACTACAGTTCAGGGCGAAATTGATTACTTTTCACACCACTTCATTTATTGGACTTCTACAGGCACTTGTGGTAGATTCAGTTTCTTAGCAGTATACTGCATATAAAAGGGCTCCGATCAGTTGAACAGTAAGATATTGCCAACACACTGAAACAGAGGTAACTGGAAACCAAGAATAGAATCAAACATTAATACTGAAGAGGTTGAAATGGTTTTCATATCCGAAAAAAAAAGCACTGCCGTAGGTTAAATTACCTCATCATCATGTAAAGTTGTTAAGTTCCGGCTGAGTTTTATTGTATTCTGTAAAAATACTCCCTTTGTGTATAATGCGCTTTGTGTCACATCATGCTCTCCACGGCCCTTTCGGCATAATGTTCACTTTACTAACACTTTAAAGATATAAACACTTGGTTTGAAATATCATAACACAATATACTGTGGCTCTAAGCAAATGTACGCATGTTTAAACCCTGTATTGTATAGTAGCCTATATATATTTTCATTTCTGATGCAGTTTTCCTCAGAATAAAATAATTTCTCCATTCTGTACTCTCCATTCTACTTGTATTATTATTATTATTATAACACTGTCTACATAGTTCCACCGTTGGTCCTGGGAGAATGTGATCTATAGCAGAACAGCAGTGTTACCATGCCTCATTAATGCATGATTAGTCACTCTGTCAGCGTAGCCTCATGCTAACTATGCCATTTGTGCTTTGCTTTAAATGTCAGTGAGACGACTGCATACTTACATACCTGCCACAACATGCATTACTTTGCTCCGTCTGCTTGCACCTACACCTACTGTACAAAGACACATCTGCGTCACATGCACCTTTTCGGGGGCTGATTAGGATGCAAATCACCTCGTCATGTCGCACACTGGCCTCTGAATTAAAACTGCACATCTGTACACGCCCATACTTCCAGTCGGGCTGGAACTGAACGCAGAACACCTTCCCACACTGTCTGTGTTTAGTCTTTTCATTTGTTTATTATATAGGGCACTGGGAATGTGTACTCTGTCCCAGATTTTGCAGGTCATTATATTGTGAGCTTATTGATATATGTATTGCTCAGCTGCACAAACCCAGTGTCTCGTGTGCAAAAATAGGGAAAAAATAATAGTTTGAATTTTAGATCATTTTATCATCTGTTTTTTTTTTTAACTAGAGATAAGTTCAGAAAATAAATTGTTGTTTCTACAAATACACGCGACAATGCGCTGGAAGTCATTTTATGGCTGACCCATTAACAGCTACACACATCACTTACCTTGCCAACGTAGAGAGGTTCATTTCCAGTGTACTCCTCCAACACGAAGAACTGGTTCCACACCCAGCTGCGTCTGTGCCGGTGCAGGGCCTCCCAGCGGTCTGGATCAGAGTGTGGGGACTTCTCCACATCCCCAGAGCTGGGATTCAGCCCCCAGCAACCCCTTTCCCGCAAGGGGAACAGGAGTGCCAGGAGAGCCAGGGCTTTGCCTAAGCCTGAGCAACACCACCCCATCGCGTGGGCCGCCTCCAAAAACACTGAGGCGGAAGAGGAGCAGACAAAAACAACAACAACAAAAAAAAGGGCACAAATGCTGAAATGTCAAAACCCTGAGGGGTTTTTTTTATCCGCACAGTCCTGACCCTGAATTTCAGCAGACAGCGAGTGCAGTCAGACGCCGAAAAGTCAAGCTCTGCATTTTGCTGGGTTGCTCTTCTTTTTTCCTCATCGGAGACTAAGAGCGGGGTAATTCCCTTCACTTTGGAGCCGGGGCGTTGACATTAAAGCTGGATAACAGGGTCAGTGGCAAGCTGGGAGGCTTCAACACCCAGGCTGTATAATTGGCACCTATCAGAACACAGAGAGAGAGAGAGGAAGAGAGAGAGAGAGAGGGAGGGAAAGAAGAGAGAGACAAAGACATGGAGGGGAGAGAAGAGAGAAAAGCACTGTCAGCAAAATTCCCTCTGTGACCGCTGTCACTTTAGACGTGGAGCGATCTGCCTGCAGATGCAACACTAATGATGCTCCCCCCCCCCCCCCCNNATGAGGCCCCCCCCCCCCCCCCCCATCATAAAGAGACCGGTCAGAAATGAAGAGACGATAAACACAATCACAATGGCGCCCTACACACACATACACACTCTCACCTACACACATGCCAAGATGGAAGTGGGTGAGGGTCAAAGTGTTAATCAGGGTAAGATTGAGGGGAGAACGACCTGGTTTTTCAATGTGCATAAGCAAAGAGATTTCAGCGCGCGTGGGGCAACGGTGGCGGCGAGGAATAACAATCACGCGCCACTCAGCGGGTTCCCAATTATCTGGGCTTTACCTCGCCAAGGTCATTAGTTTGTCACATTTTCTTTGTGTAAGATCGCGGTGTAATGGCGGCGGGGCTCGCCACTCAACACTAACAAGACACATGATCTGTATGGCGGCTTCTCATCACCGAGATTAAAAATAAATCGGGGCTGTCAGCAGCACGGCGGCCCCGCTCGCTCCTGACCTCTACTCCGAACAGTTTGTTCGCCGGCCCCGACACGTGCGAGGGCATCTGTCTCCCTGCCGCCGTCACGCCGTGACACATCCCCGAAGACGCCAGAACACGAGGACTTGGCGATGTGTGGGAGTGGAGGGGGAGCAGATAACGCTCTTCACGTCACAACACAATATTTACACTCATTTCATCAAATCGACGGTTCTGTCGGTTTCAATTGACACACAAAAGTCTCCACGCAGGAACTCGGTGAAGACCAAGTTCGGCTCTGAGCTCGCTGGCAAATGTATGCGATGATACCGTGGGATAACACTGACTCAGAATCAGCATGTAAGCTCCTGGAGATCTTCTGAAAGCAGACAAGCCGGAGCTCGGCCCGCACATATATTTATTCCCTCGCTGACCTCTACCACTCTCTCCTCAGCGCAGAGGCCTGGCGGGGTCCTTGACGAGAGAGGTAATTGCTTTGGCATACAGTGACCCGGTTCTTCCCACACAGATTCTCCACTTCTCATTTGACTCCCTCTCCATTACCCTGGGCAAAAATGAAAACAGCATCATCCTGCGAAACCGCGCCGCTCTGCGCATCCGCGGCAAAGTCATTATCCATGTGTCAATAATTAAATGTGTAAATAAACAACAACGGCGTGATCGGCGCCTCTGCAGACATGTTTGCGAGAAACGTTGTGATTGTGTGAGGAGTTCTAAAAAAAACAAACAAGAAAAAATTCACAGCCTTAATGAAAGCGTCTTTTGTTTATCCAAACACCTATGAGGGAAAACTTTTGACAACAAACAATTAGGCTGCGGATGCTATTATCCTAATCTGCCCCTGGCAGAATGAGTTTGTCAATTAATCAATTAGTAAATTAAATCAAAATTAGATTGCGCCCTCAGTGATGAGCCATTCTCCTGGTCACGTGTCATTGAGTGCAAAACGATTTCCGGCTGACGAGACTTTCGGAATATTCCGGTTGTGGAGGCAGGTTGTAGCTGAGGTACTGTGGGACGTGGATGTCCCACTGGGGGACTTGGGGTCGGTATGAGACAAGCAGCCATGTCAATGCTTCTCATTTGACTCAGGCCTGGACACTTGAGGAGACGAGTCATGTGGAGATGGTGGAGATGGTGGAGATAACACTAATGTGGTTGTGGGTGCAGCCTTGTGCTCGGCGGCGGCTTTTTATTAAATGAGTTTATGCAGATTTACTGTCGAGCTGATCTGTGCAAATGATTCAGCGGCGGCGGCGGCGGCGGCTGCAGAGACGTCCGCTTTCTCAATGCTCTTTAATGGTCGACGCGTCAAATCTCGCTGCGGAAAAGCAAAGGGATGGACGGTGACAGGAGAGGGTTTCGTGAGACCGCCTCTTCCTGTTCGCCGTCAGGTGATTGGCAGGAAGCAGAGCGTTAGCGTAAAGCGGCGCCAACGTGAAAACAACAAAGCGACAACAGACAGACAAAAAGAAAAGTTGACTCTGATGAGTTCTCTCACTTGGTGAGAGCTGTGTACTCGTACTGTACAGAGGTTCACACCAGGCCTGTGTGTGTCTGTCTGTGTGTAGAGGTGCTGTACAAAAGGACGGCAACCTCATGTACAACTGTGTGCTTCTACTCGCAGATACACACAGTGTATTACTCTTCATTCAAAGGCACTTGTAGTGTTGTGTCGAGAGGCCGGGCAGGGTCACGCTGCCGTCAAACACTGGCACCATGTTTTGGTGCCAAATGCACTAAGTGCTTCAGAAGGTTGTGCGCTGTGTGTGGAGAAGAAAAAAAAGTGGTTTTTATTTTTCACATCATTCAAAAACATTGGTT
>JAFBJQ010001136.1:82500-102031 GCA_016785345.1 Trinectes maculatus
CTCCACCTTCATCCCACCCACTGGCATCAGGATGACCCTCTGACCCCTGCTCCCCTGCGACACACAACTCCATGGTGCGTTTGTGTTCACAGACTAACAAAGCGGCGAGACACTGTATCAGCTTATGGCCCATTAATAAAACATCACAATATCTATCACGTGATCCCACATCCCGGCTGCACGTTCCCGCACCGCGCCATACTGAAGGCCCGCTTTGTCTCGAACCCGCCAGCAGACAGGTGACGTTCTAATTCCAGCTACTGCTGCTCACTGTAATTGGAAACAGATGATTACAGCATTGATTGGCCAATTTCAGCTCTAAACAAGATATTGATTTCCCCGGCGGGTGCT
Organism: Trinectes maculatus; assembly: GCA_016785345.1. Lineage (NCBI taxonomy): Eukaryota > Metazoa > Chordata > Actinopteri > Pleuronectiformes > Achiridae > Trinectes > Trinectes maculatus. The sequence goes on from JAFBJQ010001136.1 coordinate 82,852, forward strand.
TAAAGAAAACGTCTTGTAATGTATGTCGGGTTTCTGGAACGTCACGGCACAGACGGAGAGTCAACCGTATTCCGAGGATGAGCACAGCGACATGTGTGGAATATGTTTACAGTTGCAGCTTTATCAATTTGAATTCCAGTGTTTTCAGCCATGAAAGTAAAATTCACGAATTCACGACACCGCGTCGGCCTTCGGCTCCTCAGCCGCCGCCGCCACCGCCGCCACCGCCGCCACCGCCGCCACCGCCGCCACCGCCGGAGCGATGATTCAAAGCCAGTGACCTTTTTCACACTGTGATCCTGACAGTGGGATCTTGATTTATTCTCAAACTGAATTCCATTTAGCGGTTGTACTAATTCATCTCTGACTCCGTCTACGCACCATAATTGTACAAAGACATTTGCACACAAATTAATTGTTTTGTTAATAATTTTTTTTTTGGTGATTGATTTTTTATTATTTTTTTAATTTTCCTGTTACACTTGTACACACCAGGAACAGAGTTTGTGCGTCGACGCGGTTCGGGCTGCAGAGAGCTGGGATCAGAGGCAGCTGAGGGGCCTTGATGTTACAAGGCCGCGAGTTGACGTCCCCTGACTCCGCCGCCATGACCAACATACAAAAGCGCTGCTGATTTCCATACGCCGCATCACAACAACCCTTCCCTTCCTCTTCCTCTCAGGACATGGATTTGGACTAATCATCCGGCAGCTATTGAGCGATTACATTTTCATCAGATGCAATGTAAGAGGGTCGAAAGATCAAGCGAACTAATGGATGACCTAATCACGGCGGATTGGCTCCTATCGATTCACATGGTCGTATCCTCATTGTCTGTGCAGGCCACAGGAGCAAGAGCAGGATACCATCTCTTAACCGCCATATTCCAGAGACCCTCATTCAGATTACACTAATTCAGCCCATACCTCTCCTGTTCCCCAGAGGGTTCCATAGATTACAGGGGGGGGGGCTGGGGGGGGGCAATTTTGCTGAGTTGCAGCGTAGAACAGGTTCCACCTCCAATAATTTACAGGAACAGGTTCATACAAACCCCACTCCCTCTTAAGCTCTTTTATTTTCTTCCTCACATTTCCTCGCGTGCTCCCTCCACACACATAAACTGTCTTAATCCTCACTGATGTACGGCGGCCTCGCAAACGTTGACACGCTCGCAGATGCAATTTTGCACGCGAGCAAAAAATTATGACTGGGCGGCGGCGGCGGCTGCCAGCAACGCGGAGACAGTCGCTATTCAAGGACGTCCCCCCCGCGTCCGTGTGAAGAATCAATGTTCCTGAAAGTTGATCATGAGCTGGCGACATCTGAGGGGACGGTGAGATTCCTCCTGGAGAACGGGGGAAGAGTCTTGGTAAATACTCGAGATTGAGAACGGGTTTCGATATCGGACGAGCACAGAGGTCATTCTCGGCAATTTCCCCCCCAGACGCGTCACCGCAGGTTCTGAGAGCGAAACGTCTCACTGCAGACAGTCGTGTTCATTCACCTCGGTTTGTGTCGACCGAGACGGCGCCCTGATCCGAATCCTAATGACGCTCAGTGGTCTGTGAGTCACAGAGCCCAGACAGAGGCGCGACGGCTCGGCCTGTGCTCGCCATTCACACTCAGACCTGCGCCCACAAAATCTATACAAAAAGGAAATAAGGCAGTCAGAGGGGGTTGTCCCTGTCAACGTCGCCACCTTCATGTTACACAGCGTAATATCAATGTCCCCATGTCGCACTGACCCGGAATAATAAGGACATATTTGACGCATGTGAAAAGAATCACTCAGCACATCACCTCTTAGCTCTCAACGGCCATATTTAAAAGTTAGAGGAAAGTCAGCGTTTATTAAAAAAATTTTTTTTTTTAATGAGGAAGTGAACTGGAACATTAATAAAAAGTAATCTGAGGCTTCATTTCTAAAAACAACAATAATGAATCATTTTAAAGGCGATTATACTGAAAAGATAAAAAGCTGTTTCGAGGTTGTTAGAGGGAAAAAAAAGAAGATTTTGTATTGTTAGTAAATCCATGAACCACAACTACAGCCACTGTTACAGGAGCTAACCTGTGCTAACACCGCGCAGGTCTACAGGGGATCAGGGTTCACTGCACAAACGATAGTCTTTAATTGAATATTCTTACAGTTCTTGGGTAAAGTTCAGATTTATTTAGTTTGATGTGTAGTGTTGTGTTGTGTAGTGTTGTGTTGTGTCGTGTTCTCGGGTTTGTTTCTACTGGCTGTGCCGCCGGAGTCAGGAGTTTCAATTAGGGCTGCTGCCTTGAAAGGTGGCGGATATTTCAAGCTCTGACAGCCCTGGCGACAGATCACCAGGATGCTTTTCTTTCCATTTTGCACAAATAAAAAAAAAGAAGAAGAAGAAGAAGAAGAGGGGAAATAATGTCACCTTGTGTTACATACACCGGGAGAACAGCAGAGAGCAAAAAACACAAACAAGACAGGAACGAGGACAGGATGAGACGCAGACACAGATGAGGAGGGACGGTAAAAAGAAGACAGTAACAAAAGAAAAAAAAAGAGAGGAAGCAAAGGCACCGGCTTTGTCATGACAGTCTCCCTCCCACGGTGGAGGAGATGTGTGTGTGTTCACATGCTCCAGTAGTCAGGCTGAAAAACCCCGGGCCTGTTGCATTCACTCCAGCAGAGAAATAGCACTCATGGTTGCCTGGTTGGCAAAGAGCTTGTTACACCCCCCCCCCCCCCTTGTTCCCCCCCCCCCCCCCATCCCCATCCCTTCATCTGTGTTCGCCTCTTCCCTCTTTCCACATCCCATTCTCCCACACCACAAGCATCTGCATTCTCTCTGCTTCAACACCCCCCACCCCCCACCCCCCCACGCTGCTTCCTGGCCACCGACTAACAAGGAATCAAGCAGCACATTTTTATGTTTCTTGCGAGACACAGGTGAACACAAACAGCACACCCGGAAAACTGCGGTGGCGGTGGCGGTGGCGGTGGCGGTGGCGGTGGCGGCGGGGTGACGCGCCCCGATCCTGGAAATCCAATGCAGAGCTGTCGAGCTAAATCTGGCGCTCTCTGCAGACTGACGTGAATCTCACAGGGAAGAAGAAGGGAATGAACGGGAATAACGTCATGGACTCAATCAGGCAAAAATGATGCCTTCAATGGCGAAAGTGAATATAAAGTAAGGCATTGTTTAAAAAAAAAAAAATTGGCTTTGAACCAGGAGGGATCCTGATTCCCGCGAGATAATAAGGACATATATTTGGTGCCACAGCTGTGTGATAACTCATTTTATACAGTGAAAATGTAGATGATTTGTGATGCTACTTCTTAATGGAATAAAGTTTTGCGAGCCAAAAAAAAGCTAACGTGCAAAATTACCTGAGTCGTTTGAGAATCAAATATGAAACTGCCAAAATGTTCTAGTCTTTTTGCATAATGCTGATTTCCCCCGTGGCCACTGCCTGTGACAATAGTTCCGCTAACTGTTATTGTCAAATTTTTACTTTTAAGTATGTTTTTTTTTTTTATCCCTTCCAAAATCAAAACATGCACAACAGAAGCTGTGCGAATGCCCATGACCTCACAGTGATGCAACTGGACCGTCCCAGTTCAATATGGCCGCCAATACACGTCAAGCATCAGCAAGGATCCAATAAGTGGATTTACAAGGGCCCTACAACTTTTTTTAAGTAAAATTATTACCTCTTCGGGGACGTGTCCGACTCCAGCTCTGTTGCTAGGCGACGGCGGGAAGGACGGGACAAGGTGATGATGGGGAGTTCCTCCATGGCGTCGACCGTCTGGTTTTGATTTGGCCTGGCTGAATGGACCAAGTCCAAGGAGACATCAGATGAGAAGCAGCTGTTGTGTTTATTTAAAGTAGCAGTACTGTCTGATCAACACAATAATAATATTACAGCTAATCAGCTCAATCAGTTACGCATCTGATTAAAGAATACTTTTTCAAGGTTCTTGGTTCCAAAGTGGAAACTGTCAGGAACAGCGCTGTCAACTAATGAAACTAGTTGTCGTGTCTCGGTTTGAAAACGACAACAAAATGAGATTCCACTCACACAAAGAGAAAGAGAGAGGAAATAAAACCTAAAAGGAGGAGGATGACAAATGGTGATTAAACCCATTGTCTGAGAAATGGCTGCAATCAGTGTATGAAAAAAAGATTAAGCCGCAATGAGCTGTGTTGACTATCAATGTGACTGGGCAAAAAATAAATAAATAAATAAACTTTTTATAATTCATGTCACAAACTAGCTTTCTGTCACGTCGTTGTTCCTCTCATTAATTTCATTTTTCTCTGTTTGGAACTTTCAACGCGTTCATTTCTCACACAGGGAACAAAAAAAAGTGAAAAGTTGTGCGACGGTGCAACAACAGCAGAAAATGTAGTTGATTTGTGATGCTACTTCTTAATGGAATAAAGTTTTGCGAGCCAAAAAAACGCTAACGTGCAAAATTACCCGAGTCGTTTGAGAATCAAATATGAAACTGCCAAAATGTTCTAGTCTTTTTGCATAATGCTGATTTCCCCTGTGGCCACTGCCTGTGACAATAGCTCCGCTAACTGTTATTGTCACATTTTTACTTTTAAGTACGTTTTTTTTTTTATCCCTTCCAAAATCAAAACATGCAAAACAGAAGCTGTGCGAATGCCCATGACCTCACAGTGATGCAACTGGACCGCCCCAGTTCAATATGGCCGACAATACACGTCAAGCATCAGCAAGGATCCAATAAGTGGATTTACAAGGGCCCTACAACTTTTTTTAAGTAAAATTATTACCTCTTCGGGTATGTGTCCGACTCCAACTCTGTTGCTAGGCGACGGCGGGAAGGACGGGACAAGGTGATGATGGGGAGTACCTCCATGGCGTCGACCGTCTGGTTTTGATTTGGCCTGGCTGAATGGACCAAGTCCTACAAGGAGACATCAGACGAGATGTTTATTTAAAGTAACAGTACTGTCTGATCAACACAATAATAATATTACAGCTAATCAGCTCAATCAGTTACGCATCTGATTAAAGAATACTTTTTCAAGGTTCTTGGTTCCAAAGTGGAAACTGTCAGGAACAGCGCTGTCAACTAATGAAACTAGTTGTCGTGTCTCGGTTTGAAAACGACAACAAAATGAGATTCCACTCACACAAAGAGAAAGAGAGAGGAAATAAAACCTAAAAGGAGGAGGATGACAAATGGTGATTAAACCCATTGTCTGAGAAATGGCTGCAATCAGTGTATGAAAAAAAGATTAAGCCGCAATGAGCTGTGTTGACTATCAATGTGACTGGGCAAAAAATAAATAAATAAATAAACTTTTTATAATTCATGTCACAAACTAGCTTTCTGTCACGTCGTTGTTCCTCTCATTAATTTCATTTTTCTCTGTTTGGAACTTTCAACGCGTTCATTTCTCACACAGGGAACAAAAAAAAGTGAAAAGTTGTGCGACGGTGCAACAACAGCAGAGCTCGGTCCAGTGTGGCGCTCGTTGATTGAGCTGATGGTGTGAGTGTCGGAAGCCCTGGAAGCCTTTTTGAGAAGGGTCCCCGAGGGTTTGCCAGGGTTCAGGGTGTGCAGGGGCCACACCGGCGTCAGCTGACAGGACCCCCCTCAGGTCCCGGCAGCTGCCAGGATGAAGAGAAGGCACCGTGGACACATGGTGACAGGAGCTGATGTGGTCGTCCGCGTCCGTCACAGCTTTCATTTCCGACTCTGTGCCATCGATTCCCTCGCCGGGCGACACCAGTGACACGCCGCTTTAATCTGTCGCAAGGAGCTCGACCCGTAGAGCACAAACTCTGAGCTCCTACAGATGGAAACGATCGCTTTCCACCCCCTGACTGCTTCAAGGAAAAATCCGGGGGGGTGGGTTAAAAGTGTGTTCAACAGTTTTTGAGTGATGAGTTGTTAACAGGAAGAAGAAAAGTGGGAAAGCGTTGTGCTCCACGGAGGCGTTGACATATCATTTTCTCACGAGGACATGAAATTTGACTTCAATTGAAGGGTTGAGCTCGGCGGAACCGTCGACTTCCGTCAAAGATCTCTGACACGCCGTCTCAGCGGCCGGATCGGGGGGGCGGTGTCGGTGTCGACGCGAGCCCGTGTTTGGCGAGCGAAATTAAAGGTCATTTGGTGAAAAGTGAAAATTAATGTGAGCTATCAATTTCAGCCTTTAAAAAAAAGGTGACATATTTCAGCCTGACATATTTTAATTAGGCCATCAATAGTACGCCAACAGTGGCTAATGGTGCGGAGGACACATACGAGACGCGTCGCCTTCACGTTGAAAATGGCATTTAACGCACAGTTTTGACACAAACAGTGATGGTTTCAGTCGAAAAAATGAATACCGCCAATATGGTAAAATGTACATATGGATACACATATAGCCCCCTATAGAAGAGAAAGTTCAGTGCAACCTCGGTTAGGATTTCACTGTTGGAGCAAATTGGCTTGTCTGCATGGATCTTTCAACTGTAGGCGATTTAATTCACTTTTTTTCTTACAAAAGCAAAACAATCAACGGGAAGATTCCGCGTTTCCAGCAAGATGAACCTTCCCTTATTAGCAACACACTCTTTAAACCCTTCCTGGTTTTGTCATCCCACCACCAGCCTACCACCACCACCACCAGCACTCCTCTCAGCCCGCCGAATAAATAAGATAAAGGAGAGCAATGAACGCGTCCATCATTCAAAGTGGAAAAGGGTAATTTAGCTCGGCCCTCCTGACAGCTTTACAACTTTGCACGCTATTCTGTTTTAATTGGCAATCATGAATTAACTGAACGAGAGCCCTGTTGCCCATGTCGTTCTCATTGCAGCTTTTAATTGGGTTGACTTGATGAGCTCCTGAGATAAAACCCCGACAATATATTCTCATGATTGGCAACTCGTTTGTTGCCACGTAATTAGGGCCGGAGACAAATCCAGAACATATCCATTTCCTCCTCCGCCAGGTCCGATCCTTTCATCAGACACGTCGGAGCAGTACCTATAGCACTATACAGTACTATACAGTCTAAACAAAGTCAATTATTGATCCTTGTGATCATTTTACAGAACAAAAAAGGAATGGACAAATGCTCCAATAATCTGATTCGACACACACACACACACACATATACACACACACAGTTCCAGTAGAGGTTTTTTTGTTTTTTTTAATTCTTGCTGCTGGTTCTTAATGATTAAGTCAATCCCCAGGGCTCCTCAGACTCACCCTACACTTTTACATATAAGGTCAAATGTTCAAAGCTTTTCCTCCGTTCTCCCTCCATTTTAAAAGGGGGGGGGGAATTAAAGATTAATAGGCTGATGAATAAATATTTTGTGTCTCCAGGACTCAGCACTTTCTCCCATTCCTGCAGCTGCTTTAATTAACTCCTCCTCGAGCCTTCTCTAAATTAACACGTCTCTTTCGCTGTCCTTCGACATTGTTATTCCTTTTTCTTCCCCTCACAGTTCCTTTTTTTCCCCCCCTGATTTCGAAATCAGGCAAATCCGTGTGCATCAGTATGCCACATGTTGCGGTGCCTAATTATGCGACCTTAGAGTCACAGTTTTAACTTACGCCGCAGATTTTCCCTTTAGATGTGAAGTCAGACTGTCGGCTGGAGGCGAAACCACACTTGGGATGTTTTGTACTCGCCAAATAGTATGAAGAGCGCCTTCAAAATTTGTGGTCTTCAGAAAAGCCCAGGGCAGGAACGCTAGCTGCTTTTTGGACAGTCTGGCGTCCAAGTCCAGGAAACACATCCGATTCTCTCAGCTGGAGACCACCGTCTTCTACCCTGTGACTGTTTCTGAGCATCTTCCCGCGCAGACACACAGATATCTTCGTCTAAGATCTATTATTGAATATTCTCTCCTTCACTGTTTCCACAGACATGAGAGAAAACCGGCTGAAAACACTTTCATGGTTGGTCTTTAAGTTTCAAAGGAGTGAAAAAATGATTAATTAATGACGGCCGAACTTGAAATGCAAACCAACTATTCCGAACCCTCACCTCCGTTAGTTACTGTTGGGGGGTTGTGATTGGTGATTGGGCCCTGGAGGTCAGTCAATAGAGATGTGCACATTGTGCCCGGACTTTTCCCACCATGGAAGTCACTTCTCGACCGCCCAGGCCGAACTCTCTTCTTCTCTCCTCTGCTCTGTGTCTGCAGGAGACGTTTCTGCACAGTCATTTTGTGGACTTAATCTTGAGTTACTTCCGCTGTCACTCAGAGTGCGACTCGTTTTCCTGGCTCATATTGTTTTTTGGGGGTGGGGTTTTTGTTTTTTTTTCGCATTCGCCCCTTCAGATTCGGCCGCCGTCACGTCTGCCGGCAGGTGATAAATGTGACATTGCTCCATCAGAAGATCATTAAATGTCAGGTCCTGCCGTGACAGCGGAACATCGTGGCAGAAAGTCAATGGCGTGGGGGAGGGGCAGCGTGCGCGGTGGCATCGCCCAGTGGTGGAGCCTGCTGGGAAGGATCAATGGCTCATCTAACACCCGCGCGCCCGCCGCTGAACGAGGCAGGACCACTCACTCCATCCACACGCGCCCTGCCTGGAAATGAGGCCTCCTCGCCGCTCAGAGATGAGCGTGCACAGCCGGACACAAGCGGCGTGGTGATCTGTTGATGCATCACAAGGAAGGCTGGTGACGAAAAAGGTCGACTTTCTCGCCCGACATTAAAACTGCCGACTCGTGCGAATTCTATATACCACTATAATTTGGATTCAAGAGTTTTCAAAGACCTGAACGCGTGTTTTCAAACACAACTTTATGCATCTTGAGGCTATTTCTCTTCCGCTAATCTGTTTTTTTTTTCAATAAGTCAAAATAAATCTTTCAGTCACATACCTTGAGGAAAGCTCTCGCCATACTAACACATCTGAAAACGCACTTTGTTTAATGAGCCATGTAAAATGGGCACAGGCCGGTCACGCTCACACACACACAGCGTCTCGCTGTAGCGGCACAGCCGCGCAGCCTTATGGAGACAGTGTGGGAGACAGTGGGTAAAGTGATGCCTGAAGGGAACAGTTGGACATTTTGGGAAATAAACTTGGGCTTTGTTGCTGAGTAAGACGCGGAGATCAATACTGCGTTCATGTGTGCGGCGTCGAGATGAAACCGCAGCCAACAGACAGTTACCTTCAGCGTGAAGATGGAACAACAGCCATCAACTGACAATCACAATACAGCATCACACATATAACTACTGAGTCTTTGAGGTGTTTCCCAGATGAATATTATTACAACTCCAAATTTCCATTCTGTGGCATCTTCTGGAATGGAATCACAAGACAGAATGGGACAATAAATTGCGTTGTTGTTGTTGTTGTTGTTGTTGTTGTTTTCATGTGTTGATGGTCTGAAAGCCGTTGACACAGTCGTGTGGCGGAGGAGTAATAGGGATTCATCAGGCGGCAGCCTCTGAAGCCCCAGATCGTGACAGAGTTAAATGAATCGGTCCATCAGCGCGACACCTGAGAGACGCTCTCTGGGAGTCTGTCAAGATAAACTCCTCAGGATCTTGCCGAGGTTGCACTGCGGCAAGGTCATCGTCACATTGCATCAAACAGGGCGCCAGCGAGGAGAGCTTTTGTTCTCTCCTGTGAAGTCCCACTCGCCAGAGGTAACAATTAAGGCTCATCTGTCAGCGCGCGCTAATGTGTTCATTTGTGATTCCACGCCGGAAAGCTTCACTTGCTCGTTTGTGGGTTTTTTTTCATGGGCCATCAATAAAGTCCAAGGTGTTCCAGCAAACGCAGGGCTGATTTTTACCAGCTATAGAGACTATGAGCCGTCAATGAGGCTTTGACACCCCCCCCCCCCCCCCCCCCACCCCCCCCCCCCCCCCCCCACAAAGTGAAAGGTGCATTTCGGTGTCAGACGAGTTTGGCTTAAGCCGATCTCCCTGATGTACCTGGGTCACCCACTCGGCTACAGTGAGCTTTATCAGATGTGACAGCCGTGGTCCAATAAAGTGGAGGTTTTTAACAAGTGTTCCTTTAGTTGAGTTTGTGCAGAGGGCAAATGTAAGATTGTATCTCCTCGTCTCCGAGCAATTTCTCTCTCGGCTCTTGTGCTGTTCCTTCATGCAGCTGAAGGTCAAGGTTCTCGTGAAGGTTGCTCAACATGCCTGTTATTGCTTTATAAACAGGAAGCTGCCGCACGACGTCAACTCGAAGGAAAGTAGAGACAATATATTTTCAAAGCTGGGCATAATTCAAGCAGTAATGAAGACGCACTTGAATGGGAAGGAGCTGTTTGTGATTCAGGCTTTCGGGAAATACAGAGTGCGAGTCAATTCCAGCAGGTCGACGGGAGAGTGTGGCGGCGAGATAAAGGCGAGGCGACATTGTTTAGGTCCTGATCCTGATGCAGCGCTCCAGCTGCTGGGGGACTGCACGCTAATACATTTACAAAGTAGGAATCAGCCTCATCCGTTGTCCCCTCACCCCCACCCCCAACCCCACCACGCAAAGACCCCAGAGACAATCCAAACGTTTCCCCTCCATCTCAAGATTACACTTTGGCTGTTTTCCTGCCCTGCCACCCCCCCGCCCATCCACACATCAACAACCCCACCACCACCACCACCACCACGCAACACCACCACAACCCTCTTGTCTTGAAAACGCTTTCATTTCACAAACATTTGGCAAAGGGGAACCCCGAACCTCTCAAGGGCTTTCTCTCAAATTTCATTATGGAGATTATACATATATATATATATATATACACATACACACACACACACACACACACACTTTACCTCTGGGACTGAACCAAGCTGTGGCCCCTCATCAGCTGGACTCAGAACATAATCAGGAAGCAGAACAGAGCGACTCGGCCGATGGAGCCTCAATGGAGGGAAGACATCATAAATATGGAGTCATGATAAATTAGCACATTTTTACCTTCCTTCTCCACTACAAATAAAATCGTGGAGAAAGTATCTTTGATGTTAAGTATAACAAACACTTTGCAAGGTTGTGTATTTGTCAGACAAATAATCTCCTGGGTATTTGTGATACAGATGGAGTCTCTGTTTTAGAAATAAATGCACCTTAATAAGTGGATACGGCAACGTTTTTAACATTAAACTTTAAAACAATGTCAGTGGGAGTGATAGAAAAATGTCTGAAATGTAAATTGACGCAAAATGTGTGATATGCAATATTCTATTTATTCAACGCTGTATTGTGACAGTATAATTTTAAAGTTTGTGTTGGAACTAAGGTCCTATTTTAACTCCGAAAAAAGATGTGCAGTATCTTTAATTAATATATATACATACAAATTCACACTGGCCGCTGCTTATAAATATGCAAAGACGTTTTTTAACATGCATTTCAACCCTTTGCTCAACCACTGAAAGTTTATCAGTGTGACATTTAATGAGCGGAACTAACGTTCATGCTGGGCGGCATATTCTTTCACTCAAGTGAAGCTCATTTACACATTAACAGCAGGGGGCGGCGTATCAGATGACAAATTGAAATGTGTTTTTAACACGAATTGCGCGCGCAAATCCATGAATGGCAGTGTCAGTGACAGGAGGCTGTAAATAAACTGGCGTGCTGGATTTTGGGTAAGCATAAACCACTGACCTTTGAAAGGGCCACAGGCTGGTGTCTCCAGTGACCTTTGACCTCCGCTGACTGCCGCGCTTCTGCATCCTCACTAAAACAGAAAGGAAATAATTTACTGCCAGGGAACATATGCATATTTGAATATAACACGTTTTTATTTTGTCTCTTCAAACATCGATAAACACTTGATGTGATTTATGTAGAAAGAAAGAGATTTGGCTGTTGATTTATTTGTTTGTTTTCCAGCTCCGGCCAGAGTCTCCAGTGAAACAGGCGGATGCAAACAACGCAAGCCACTTGTGCCAAGACAGTAACACTTCAGATTGTAATATCAGTCCTGAAGTGATTTGTTGTTTTCATCTGTCAGGACCCTGTTTCGTCTGCCGATGACTGACAGTGACGGCGGAAGCTCACATCCACACAACTGGCAGTGGGGGAAAAAAAAAAAATAAATAAAAAAAAGACAGTAACACCATCGAAAATACAGCACAACACATATTAAGTAAACCTGATGTGTGAAAGTGTTTTCAGCTTAACACTTGACTGAGGTGATTTTGTGATTTGACGCAGCGTCCTGGTGTTTTGAAATCATCTCTCACAGTACATTCACACATTTTTTTTTATTTGCTAACATACTATTTATGACTTGTTGTTATAAAATGATCATCGTCTTCCATTGTCATTATGCATAATTAGTGGTCCATTACTGTGGTCAATGATCCTGCAGTGCCACTTCTTTTCAATATTAGCTTATTATATATCATTATTATTATTAGTGGGGCTAAAAGCGTTGCTTTAATTAAAATATATCGCTTGTTCTTCGAGATCATTTAGCATAAATGACGTTTTCTGGATGCAGCGTGCGGAGCCCCGTTGTGAAAATCAAAGGACCGCCGTCCCCACGCGCTGATGATCCCCCCACCCCCCCCTTTTTTCCTCCTTCTTCTTCTTCTTTCTTCAAAAGCAAAGAACACAATTTGGTCTGATTTTCCCTTAAACATATACATAAATACAACTGCGGGCTTGTAATTAGCTGCTGTGTAGCCGTCCACAGGGGGACCGTACAGCTGCTCCGCACAAGCCCAGACACAATGGTGATGTGTATTTACTGTATTCCACAGAGCAGTGGAGCGTGGCTGTGCTCATTATACAGTGTCACGCTGCTGATACCATCATGGCAACCAGGGGGCGGGGGTGCTGTGCTAATTTCACTTGGGCGAGCGAGCACTGAGCGGCTGAGGGGACCCTGCATTGATTTGTGCAGTGTGTATCTTATGGTCGTTTGCGAGGACGTTGAGGTAATTGGTGGCCATCCAAAAGAAAACAAGCCGGCTGGGTGGTCCGTCTCGTCTGAGCAGGAAGAGGACAGTAGTAATTTTCAGTAATTGGTCTCACATACAGTCCGAGTTATCTCCGCGGGGTTCCTCGGGTACGAATTTGTGTATAAGTAAAAAAAAAAAAAAAAAAAAAAGTCTTGCAGTGATATGGAAATTGGACACAGAATCTACAGGAAGAGGAGGCGTTGATGTTCTGGAGGCGGGCGTGGGTGGGTGGGTGGGTGGAGGGCTTGGGACAAGGGTGAGGCCGCCAAGCCGTTTAACCCCTCTCCAATTAGCTGTGAAAGCCCTTTGATTTGAATGCAGCACTACAGATCAGCGGGACGGGACATGTCCCTCAACCCTCATTATTCCACAGCCTCATTTTCTGACATCGCTCACCGCCTTCCCCCCAGATGTAACGCTGCTGCTAATTATCACTGCAGAGCTGCAGGGCTGCAGGGCTGCAGGGCCGCGGTCTGAAGGACGGAGGAAAAGTCAGAGAGTCTGCAGGAGAAACTGGACTCTTGTTTTATTGGATCAGTTGCATCGTTGCAATGAATCCGTGGAAACATATCGGCGTGCAAATCATCTAAACAACACCAGGGGGACGTGTGCAGTGGGAGGGTATGCAAATCAGGGCTGAGTTCCCAAAATAAAAGCACATAACTTAGACGATAGTTCCCGTTCCATGTTATTGGCCATTGGGGAGAAGGTCTCAGCTGACTGCTGCTTAAAGGATGAGTGCCTACACTTTCTCTCCACGCACCTGAGGTTCAGGAAACATATTTCTTTTCTTTTTTTTTTTTTTTTTTGGTTCATATTTAGTCCAATTGTTCACTGACACCTCGTGACACGCCACATCAAAGCGCTCAAAACAATGTCGCTCGGTGACTTCCTGCGGAAATCTATGAACGCCGTTCTTCTGATTCTACCAAGGTGACATTGCTCACAAGAAAAAAAAAAGAAAAAAGGAAAACGAAAATACTTGATTGTCTCCGCAGTGCAACAAAGTCCTTTGTGACAGTGACTGATCTAGGCGCACTTCTTTTTGTGCGACTATAGCTTACAACAGCGCTGGAAGGCACAACGTGGGAGTTTCATTATTTAAATCAGAGGAAGGAATAGACAGAGTAAAAGGGCAGGGCGAAGGCAGGTCTGGCCCAAAGTTACTGAAACGCTCATAAAATAAGAAACAGCGAGAAAGGCTTTCGTTCCCACTCCTCCTACCCCCCCCTCCCCCAACACACACACACACTGTGTAAAAGAGTCAAGGGCAGCTGTTCTAGACCCCCGTCCAATATGCCATAACTACATGCAATTAGTGCCAACGTAAATGGCCGACACTCGTCCGATAAGTGCATTGTTATGAGGTTGTTACAGGATCTTTATTTAATATTGCAACAGTTTAAATGGAGATGGTTGCACAGGAGAAGTTCAAGCCATTCGCTTCTCATGACAAAGGTCAAATAAAAGGAGTCAAACGCTGGTGCGCGTGCATCACAGGTTCAAACGTACACGTGTTGGATGTTAACGGGCCGAGTCAGACAAAAAGCCCATGTTGTTTTTATCAGACAGGACCTGTGTGGGCTGTGATAATGGTGGTGTGTTTTATCTGCGTGATCTCAGCCCTGTGTTAAAGACGGCAAATGGTTATTTCTGGCATCAAACAGTTTCATTAACTCTTTTCTCCCTGGTGCCTGCGTTTATAATATCCTCCTAATGATATATGACAGTATACATACATATACATATATATATATATATATATATATATATATATATATATATATATATATGTATGCACATGTGTAATATGTATGACCTATGTAAATGATGAATGTACACATGTTGCACGTTTGGCTTTTTAATACTGATGCAGTCTCTCCTTAACCTTTGTGGAGCGCCGCTACGTTCATTGCTGCAGTGTGTGAGCGGAGATGCTGTTGCAACAGGGAATACTGTGGAAAAACAACAGCGCAACGCAACGCTCCGGGGTTTTAGCAGATATTATCTGTCTGATTGCATTTATTTCAAATGTGCCCTCATTATGTTGGTAACAGAAACGACGCTTTCCTAAAAACATATATACATATATATATATATATGTATATATATATATATATATATATATATTAGCGGCGTTATAACCGTGACATCCAGAGCGAGAGAAGACGCTGCAAGTTGTGTCAAACTCATGAAATAAATGTATATTTCTCCAGACTGCGGAGAGCATAAATGTTAAGAGGTCTCTCTCTCTCTCTCTCTCTCTCTCTCTCTCTCTCTCTCTCTCTCTCTCTCTCTCTCCTTGTCGCAGTATGTTGGCATTTCACTTTATCAAAGAAAAAGATAAGGGGGAAAAAAAACCTGTAATAACTACATGTATATAGGAGGCGCCGTTTGAGATCCATCGAAAAGATAGAAGCAGCGGTGAAGGACTGTCTCACAGGAAGCCACCGCAAAATGCATGATTTAAATGGGTCGCGCTTACTATCTATCTATCTATCTATCTATCTATCTATCTATCTATCTATCTATCTATCTATCTATCTATCTATCTATCTATCTATCTATCTATCTATCTATCGGGGTCAGGAGGACATGATATATTGTTTTCACCGTCCTGTAACCAGCGATTACGCTCCTCCGCTCATTTAGCCAAAGGATGATAATGACAGGTCTGCGCATGTAAAGGGTTGAGGGATGAAATGGAGGTGAAGACAGCGTGGGCTGGAAATGCACGGTGGGCGTGTGTGTGAGCGATTGGGGGGCGGGGGGGGGGGGGGCTCGCGCTGGCAAAGGTTACAAGTTTCCAATATCTATGAGAGGCCTGTCCATTTATGTGATATCGAGTTTCCACGGCGAGGCCCATTTGAGTCATGTTCCACCGCTCATTTGATCTGATTTACTGGGCCGTGCGTGCGCCATGGCATCTATTCATCTGTGTTTAACATCTCCAGGGCCACGGGTTCACCTGCCGGCTCCATGTTCCCGCCGGAGCTTATTAACCGCCGCCGCTAACAGGAGCACTCCTGCTTAATTACATAAATGGATATGTACGCGGCAAAACGTAGCACATCCTGGTTTTATCTCCTAAATCACTTCACATAAATCTGACCCGACGGCCCCCAACTAACGGCCCCCAGCTAACGGCCCCCAGCTAACGGCCCTGAGACCAGGCGTCTCTCAGCCCATGTCCCGTACCATGCAATGGAACCATATCTGATCTGAGCGATGACAAAGCTGATGTGTATGATATGTTTGGGGAAAGTAGACAGGAATTCATCAAAATCCAAATCCTCCTGGTTTTTCCACCTGCACTCAAACACATCATGTGTTAGAAGAATGCGCGTGGACATGGAGACCGACGACCTGATTGCTTGGCACCAGGTGATGACAATCGCGATAACTACTTCCTCCCACTATACAAAGATGGTGGCGTGGTTTGGAGCAGGTCCTGTCACTACACCCACGCTGCACATCTGACATCTGTCAGCTCACATCATGTCTCCATCCATTGACCAAACGGCATCAAGCAGCAGTGATAATGTCAAACATGGCAGAGTTCTCCTGCAGGTAGAGTGAAGCGGTTTGCACCGGTTCACTCGTACTGGTGTGTTGATAACATTAGCAGATAGCAGACACTGGATCTGAGCCCGGTGTCTTACAGTAATGAGAAAGAGTCATAGTCGAGATGACTGCAGTGTAAACAGACAGAGCTTCGCTCCTAATAAACTGTGCCAACGCCGGATTTAATCAGCGTTATCGATCAACCACAGGGGATCATGGGGAAAAAAACAAAACAAGGCTATTTTTTTGGTTTTACTGGGAAATTTGAAGCATAACAATATTAGAGATTCGTATTTTTTTGTCCGCTCCTCCGTCAGCTGTCACCGACTCCTACTCCGAAAACAGAGACTCATTCATCAGCTGTAAAACGCAAAGTAACAGCGTGAGTTGGCTCGCCGAGAAACTGAGAAACCGCAGTTTCGGTGTGAAACCACCCACGGCGGCAGAAAACCCGGCGCTCTGACCCGATCACCGGTGATAAGAGCTCATCCCTGCTCCAGATGATGCTCACTACTTCTGCCCCTGATTTGCTTAAGGCACAAAATCTACTTTTCACGTTGGCCTCCTCATCAGGTCATCTCCTGCTCGCCGCCTGTGCCGACCTCTCACCCCACCGTCCCAACGCTTTTCACCAACTAAACACTTTGTATGTAAAGTATGATCCAAGTGCACATACGTCTATGAGAGCGCCCGCTGTGTTTCCCGTCTCTGTTTGAACGACAGGAATCTGATAAACGAAAGGGCTTCGATAAAACCAACACCTCCTAGATGGCGCCGGATTGCTTTCTGAAGCCGCCTGATGCGACCTGCTCAAATACAAACAATGGCGGGGCGAAGAGACGGACAAGCGCGTTCACGCCGAGTCGGCAGACTTTAGCTGGAGCTGTGATCCATCACGGAAGATGAAAACATAAAAAAAAAGGTCAAACGGTTTCTCAGCTGGAGCGAGGCCTTAAATGTACTTTGAATAGATGTGTGTTTGTGCGTTTGGCTTATTTCCGGAGGGGCCCGTCTGAAGCCCGTCACGCCATGTCACATGACCAATAGCGAGACAGTCTGTGCTAATATTTTCCTTTCAACTTCAAGAGAAACTCCAACTTTCCTCTCACCCTCAAATAAAGAAACA
The DNA here is from genome assembly GCA_016785345.1 of Trinectes maculatus. Lineage (NCBI taxonomy): Eukaryota > Metazoa > Chordata > Actinopteri > Pleuronectiformes > Achiridae > Trinectes > Trinectes maculatus. The sequence goes on from JAFBJQ010001136.1 coordinate 100,469, forward strand.
CAAACCCCAGTGCTACGATTCAAATTATTATAAATATGCTGGAGAGAGAGAAAAAAAAAAACCCCACAAACCTTTGATGCTTAATAATAATATATGTTGCTCAAAAGTATAAATAGAAGTCACAGGAGATGAAGCGGCTCGTTTCAGTGTCGCCTGCTTTCGAGGTAAGAGACAGGAGATAAAAATATCTGTACTTCCTGTTTCAAGTCGACGGCAGTAACGTGCAGATATATTCTGACTGTGTTGACACACTTCACATTTGTCTCACACTCGCACACGGGAGATTAAGGGGTCGAATGTGAAGGATTCTGTTTGTTGTTTGCTGCTTTCGCTTGATAAATTCCCACTCATTTAAGGCAACGGTGAACAAAAAGGAAGGTTCCGCCCCGCTTTTTGTCAAATCAGGGCTCGTAATTGGCCCACCGCTGGGCCTGATGGGCTTTCAAAGTTCACTCCTTCACAACCTTGAAAGGCAAAATCAATTATTTTCCTTCAGCCCTGAGACGCTTAATATGTACTGCGCCTCCCTGCAATCAGCAGCGGCATCTGGCTTCGTTTTCATAACCACGAAACCAAAAAAAAAAAAAAAAAAACCCCAACAAAAAACAAATGACAGACAAGAGATGTGGGAGAGGACGGGAAAAACAAACTGATCAAGGATCCAACACAAGAAACGTGAAGAATTTCCACCGCGAAGGAAAAGGGTTATGGGTTATAACTAATGTTCAATTAGAATTTAAATTATAATTATAAAAAAAAACAATATCAATATGAAGAGGATGTGATTAGACAGCACGGTTTCACCGATGACTTCAGACGGGGGGTTACTCACGCTGTCCCAGTCACTTACGGTCCCACCACCTCCACCATGAATATAATACAATATTAATCTAACATTAATATTAAAGGACGCAATAAAGCGCATCAGCCTGTGATGCCCTCATGCAAACGTGCAGGTAGATGCAAATGGTTCCGGCTGCAGGAGAGCGAGGGAGTTCGGAGAGCAGCGTTAAACCACAGCTCCCGGTTTGCAGAACAAAGGCCGTCGACGAGCAGACCGGACACGTCTGCAAGCAACGCGCGTGCACATGGCGAACGGCGAGCGAAAATAACCGCCTCCTCGCTGAGCCGTTATTCAATATTCTGAGTCACTTGACTCTTCCTACCTCAAAGGAACGGATCTATTTATTATTTCAGATGCGCCCCCAGGAGGGGAAATTGAACCTGCAGACGCCTGCGTCCAAGCTCGGAACAACATAACCACGAGATTTTCTTGTCCAGGCGGTGTCTCTGAGCTTTACATGCACACACACAACACAAAAGGGGAAAGCACAGATAGGAAGACAAAAAAAAACAACAACAATCCATCCAAGATGGCACCCTACAGGGGGAAAATGAAACATCGAAATCCTCGAGTTATAGATTTGTATCATGTCACCGGCTTGATGTCTTCCTTTGTAATTATAAGTTTATTCCCGCCACAGAAATGCAATGATCCACTAAAGCCCCGGAGAGTTTCTATCAACTGTTGACGCTCCGCGCTGTCAGTCTGATGAGTCTGTC